>CAMRHE010000651.1:225000-714578 GCA_947044405.1 Leptodactylus fallax | reverse complement strand
AGATTGTATTCCACTGTCCTACAGTCGGCCTCTCCTCTCCTGACATGGCTGATAACAGATAGTAATAGATTGTATTCCCCTGTCCTACAGTCGGCCTCTCCCTCCTGACATGGCTGATAACAGATAGTAGTAGATTGTATTTCCCTGTCCTACAGTCGGCCTCTCCTCTCCTGACATGGCTGATAACAGATAGTAATAGATTGTATTCCACTGTCCTACAGTCGGCCTCTCTCCTCCTGACATGGCTGATAACAGATAGTAGTAGATTGTATTCCCCTGTCCTACAGTCGGCCTCTCCTCTCCTGACATGGCTGATAACAGATAGTAATAGATTGTATTCCACTGTCCTACAGTCGGCCTCTCCTCTCCTGACATGGCTGATAACAGATAGTAATAGATTGTATTCCCCTGTCCTACAGTCGGCCTCTCCTGACATGGCTGATAACAGATAGTAATAGATTGTATTCCCCTGTCCTACAGTCGGCCTCTCCTCTCCTGACATGGCTGATAACAGATAGTAATAGATTGTATTCCCCTGTCCTACAGTCGGCCTCTCCCCTCCTGACATGGCTGATAACAGATAGTAGTAGATTGTATTTCCCTGTCCTACAGTCGGCCTCTCCCCTCCTGACATGGCTGATAACAGATAGTAATAGATTGTATTCCCCTGTCCTACAGTCGGCCTCTCTCCTCCTGACATGGCTGATAACAGATAGTAATAGATTGTATTCCTCTGTCCTACAGTCGGCCTCTCCTCTCCTGACATGGCTGATAACAGATAGTAATAGATTGTATTCCCCTGTCCTACAGTCGGCCTCTCCCCTCCTGACATGGCTGATAACAGATAGTAGTAGATTGTATTTCCCTGTCCTACAGTCGGCCTCTCCCCTCCTGACATGGCTGATAACAGATAGTAATAGATTGTATTCCCCTGTCCTACAGTCGGCCTCTCTCCTCCTGACATGGCTGATAACAGATAGTAATAGATTGTATTCCTCTGTCCTACAGTCGGCCTCTCCTCTCCTGACATGGCTGATAACAGATAGTAATAGATTGTATTCCCCTGTCCTACAGTCGGCCTCTCCTCTCCTGACATGGCTGATAACAGATAGTAATAGATTGTAGTCACCTGTCCTACAGTCGGCCTCTCCTCTCCTGACATGGCTGATAACAGATAGTAATAGATTGTATTCCCCTGTCCTACAGTCGGCCTCTCCCCTCTTGACATGGCTGATAACAGATAGTAATAGATTGTATTCCCCTGTCCTACAGTCGGCCTCTCCTGACGTGGCTGATAACAGATAGTAATAGATTGTATTCCCCTGTCCTACAGTCGGCCTCTCCTCTCCTGACATGGCTGATAACAGATAGTAATAGATTGTAGTCACCTGTCCTACAGTCGGCCTCTCCTCTCCTGACGTGGCTGATAACAGATAGTAATAGATTGTATTCCCCTGTCCTACAGTCGGCCACTCCTCTCCTGACATGGCTGATAACAGATAGTAATAGATTGTATTCTCCTCTTCTACAGTCGGCCTCTCCCCTCCTGACATGTCTGATAACAGATAGTAATAGATTGTATTCCCCTGTCCTACAGTCGGCCTCTCCCCTCCTGACATGGCTGATAACAGATAGTAATAGATTGTATTCCCCTGTCCTACAGTCGGCCTCTCCTCTCCTGACATGGCTGATAACAGATAGTAATAGATTGTATTCTCCTCTCCTACAGTCGGCCTCTCCCCTCCTGACATGTCTGATAACAGATAGTAATAGATTGTATTCCCCTGTCCTACAGTCGGCCTCTCCCCTCCTGACATGGCTGATAACAGATAGTAATAGATTGTATTCCCCTGTCCTACAGTCGGCCTCTCCTCTCCTGACATGGCTGATAACAGATAGTAATAGATTGTATTCCCCTGTCCTACAGTCGGCCTCTCCTCTCCTGACATGGCTGATAACAGATAGTAATAGATTGTATTCCCCTGTCCTACAGTCGGCCTCTCCCCTCCTGACATGGCTGATAACAGATAGTAATAGATTGTATTCCCCTGTCCTACAGTCGGCCTCTCCCCTCCTGACGTGGCTGATAACAGATAGTAATAGATTGTAGTCACCTGTCCTACAGTCGGCCTCTCCTCTCCTGACATGGCTGATAACAGATAGTAATAGATTGTATTCCCCTGTCCTACAGTCGGCCTCTCCCCTCCTGACGTGGCTGATAACAGATAGTAATAGATTGTATTCCCCTGTCCTACAGTCGGCCTCTCTCCTCCTGACATGGATGATAACAGATAGTAATAGATTGTAGTCCCCTGTCCTACAGTCGGCCTCTCCCCTCCTGACGTGGCTGATAACAGATAGTAATAGATTGTATTCACCTGTCCTACAGTCGGCCTCTCCTCTCCTGACATGGCTGATAACAGATAGTAATAGATTGTATTCACCTGTCCTACAGTCGGCCTCTCCCCTCCTGACATGGCTGATAACAGATAGTAATAGATTGTATTCCCCTGTCCTACAGTCGGCCTCTCCTCTCCTGACATGGCTGATAACAGATAGTAATAGATTGTATTCCCCTGTCCTACAGTCGGCCTCTCCTCTCCTGACGTGGCTGATAACAGATAGTAATAGATTGTATTCCCCTGTCCTACAGTCGGCCTCTCCTCTCCTGACATGGCTGATAACAGATAGTAATAGATTGTATTCCCCTGTCCTACAGTCGGCCTCTCCCCTCCTGACATGGCTGATAACAGATAGTAATAGATTGTATTCCCCTGTCCTACAGTCGGCCTCTCCTGACATGGCTGATAACAGATACTAATAGATTGTATTCCCCTGTCCTACAGTCAGCCTCTCCCCTCCTGATGTGGCTGATAACAGATAGTAATAGATTGTATTCCCCTGTCCTACAGTCGGCCTCTCCCCTCCTGACATGGCTGATAACAGATAGTAATAGATTGTATTCCCCTGTCCTACAGTCGGCCTCTCCCCTCCTGACATGGCTGATAACAGATAGTAGTAGATTGTATTTCCCTGTCCTACAGTCGGCCTCTCCCCTCCTGACATGGCTGATAACAGATAGTAATAGATTGTATTCCCCTGTCCTACAGTCGGCCTCTCTCCTCCTGACATGGCTGATAACAGATAGTAATAGATTGTATTCCTCTGTCCTACAGTCGGCCTCTCCTCTCCTGACATGGCTGATAACAGATAGTAATAGATTGTATTCCCCTGTCCTACAGTCGGCCTCTCCTCTCCTGACATGGCTGATAACAGATAGTAATAGATTGTAGTCACCTGTCCTACAGTCGGCCTCTCCTCTCCTGACATGGCTGATAACAGATAGTAATAGATTGTATTCCCCTGTCCTACAGTCGGCCTCTCCCCTCTTGACATGGCTGATAACAGATAGTAATAGATTGTATTCCCCTGTCCTACAGTCGGCCTCTCCTGACGTGGCTGATAACAGATAGTAATAGATTGTATTCCCCTGTCCTACAGTCGGCCTCTCCTCTCCTGACATGGCTGATAACAGATAGTAATAGATTGTAGTCACCTGTCCTACAGTCGGCCTCTCCTCTCCTGACGTGGCTGATAACAGATAGTAATAGATTGTATTCCCCTGTCCTACAGTCGGCCACTCCTCTCCTGACATGGCTGATAACAGATAGTAATAGATTGTATTCTCCTCTTCTACAGTCGGCCTCTCCCCTCCTGACATGTCTGATAACAGATAGTAATAGATTGTATTCCCCTGTCCTACAGTCGGCCTCTCCCCTCCTGACATGGCTGATAACAGATAGTAATAGATTGTATTCCCCTGTCCTACAGTCGGCCTCTCCTCTCCTGACATGGCTGATAACAGATAGTAATAGATTGTATTCTCCTCTCCTACAGTCGGCCTCTCCCCTCCTGACATGTCTGATAACAGATAGTAATAGATTGTATTCCCCTGTCCTACAGTCGGCCTCTCCCCTCCTGACATGGCTGATAACAGATAGTAATAGATTGTATTCCCCTGTCCTACAGTCGGCCTCTCCTCTCCTGACATGGCTGATAACAGATAGTAATAGATTGTATTCCCCTGTCCTACAGTCGGCCTCTCCTCTCCTGACATGGCTGATAACAGATAGTAATAGATTGTATTCCCCTGTCCTACAGTCGGCCTCTCCCCTCCTGACATGGCTGATAACAGATAGTAATAGATTGTATTCCCCTGTCCTACAGTCGGCCTCTCCCCTCCTGACGTGGCTGATAACAGATAGTAATAGATTGTAGTCACCTGTCCTACAGTCGGCCTCTCCTCTCCTGACATGGCTGATAACAGATAGTAATAGATTGTATTCCCCTGTCCTACAGTCGGCCTCTCCCCTCCTGACGTGGCTGATAACAGATAGTAATAGATTGTATTCCCCTGTCCTACAGTCGGCCTCTCTCCTCCTGACATGGATGATAACAGATAGTAATAGATTGTAGTCCCCTGTCCTACAGTCGGCCTCTCCCCTCCTGACGTGGCTGATAACAGATAGTAATAGATTGTATTCACCTGTCCTACAGTCGGCCTCTCCTCTCCTGACATGGCTGATAACAGATAGTAATAGATTGTATTCACCTGTCCTACAGTCGGCCTCTCCCCTCCTGACATGGCTGATAACAGATAGTAATAGATTGTATTCCCCTGTCCTACAGTCGGCCTCTCCTCTCCTGACATGGCTGATAACAGATAGTAATAGATTGTATTCCCCTGTCCTACAGTCGGCCTCTCCTCTCCTGACGTGGCTGATAACAGATAGTAATAGATTGTATTCCCCTGTCCTACAGTCGGCCTCTCCCCTCCTGACATGGCTGATAACAGATAGTAATAGATTGTATTCCCCTGTCCTACAGTCGGCCTCTCCCCTCCTGACATGGCTGATAACAGATAGTAATAGATTGTATTCCCCTGTCCTACAGTCGGCCTCTTCTGACATGGCTGATAACAGATACTAATAGATTGTATTCCCCTGTCCTACAGTCGTCCTCTCCCCTCCTGATGTGGCTGATAACAGATAGTAATAGATTGTATTCCCCTGTCCTACAGTCGGCCTCTCCCCTCCTGACATGGCTGATAACAGATAGTAATAGATTGTATTCCCCTGTCCTACAGTCGGCCTCTCCCCTCCTGCAGAGAGATCGGTCAGAGACAACCAGCGTGCTTGGCCAGTGGATAAAGTGTCAGTGTCTGTGGATAAGATGCCCGGCCGCTGAGTACTGTAGGAGTGCTGTGGGGAAGGCGAGTCCAAGCTCAGGGGCTGGTCATGTGATTGATCAGGGGCCCCTTGTGTACCCCATACTGTTCTGCCTAATACCTTAATACCCATGTTATAGCCTGGGGAAGTAAAGAGTGATATTTAGGGGTTAGGAATTAGGGGGTGGCAGGTGCAGCTTCCTGACCACTGACTGCTCATGTTGTATGTACAGCCCCACCTACATGAGAAGTGCATGAACTGCAGGATACTCACATAGCAACAGCGGAACACAATGTAACACTCTGTTATTGTTTCCATCACATTTCTTAAAGAGGAACACACCGCAGGCACATCAAAGAGGACACTCCAGCCTCCGATCCTTCATCTGTGTGAGAAACGTGTCCTGAAAACAACCATTATTGGAAACAGCTTTTCAGAGAGGTTTGTTTTGGCTGCAGATGAGCAGAAGTCCTAATCTCCGTCCTGAATCTGGGAGGGTCGGGACATGCAAGGATATTATTACAACCTGAGCCGGGATTTTATCAGACAAGACTGAGATCACTGGCGAGACAGACCAGAAGGTAAAGAAACCAAGAACAAGTAGCACCGAGCCCAACCCGACCGAACTGCTGAGTAACACCAGGAGATGACCAGGTTATACCGGCTGTACATATATAATTATATACAGGAGATACCCAAGTTATACCGGCTGTACATATATAATTATATACAGGAGATACCCAAGTTATACCGGCTGTACATATATAATTATATACAGGAGTTACCCAGGTTATACCGGCTGTACATATTGAATTATATACAGGAGATACCCAGGTTATACCAGCTGTACATATATAATTATATACAGGAGATCCCCAGGTTATACCGGCTGTACATATATAATTATATACAGGAGATACCCAGGTTATACCAGCTGTACATATATAATTATATACAGGGGATACCCAGGTTATACCGGCTGTACATATATAATTATATACAGGAGATACCCAGCTTATACCAGCTGTACATATAGAATTATATACAGGAGATCCCCAGGTTATACCGGCTGTACATATATAATTATATACAGGAGATACCCAGGTTATACCAGCTGTACATATATAATTATATACAGGAGATACCCAGGTTATACCGGCTGTAAATATATAATTATATACAGGAGATACCCAGGTTATACCGGCTGTACATATAGAATTATATACAGGAGATACCCAGGTTATACCGGCTGTACATATAGAATTATATACAGGAGATACCCGGGTTATACCGGCTGTACATATAGAATTATATACAGGAGATACCCGGGTTATACCGGATGTACATATATAATTATATACAGGAGATACCCGGGTTATACCGGCTGTACATATATCATTATATACAGGAGATACCCAGGTTATACCAGCTGTATATATATAATTATATACAGGAGATACCCAGGTTATACCGGCTGTACATATAGAATTATATACAGGAGATACTCAGGTTATACCAGCTGTACATATATAATTATATACAGGAGATACCCGGGTTATACCGGCTGTACATATATAATTATATACAGGAGATACCCAGGTTATACCAGCTGTACATATAGAATTATATACAGGAGATACCCAGGTTATACCAGCTGTATATATATAGTATATACAGGAGATTACCAGGTTATACCGGCTGTACATATATAATTATATACAGGAGATACCCAGGTTATACCAGCTGTACATATATAATTATATACAGGAGATACCCAGGTTATACCAGCTGTACATATATAATTATATACAGGAGATACCCGGGTTATACCGGCTGTATATATATAATTATATACAGGAGATACCCAGGTTATACCGGCTGTACATATATAATTATATACAGGAGATACCCGGGTTATACCGGCTGTATATATATAGTATATACAGGAGATTACCAGGTTATACCAGCTGTACATATATAATTATATACAGGAGATACCTAGGTTATACCGGCTGTACATATATAATTATATACAGGAGATACCCAGGTTATACCAGCTGTACATATATAATTATATACAGGAGATACCTAGGTTATACCGGCTGTACATATATAATTATATACAGGAGATACCCAGGTTATACCAGCTGTACATATATAATTATATACAGGAGATACCTAGGTTATACCGGCTGTACATATAGAATTATATACAGGAGATACCCAGGTTATACCAGCTGTATATATATAGTATATACAGGAGATTACCAGGTTATACCAGCATGGTCCATATCACTATATACAGTGGGGGAAAAAAGTATTTAGTCAGCCCCCAATTGTGCAAGTTCTCCCACTTATAAAGATGAGGCCGGCCTGTAATTGTCATCATAGGTAGACCTCAACTATGAGAGACAAAATGAGAAAACTAATCCAGAAAATCACATTGTCTGATTTTTAAAGAATTTATTTGGAAATTATGGTGGAAAATAAGTATTTGCTCAATAACAAAAGTTCATCTCAATCCTTTGTTCTATCTCCTTTGTTGGCAATGACAGAGGTCAAACGTTTTCTGTAAGTCTTCACAAGGTTGGCACACACTGTTGCTGGTATGTCGGCCCATTCCTCCATGCAGATCTCCTCTAGAGCAGGGATGTTTTGGGGCTGTCGCTGGGCAACACGGACTTTCAACTCCCTCCAAAGGTTTTCTATGGGGTTGAGATCTGGAGACTGGCTAGGCCACTCCAGGACCTTGAAATGCTTCTTACGAAGCCGCTCCTTCGTTGCCCTGGCGGTGTGCTTGGGATCATTGTCATGCTGAAAGACCCAGCCACGTTTCATCTTCAATGCCCTTGCTGATGGAAGGAGGTTTGCACTCACAATCTCACCATACATGGCCCCATTCATTCTTTCATGTACACGGATCAGTCGTCCTGGTCCCTTTGCAGAGAAACAGCCCCATACATGATGTTGCCCCCCCATGCTTCACAGTAGGTCTGGTGTTCTCTGGATACAACTCAGCATTCACTCTCCTCCAAACACCACGAGTTGTGTTTCTACCAAACAGTTCTACTTTGGTTTCATCTGACCATATGACATTCTCCCAATACTCTTCTGGAACATCCAAATGCTCTCTAGCAAACTTCAGCCGGGCCCGGATATGTACTGGCTTAAGCAGGGGGACACGTCTGGCACTGCAGGATCTGAGTCCCTGGCGGCGTAGTGTGTTACTGACGGTAGCCTTTGTTACGTTAGTCCCAGCTTTCTGCAGGTCACTCACTAGGTCCCCCCCGTGGGGTTCTGGGATTTTTGCTCACCGTTCTTGTGATCATTTTGACCCCACGGGGTGAGATCTTGCGTGGAGCCCCTGATGGAGGGAGATTATCAGTGGTCTTGTATGTCTTCCATTTTCTAATTATTGCTCCCACAGGTGATTTCTTCACACCAAGCTGCTTGCCTATTGCAGATTCAGTCTTCCCCGCCTGGTGCAGGGCTACCATTTTGTTTCTGGTCCTTCCACAGCTCTTTGGTCTTCACCATAGTGGAGTTTGGAGTGTGACTGAGGTTGTGGACAGGAGTCTTTTATACTGATAACAATGTCACACAGGAGCCATTACAGGTAATGAGTGGAGGACAGAGGAGCCTCTTAAAGGAGAAGTTACAGGGCTGGGAGAGCCAGAAATCTTGCTTGTTTGTAGGTGACCAAATACTTATTTTCCACCATAATTTGCAAATAAATTCTTACAAAATCAGACAATGTGATTTTCTGGATTAGTTTTCTCATTTTGTCTCTCATAGTTGAGGTCTACCTATGATGACAATTACAGGCCGGCCTCATCTTTATAAGTGGGAGAACTTGCACAATTGGTCGCTGACTAAATACTATTTTCCCCACTGTATAAGAATACATATAGAGGAGACAGATTGCACCAGGCAGAGTGTTCTGTGATATTTGCTTTAATGGAGGTTGTACAGATATACATGAGGGTCTCAATACTGACGGATCAGCGCTACAGGAAAGCACCACTGCAGGATTGGGGGTGCTCCTGCAATAATGGGGAGGGGGGTCACACATATTCATACTTTCATCCTGTTATATACTTGATATGTGATAGAAAGTCTTAAAATCCAGTTATATTCTAAATGGTTATAGATCAGAGAGAAGCAGCGTCGTGTAGATCTCTGCAGGTCACCTCCTCGCCCCATCTTAGCTTCCCCGATTGTCTATGCGTCTGTGGGGAGGGGGACACGGGCGCGACCATGATAGAAGTAATGAGAAAACTGACAGCTCACGAGCAGCTCTCCAACCAGAAGCTACAAGAGAAGCCTACCCAACATCACCAAGGCAGAAGCAGGTAGCCAAGCGCTGCCCAAACCATACCAGGGGACCCTTCACCTCCTGCACCCCGTATTCTGAAAAACAACCACCACTAGGGGCCCCTCACAAGGTCATTTATAGAAACTAACCCAAGAATAGATACAATGTCCCCAGAGAATTGATACAATGTCAGTAGAGTCTCCCCAATCTATATTCGGAGCTCCTGTCAGTGAAGGCGTCCCATGAGGTGAGGGGGTGGGGTGGGGGATTTGGCGTCAGGGACTTGCGTCCCATGAAAAGCAGCATGACGCCGAAAATAAAGAGAAAGAAAAGCGAGAAGTAAGAAATAGAGAATATGGCACAGGCCTGATATAGAGCCTTGTGGGAGTGCACGATTCCTATATACGGGAGTGCGGTGATCACTTCCTGTCCGTGTAATTGACTCCGCCCCTGCGCTGCATTAGATAAATAGGGCATTGGCGGGAAATCAGCTAAAACCAAGTTTTGGGACAGTCCAAACCGTTCTAGGGAATGTGGTTATAACCTGGTGCCCGCAGCTGGCACGAGAACCGGTCAAAGCTAAATCAGAAGGACCCGGTGGTGCCGCGTGGGCACCATCATTGTATTCTCTTACACAAACACACAACATACGTATCACGCGCGCCTCGCACACCCCTCCTATAGTGGGATCCAGTGGGCAGAGAGGCCAAGCCCGCCAGGCAGTTGCATTCAGCTCGCTGTTGAAAGTCCAATGGCACACCAAATAGAGAAAGCGGCAGAGCTGCCAGACCCCCGTCCATGATCCCCATCACTAGCACCGCCCCCGCCACAAGGGGGCGCAGTATTGGATTGCTTCCTAGAACATCGGTGAATGCAAAAGCTCAGAAAAGTCGGGCCTTCTTCTTCAGGTCATTGCGTCTCCAGAGAGGCAACTTGTCAAATTCTTGTATTGTCATCTTAAAAATGTCTTGAAAGACTTCGGGGGCCAAATGGCGCTGGAGAGAGAGAGAGAGATGAGGGGGAGGGGAAAGTATCGTCAGCCACATCTTATATATAAAGCTTTGTACATTACAAAACTAACAGAAATCTGGACACCCCCACCCCAAAATTCTGGGGCCGATCACCCCACAGGTAAGCCTATATCACCAGGATACCAAGAAAGGGCCTCGTGGCATAGATGGGGTCTCACTTCCTTATTTAGAACCCCCTACCCCCACCCCCGGATCTCGCTGTACACACTGACAGACTCCTCTACAGGGTGACATCAGAGTTTGGGGTGTATTGTTTCATTATCCAGATCTGTCATTCAGTATTCCAGGAAAGTTGGGTGAACAGCTGTGGTAGCAGCATTGGAGGCTGTTAGGGTCGTCACCCAGCTTTTCTGGAAACAGATAAAATTTATAAAGTGTTGACCGGAGAAGATTTTGTATGATAATTTTTGGGAGGAAGCCTTGACTATGTGCAGTGGGGTCTGCTCAGTAGTTTTGGGGTCTCCGCCCGGGTGCACGCTCTTGTGATTGAGCAGTATTGGGCAATGGAGCTGATGCTAGGAGTACGCGGTCTCATGACCCGGCGCTGATGACTTCCAGATGATAGAGATCGGCTTCGACTTCCTTCTTTCCTGGAAGATTCCCCCGATGACTTCTGGGATCTCATCATAATAATAATCCAATATGGCCGTCAAGAATCAGGTCATGTGATCACCTACACACGAGCTCAGTGCTTGGACCATTAGTGACCAATGTCTCCCTATGGGCGTGACCGCTCCAGGCTCCCCCGTCTGTTACCTCCAGTCTAGTCCTGTCCACGTCTCTCAGCATCTTGTTTCGGCCTCGGTTTGTCACCATCAGCATCTCGTAGGGATAAATCTAGGGTGAGCCAAGAAGAAGGATGAGTGAGACATAAGGAGGAAGCGAAAGACCCACCTGGAGCGCCAGGTATCAGAGACTGACCTGACATCTGGGGTGCAGTGTTACTCACAACCTCCAGGGGGCAGTATATACATATAGATCTGTAGGTAGATTCCTCTAACCCCCAATATGAAGATTTCATTACTACCTGCCCCTGCAGGAACCCCACATTGGTTAATACCCAAAGAGCCCAAGCCAAGAGAAGGATCCTCCAGCGAACGTTGTGCCCCCCAGCGCAGACCCCCCACGTGGTGGCGCCGTCATCGGTTACATGCACACTTGCCTTAGGCTCCAGCATGTTAGGCATTGACACGCCCCTATCCATTCTCATGACGGGAACATGGCCATCTGGTAGTGACTATGTGGAGAAACATTTAGAGAAGCACTAGTTACACAGAAAGCAGGGAGGGAACCCACACACAGCGAGGGCGAGCCCACACGGGGCGAGGCACACAAGGACAGGGCGTTAGGCGTTATATACAGAGAGTAGGGTGCACAGCGCAGATACACAGGGGCCACAATCTGCCTGCAATGGGGCCAGACCTGGGGTCAGTTCTGGGTTCTTCACTAATTGCTCCCCACACTGCCACATAGTGGTGGAGATGGAGAACTGCATCAAGTCATTGACCGTCCTCATCTTTGCTTTACTGTTTTAGGCTGAGGCCCCACGTTGCAGAAATGCAGATTTTTTTGTTGCAGATTTTGTTGCGTTTTTCTGAGCCAAAGCCAGGAGTGGATTGAGCAGAAGGGAGAAGTAGAAGAATCTTCCTAGATATTTGCCATTACTTTTGTAGCCATTCTTGGCTTTGGCTCAAAAAACTGCAACAAAATCTGCAACAAAAAAAGCTGCATTTCTGCAATGTGGGGCCTCAGCCTTACTGACAGTCGGACGCTCTGCAGGCAGTGCAAACAGTCAAGTCTGAGGACTCTGCACAGACACCCCGAACAGTCACACACAAGGAAAAGTGGGTGAGCAGCAGAGGGCACCTTACTGCAGGGGTTAATGACACTACAATGCAGTGCTATATAACACGGAGCAGGCGGCACTGGATTCCTGCACCGCAGTGCTATATAATACGGAGCAGGCGGCACTGGATTCCTGAACCGCAGTGCTATATAACACGGAGCAGGCGGCACTGGATTCCTGCACCGCAGTGCTATATAATACGGAGCAGGCGGCACTGGATTCCTGCACCGCAGTGTATATAACACGGAGCAGGCGGCACTGGATTCCTGAACCGCAGTGCTATATAACACGGAACAGGCGGCACTGGATTCCTGAACCGCAGTGCTATATAACACGGAACAGGCGGCACTGGATTCCTGCACCGCAGTGCTATATAACACGGAACAGGCGGCACTGGATTCCTGCACCGCAGTGCTATATAACACAGAGCAGGCGGCACTGGATTCCTGCACCGCAGTGCTATATAACAAGGAGCAGGCGGCACTGGATTCCTGCACCGCAGTGCTATATAACACGGAGCAGGCGGCACTGGATTCCTGCACCGCAGTGTTATATAACAAGGAGCAGGCGGCACTGGATTCCTGCACCGCAGTGCTATATAACACGGAGCAGGCGGCACTGGATTCCTGCACTGCAGTGTATATAACACGGAACAGGCGGCACTGGATTCCTGCACCGCAGTGCTATATAACAAGGAGCAGGCGGCACTGGATTCCTGCACCGCAGTGCTATATAACAAGGAGCAGGCGGAACTGGATTCCTGCACCGCAGTGTATATAACACGGAGCAGGCGGCACTGGATTCCTGCACCGCAGTGTATATAACACGGAACAGGCGGCACTGGATTCCTGCACCGCAGTGTATATAACACGGAGCAGGCGGCACTGGATTCCTGCACCGCAGTGTATATAACACGGAGAGGCGGCACTGGATTCCTGCACCGCAGTGCTATATAACACGGAGCAGGCGGCACTGGATTCCTGCACTGCAGTGTATATAACACGGAGCAGGCGGCACTGGATTCCTGCACCGCAGTGTATATAACACGGAGCAGGCGGAACTGGATTCCTGAACCGCAGTGCTATATAACATGGAACAGGCGGCACTGGATTCCTGCACCGCAGTGTTATATAACACGGAGCAGGCGGCACTGGATTCCTGCACCGCAGTGCTATATAACAAGGAGCAGGCGGAACTGGATTCCTGCACTGCAGTGTATATAACACGGAGAGGCGGCACTGGATTCCTGCACCGCAGTGTATATAACACGGAGAGGCGGCACTGGATTCCTGCACCGCAGTGCTATATAACACGGAGCAGGCGGCACTGGATTCCTGCACTGCAGTGTATATAACACGGAGCAGGCGGCACTGGATTCCTGCACCGCAGTGTATATAACACGGAGCAGGCGGAACTGAATTCCTGCACCACAGTGCTATATAACATGGAACAGGCGGCACTGGATTCCTGCACCGCAGTGTTATATAACACGGAGCAGGCGGCACTGGATTCCTGCACCGCAGTGCTATATAACAAGGAGCAGGCGGAACTGGATTCCTGTACTGCAGTGTATATAACACGGAGCAGGCGGCACTGGATTCCTGCACCGCAGTGTATATAACACGGAGCAGGCGGAACTGGATTCCTGAACCGCAGTGCTATATAACATGGAACAGGCGGCACTGGATTCCTGCACCGCAGTGTTATATAACACGGAGCAGGCGGCACTGGATTCCTGCACCGCAGTGTTATATAACACGGAGCAGGCGGCACTGGATTCCTGCACCGCAGTGCTATATAACAAGGAGCAGGCGGAACTGGATTCCTGCACCGCAGTGTTATATAACACGGAGCAGGCGGCACTGGATTCCTGCACCGCAGTGCTATATAACAAGGAGCAGGCGGAACTGGATTCCTGTACTGCAGTGTATATAACACGGAGCAGGCGGCACTGGATTCCTGCACCGCAGTGTATATAACACGGAGCAGGCGGAACTGGATTCCTGAACCGCAGTGCTATATAACATGGAACAGGCGGCACTGGATTCCTGCACCGCAGTGTTATATAACACGGAGCAGGCGGCACTGGATTCCTGCACCGCAGTGTTATATAACACGGAGCAGGCGGCACTGGATTCCTGCACCGCAGTGCTATATAACAAGGAGCAGGCGGAACTGGATTCCTGCACCGCAGTGTTATATAACACGGAGCAGGCGACACTGGATTCCTGCACCGCAGTGTATATAACACGGAGCAGGCGACACTGGATTCCTGCACCGCAGTGTTATATAACACGGAGCAGGCGGCACTGGATTCCTGCACTGCATCGCTCCACACTGTGCCCTGATCCCCTCCATCTCCACATGACTGCACATGACATAACAATAGGACTGATCCCACATCACTATCAAATGCAGTGATCTGCAGCACAGAGGACATTAGCAACGCAACACAACTGCACACAAGATATCACACACCATACAGCAGCACACACTATATACACATTATACACGAGGACACACACATTATACACACACTGTACATCAGTACACACACTATATACACATATTATACACACACTGTACATCAGTACACACACTATATACACACATTATACACACTATATACACCAGTACACACACATTATACACACACTATATACACACATCATACACACACTGTACATCAGTGCACACACTATATACACACATTATACACATTATACACACTATATACACCAGTACACACACATTATACACACACTATATACACACATCATACACACACTGTACATCAGTGCACACACATTATACACACCAATACACACACACACTATACACACTATATACACATTATACATCAGTACACACATATACAGCATGTACTGTACTGTAATCTACCACTATACTAATATACTAATAAAAGACACAGATGGGCACAATGAGAGCACAGTCTACACCTGGCAATACCACCTCCACCCACATGGTGCAGCGTGGAGCAGGGGCCGTACCAGGGGCAAATAAAGACTTACAGCAGAGGGCAAACGACACCAACCTGATAATCTGCAAGGAATCAGAGAAGACAAAGTGCAGGTTAGAGGAGGGGGCACATACTTTCCAGACTACAATATACAGGATGTCAGTGTGGTACATAGGGACGCCTCTCACCTCGCACTCCACCGCTGATGTCTCCATAACTATCATACTGGGCAAAATCCGTGGACACCGGCTGCAAGGGAGAGGAGAAAGTAAACCCACTGCCCAAACACGGAGTCACCTGATCTAATGGACGCGCCGAACCGCAGATATTCCGGAGCATCGGACAGTCAGTCCTGTCATATGAACCCTTGACAACTACAGGAATTTAAAAGGATAGTCCACCTTGAGGGCCTAAGCCCACCCCATTCTGGAGAGACCCTTACATGTTCAGATCTTTCCCTTTACATGAAGGCTTTAGGGGCCGTGTAGAGATGCGGGGATGTGGAGAGACGCGGAGCCCCCTGCTGGTGAAATTTCCAGAGTCTCCCCAGGAGAAGATTCAATCGCATGAATATTTTACCATCATCAATACGTGTCGGCTAATTACAGTCTATGACCTATTAATCACATAGAATCCAATGTAAGGGCGCCCCCTAGAGGAGAAATTATTGTGGAAAAGCAATATAATAATGAGGCCGCCATACAGAGACTCCCATAGAGTGTCAGCTCTTGTGTGTGACTCAGAATGTGAAAACCAGACATACCCGATGAAGACCGTTCCTGCCGTACCCCGGGAGTGAGGACGTCTTGGAGGCATCAGAGCGAAGGGCTGAGAAGAAGAGAAAATCAGTTAAAGGAGGTCATGACCGTGCTGAGGCGCGAGGTACTTATTGCTGCCATCCACTGCAATACACAAGACTGGACAAGACAGTGCCTCAGACCTCCGCTATATACTAATACTTGGGGTAGTGTACGCCTCACACCTCCGCTATATACTAATACTTGGGGTAGTGTACGCCTCACACCTCCGCTATATACTAATACTTGGGGTAGTGTACACCTCACACCTCCGCTATATACTAATACTTGGGGTAGGGTACGCCTCACACCTCCGCTATATACTAATACTTGGGGTAGTGTACGCCTCACACCTCCGCTATATACTAATACTTGGGGTAGTGTACGCCTCACACCTCCGCTATATACTAATACTTGGGGTAGTGTACGCCTCACACCTCCGCTATATACTAATACTTGGGGTAGTGTACGCCTCACACCTCCGCTATATACTAATACTTGGGGTAGTGTACGCCTCACACCTCCGCTATATACTAATACTTGGGGTAGGGTACGCCTCACACCTCCGCTATATACTAATACTTGGGGTAGGGTACTCCTCACACCTCCGCTATATACTAATACTTGGGGTAGGGTACGCCTCACACCTCCGCTATATACTAATACTTGGGGTAGGGTACGCCTCACACCTCCGCTATATACTAATACTTGGGGTAGTGTACACCTCACACCTCCGCTATATACTAATACTTGGGGTAGTGTACACCTCACACCTCCGCTATATACTAATACTTGGGGTAGTGTACACCTCACACCTCCGCTATATACTAATACTTGGGGTAGGGTACACCTCACACCTCCGCTATATACTAATACTTGGGGTAGGGTACGCCTCACACCTCCGCTATATACTAATACTTGGGGTAGTGTACGCCTCACACCTCCGCTATATACTAATACTTGGGGTAGTGTACACCTCACACCTCCGCTATATACTAATACTTGGGGTAGTGTACGCCTCACACCTCCGCTATATACTAATACTTGGGGTAGTGTACGCCTCACACCTCCGCTATATACTAATACTTGGGGTAGTGTACGCCTCACACCTCCGCTATATACTAATACTTGGGGTAGTGTACGCCGCACACCTCCGCTATATACTAATACTTGGGGTAGTGTACGCCCACACACCTCCGCTATATACTAATACTTGGGGTAGTGTACGCCTCACACCTCCGCTATATACTAATACTTGGGGTAGTGTACGCCTCACACCTCCGCTATATACTAATACTTGGGGTAGTGTACGCCTCACACCTCCGCTATATACTAATACTTGGGGTAGTGTACGCCTCACACCTCCGCTATATACTAATACTTGGGGTAGTGTACACCTCACACCTCCGCTATATACTAATACTTGGGGTAGTGTACGCCTCACACCTCCGCTATATACTAATACTTGGGGTAGTGTACGCCTCACACCTCCGCTATATACTAATACTTGGGGTAGTGTACGCCTCACACCTCCGCTATATACTAATACTTGGGGTAGTGTACGCCTCACACCTCCGCTATATACTAATACTTGGGGTAGTGTACGCCTCACACCTCCGCTATATACTAATACTTGGGGTAGTGTACGCCTCACACCTCCGCTATATACTAATACTTGGGGTAGTGTACGCCTCACACCTCCGCTATATACTAATACTTGGGGTAGTGTACGCCTCACACCTCCGCTATATACTAATACTTGGGGTAGTGTACGCCTCACACCTCCGCTATATACTAATACTTGGGGTAGTGTACGCCTCACACCTCCGCTATATACTAATACTTGGGGTAGTGTACGCCTCACACCTCCGCTATATACTAATACTTGGGGTAGTGTACACCTCACACCTCCGCTATATACTAATACTTGGGGTAGTGTACGCCTCACACCTCCGCTATATACTAATACTTGGGGTAGTGTACACCTCACACCTCCCGCTATATACTAATACTTGGGGTAGTGTACGCCTCACACCTCCGCTATATACTAATACTTGGGGTAGTGTACGCCTCACACCTCCGCTATATACTAATACTTGGGGTAGTGTACGCCTCACACCTCCGTTATATCGCTATATACTAATACTTGGGGTAGTGTACGCCTCACACCTCCGCTATATACTAATACTTGGGGTAGTGTACGCCTCACACCTCCGCTATATACTAATACTTGGGGTAGTGTACACCTCACACCTCCGCTATATACTAATACTTGGGGTAGTGTACGCCTCACACCTCCGCTATATACTAATACTTGGGGTAGTGTACGCCTCACACCTCCGCTATATACTAATACTTGGGGTAGTGTACGCCTCACACCTCCGCTATATACTAATACTTGGGGTAGTGTACGCCTCACACCTCCGCTATATACTAATACTTGGGGTAGTGTACGCCTCACACCTCCGCTATATACTAATACTTGGGGTAGTGTACACCTCACACCTCCGCTATATACTAATACTTGGGGTAGTGTACGCCTCACACCTCCGCTATATACTAATACTTGGGGTAGTGTACACCTCACACCTCCGCTATATACTAATACTTGGGGTAGTGTACGCCTCACACCTCCGCTATATACTAATACTTGGGGTAGTGTACGCCTCCACACCTCCGCTATATACTAATACTTGGGGTAGTGTACGCCTCACACCTCCGCTATATACTAATACTTGGGGTAGGGTACGCCTCACACCTCCGCTATATACTAATACTTGGGGTAGTGTACACCTCACACCTCCGCTATATACTAATAGGGGCTGGGGGGGGGCCCCCCCCCCCCCCGCTATATACTAATACTTGGGGTAGTGTACGCCTCACCTCCGCTATATACTAATACTTGGGGTAGTGTACACCTCCCACACCTCCGCTATATACTAATACTTGGGGTAGTGTACACCTCACACCTCCGCTATATACTAATACTTGGGGTAGTGTACACCTCACACCTCCGCTATATACTAATACTTGGGGTAGTGTACGCCTCACACCTCCGCTATATACTAATACTTGGGGTAGTGTACACCTCACACCTCCGCTATATACTAATACTTGGGGTAGTGTACACCTCACACCTCCGCTATATACTAATACTTGGGGTAGTGTACGCCTCACACCTCCGCTATATACTAATACTTGGGGTAGTGTACGCCTCACACCTCCGCTATATACTAATACTTGGGGTAGTGTACGCCTCACACCTCCGCTATATACTAATACTTGGGGTAGTGTACGCCTCACACCTCCGCTATATACTAATACTTGGGGTAGTGTACGCCTCACACCTCCGCTATATACTAATACTTGGGGTAGTGTACACCTCACACCTCCGCTATATACTAATACTTGGGGTAGTGTACGCCCCCCACACCTCCGCTATATACTAATACTTGGGGTAGTGTACACCTCACACCTCCGCTATATACTAATACTTGGGGTAGTGTACGCCTCACACCTCCGCTATATACTAATACTTGGGGTAGTGTACACCTCACACCTCCGCTATATACTAATACTTGGGGTAGTGTACGCCTCACACCTCCGCTATATACTAATACTTGGGGTAGTGTACACCTCACACCTCCGCTATATACTAATACTTGGGGTAGTGTACGCCTCACACCTCCGCTATATACTAATACTTGGGGTAGTGTACGCCTCACACCTCCGCTATATACTAATACTTGGGGTAGTGTACGCCTCACACCTCCGCTATATACTAATACTTGGGGTAGTGTACGCCTCACACCTCCGCTATATACTAATACTTGGGGTAGTGTACGCCTCACACCTCCGCTATATACTAATACTTGGGGTAGTGTCACGCCTCTCCGCTATATACTAATACTTGGGGTAGTGTACGCCTCACACCTCCGCTATATACTAATACTTGGGGTAGTGTACCCCCCCACACCTCCGCTATATACTAATACTTGGGGTAGGGTACACCTCACACCTCCGCTATATACTAATACTTGGGGTAGTGTACGCCTCACACCTCCGCTATATACTAATACTTGGGGTAGTGTACGCCTCACACCTCCGCTATATACTAATACTTGGGGTAGTGTACACCTCACACCTCCGCTATATACTAATACTTGGGGTAGTGTACCCCCCACACCTCCGCTATATACTAATACTTGGGGTAGTGTACGCCTCACACCTCCGCTATATACTAATACTTGGGGTAGTGTACGCCTCACACCTCCGCTATATACTAATACTTGGGGTAGTGTACCCCGGGGTGGGGTGCCTCACACCTCCGCTATATACTAATACTTGGGGTAGTGTACGCCTCACACCTCCGCTATATACTAATACTTGGGGTAGTGTACACCTCACACCTCCGCTATATACTAATACTTGGGGTAGTGTACACCTCACACCTCCGCTATATACTAATACTTGGGGTAGTGTACGCCTCACACCTCCGCTATATACTAATACTTGGGGTAGTGTACGCCTCACACCTCCGCTATATACTAATCTGGGGGGGTACGCCTCACACCTCCCGCTATATACTAATACTTGGGGTAGTGTACGCCTCACACCTCCGCTATATACTAATACTTGGGGTAGTGTACGCCTCACACCCTCCGCTATATACTAATACTTGGGGTAGTGTACACCTCACACCTCCGCTATATACTAATACTTGGGGTAGTGTACGCCTCCCACACCTCCGCTATATACTAATACTTGGGGTAGTGTACGCCTCACACCTCCGCTATATACTAATACTTGGGGTAGTGTACGCCTCACACCTCCGCTATATACTAATACTTGGGGTAGTGTACGCCTCACACCTCCGCTATATACTAATACTTGGGGTAGTGTACGCCTCACACCTCCGCTATATACTAATACTTGGGGTAGTGTACGCCTCACACCTCCGCTATATACTAATACTTGGGGTAGTGTACACCTCACACCTCCGCTATATACTAATACTTGGGGTAGTGTACACCTCACACCTCCGCTATATACTAATACTTGGGGTAGTGTACACCTCACACCTCCGCTATATACTAATACTTGGGGTAGGGTACACCTCACACCTCCGCTATATACTAATACTTGGGGTAGTGTACGCCTCACACCTCCGCTATATACTAATACTTGGGGTAGTGTACACCTCACACCTCCGCTATATACTAATACTTGGGGTAGTGTACACCTCACACCTCCGCTATATACTAATACTTGGGGTAGTGTACGCCTCACCCCCCACACCTCCGCTATATACTAATACTTGGGGTAGTGTACGCCTCACACCTCCGCTATATACTAATACTTGGGGTAGTGTACGCCTCACACCTCCGCTATATACTAATACTTGGGGTACGGGTCCCCCCCCCACCTCCGCTATATACTAATACTTGGGGTAGTGTACACCTCACACCTCCGCTATATACTAATACTTGGGGTAGTGTACACCTCACACCTCCGCTATATACTAATACTTGGGGTAGTGTACACCTCACACCTCCGCTATATACTAATACTTGGGGTAGTGTACGCCTCACACCTCCGCTATATACTAATACTTGGGGTAGTGTACGCCTCACACCTCCGCTATATACTAATACTTGGGGTAGTGTACACCTCACACCTCCGCTATATACTAATACTTGGGGTAGTGTACGCCTCACACCTCCGCTATATACTAATACTTGGGGTAGTGTACGCCCTCACACCTCCGCTATATACTAATACTTGGGGTAGTGTACGCCTCACACCTCCGCTATATACTAATACTTGGGGTAGTGTACGCCTCACACCTCCGCTATATACTAATACTTGGGGTAGTGTACACCTCACACCTCCGCTATATACAAACTTGGGGGGTACCCTCACCCCCTATATACTAATACTTGGGGTAGTGTACGCCTCACACCTCCGCTATATACTAATACTTGGGGTAGTGTACACCTCACACCTCCGCTATATACTAATACTTGGGGTAGTGTACGCCTCACACCTCCGCTATATACTAATACTTGGGGTAGTGTACGCCTCACACCTCCGCTATATACTAATACTTGGGGTAGTGTACACCTCACACCTCCGCTATATACTAATACTTGGGGTAGTGTACGCCTCACACCTCCGCTATATACTAATACTTGGGGTAGTGTACGCCTCACACCTCCGCTATATACTAATACTTGGGGTAGTGTACGCCTCACACCTCCGCTATATACTAATACTTGGGGTAGTGTACGCCTCACACCTCCGCTATATACTAATACTTGGGGTAGTGTACGCCTCACACCTCCGCTATATACTAATACTTGGGGTAGTGTACGCCTCACACCTCCGCTATATACTAATACTTGGGGTAGTGTACCCACCCCCCGGGTAGTGTACGCCTCACACCTCCGCTATATACTAATACTTGGGGTAGTGTACGCCTCACACCTCCGCTATATACTAATACTTGGGGTAGTGTACGCCTCACACCTCCGCTATATACTAATACTTGGGGTAGTGTACGCCTCACACCTCCGCTATATACTAATACTTGGGGTAGTGTACGCCTCACACCTCCGCTATATACTAATACTTGGGGTAGTGTACACCTCACACCTCCGCTATATACTAATACTTGGGGTAGTGTACGCCTCACACCTCCGCTATATACTAATACTTGGGGTAGTGTACGCCTCACACCTCCGCTATATACTAATACTTGGGGTAGTGTACGCCTCACACCTCCGCTATATACTAATACTTGGGGTAGTGTACGCCTCACACCTCCGCTATATACTAATACTTGGGGTAGTGTACGCCTCACACCTCCGCTATATACTAATACTTGGGGTAGTGTACGCCTCACACCTCCGCTATATACTAATACTTGGGGTAGTGTACGCCTCACACCTCCGCTATATACTAATACTTGGGGTAGTGTACGCCTCACACCTCCGCTATATACTAATACTTGGGGTAGTGTACGCCTCACACCTCCGCTATATACTAATACTTGGGGTAGTGTACGCCTCACACCTCCGCTATATACTAATACTTGGGGTAGTGTACGCCTCACACCTCCGCTATATACTAATACTTGGGGTAGTGTACGCCTCACACCTCCGCTATATACTAATACTTGGGGTAGTGTACGCCTCACACCTCCGCTATATACTAATACTTGGGGTAGTGTACGCCTCACACCTCCGCTATATACTAATACTTGGGGTAGTGTACGCCTCACACCTCCGCTATATACTAATACTTGGGGTAGTGTACGCCTCACACCTCCGCTATATACTAATACTTGGGGTAGTGTACGCCTCACACCTCCGCTATATACTAATACTTGGGGTAGTGTACCCCCACACCTCCGCTATATACTAATACTTGGGGTAGTGTACGCCTCACACCTCCGCTATATACTAATACTTGGGGTAGTGTACGCCTCACACCTCCGCTATATACTAATACTTGGGGTAGTGTACGCCTCACACCTCCGCTATATACTAATACTTGGGGTAGTGTACACCTCACACCTCCGCTATATACTAATACTTGGGGTAGTGTACGCCTCACACCTCCGCTATATACTAATACTTGGGGTAGTGTACACCTCACACCTCCGCTATATACTAATACTTGGGGTAGTGTACACCTCACACCTCCGCTATATACTAATACTTGGGGTAGTGTACACCTCACACCTCCGCTATATACTAATACTTGGGGTAGTGTACACCTCACACCTCCGCTATATACTAATACTTGGGGTAGTGTACACCTCACACCTCCGCTATATACTAATACTTGGGGTAGTGTACACCTCACACCTCCGCTATATACTAATACTTGGGGTAGTGTACACCTCACACCTCCGCTATATACTAATACTTGGGGTAGTGTACGCCTCACACCTCCGCTATATACTAATACTTGGGGTAGTGTACGCCTCACACCTCCGCTATATACTAATACTTGGGGTAGTGTACACCTCACACCTCCGCTATATACTAATACTTGGGGTAGTGTACGCCTCACACCTCCGCTATATACTAATACTTGGGGTAGTGTACACCTCACACCTCCGCTATATACTAATACTTGGGGTAGGGTACGCCTCACACCTCCGCTATATACTAATACTTGGGGTAGTGTACGCCTCACACCTCCGCTATATACTAATACTTGGGGTAGTGTACACCTCACACCTCCGCTATATACTAATACTTGGGGTAGTGTACACCTCACACCTCCGCTATATACTAATACTTGGGGTAGTGTACACCTCACACCTCCGCTATATACTAATACTTGGGGTAGTGTACGCCTCACACCTCCGCTATATACTAATACTTGGGGTAGTGTACGCCTCACACCTCCGCTATATACTAATACTTGGGGTAGGGTACAGCCTCACACCTCCGCTATATACTAATACTTGGGGGTAGTGTACGCCTCACACCTCCGCTATATACTAATACTTGGGGTAGTGTACCGCCCTCCCACACCTCCGCTATATACTAATACTTGGGGTAGTGTACGCCTCACACCTCCGCTATATACTAATACTTGGGGTAGTGTACGCCTCACACCTCCGCTATATACTAATACTTGGGGTAGTGTACACCTCACACCTCCGCTATATACTAATACTTGGGGTAGTGTACGCCTCACACCTCCGCTATATACTAATACTTGGGGTAGGGTACCACCGCCTCACACCTCCGCTATATACTAATACTTGGGGTAGTGTACGCCTCACACCTCCGCTATATACTAATACTTGGGGTAGTGTACACCTCACACCTCCGCTATATACTAATACTTGGGGTAGTGTACACCTCACACCTCCGCTATATACTAATACTTGGGGTAGTGGTACACCTCACACCTCCGCTATATACTAATACTTGGGGTAGTGTACGCCTCACACCTCCGCTATATACTAATACTTGGGGTAGTGTACGCCTCACACCTCCCCGCTATATACTAATACTTGGGGTAGTGTACACCTCACACCTCCGCTATATACTAATACTTGGGGTAGTGTACACCTCACACCTCCGCTATATACTAATACTTGGGGTAGTGTACACCTCACACCTCCGCTATATACTAATACTTGGGGTAGTGTACGCCTCACACCTCCGCTATATACTAATACTTGGGGTAGTGTACGCCTCACACCTCCGCTATATACTAATACTTGGGGTAGTGTACGCCTCACACCTCCGCTATATACTAATACTTGGGGTAGTGGTACGCCTCACACCTCCGCTATATACTAATACTTGGGGTAGTGTACGCCTCACACCTCCGCTATATACTAATACTTGGGGTAGTGTACGGGACACCTCACACCTCCGCTATATACTAATACTTGGGGTAGTGTACGCCTCACACCTCCGCTATATACTAATACTTGGGGTAGTGTACGCCTCACACCTCCCCGCTATATACTAATACTTGGGGTAGTGTACACCTCACACCTCCGCTATATACTAATACTTGGGGTAGTGTACACCTCACACCTCCGCTATATACTAATACTTGGGGTAGTGTACGCCTCACACCTCCGCTATATACTAATACTTGGGGTAGTGTACGCCTCACACCTCCGCTATATACTAATACTTGGGGTAGTGTACGCCTCACACCTCCGCTATATACTAATACTTGGGGTAGTGTACGCCTCACACCTCCGCTATATACTAATACTTGGGGTAGTGTACGCCTCACACCTCCGCTATATACTAATACTTGGGGTAGTGTACACCTCACACCTCCGCTATATACTAATACTTGGGGGTAGTGTACACCTCCACACCTCCGCTATATACTAATACTTGGGGTAGTGTACGCCTCACACCTCCGCTATATACTAATACTTGGGGTAGTGTACGCCTCACACCTCCGCTATATACTAATACTTGGGGTAGTGTACGCCTCACACCTCCGCTATATACTAATACTTGGGGTAGTGTACGCCTCACACCTCCGCTATATACTAATACTTGGGGTAGTGTACGCCTCACACCTCCGCTATATACTAATACTTGGGGTAGTGTACGCCTCACACCTCCGCTATATACTAATACTTGGGGTAGGTGTACGCCTCACACCTCCGCTATATACTAATACTTGGGGTAGTGTACGCCTCACACCTCCGCTATATACTAATACTTGGGGTAGTGTACGCCTCACACCTCCGCTATATACTAATACTTGGGGTAGTGTACGCCTCACACCTCCGCTATATACTAATACTTGGGGTAGTGTACGCCTCACACCTCCGCTATATACTAATACTTGGGGTAGTGTACGCCTCACACCTCCGCTATATACTAATACTTGGGGTAGTGTACCCCCCCCCACCCCCCCGCTATACTAATACTTGGGGTAGTGTACCCCCACACCTCCGCTATATCTAATACTTGGGGTAGTGTCGCCTCACACCTCCGCTATATACTAATACTTGGGGTAGTGTACGCCTCACACCTCCGCTATATACTAATACTTGGGGTAGTGTACGCCTCACCCTCCGCTATATACTAATACTTGGGGTAGTGTACACCTCACACCTCCGCTATATACTAATACTTGGGGTAGTGTACACCTCACACCTCCGCTATATACTAATACTTGGGGTAGTGTACACCTCACACCTCCGCTATATACTAATACTTGGGGTAGTGTACGCCTCACACCTCCGCTATATACTAATAGCCCCTACTTCTGGGGGTAGTGTACGCCTCACACCTCCGCTATATACTAATACTTGGGGTAGTGTACGCCTCACACCTCCGCTATATACTAATACTTGGGGTAGTGTACACCTCACACCTCCGCTATATACTAATACTTGGGGTAGGGTACACCTCACACCTCCGCTATATACTAATACTTGGGGTAGTGTACACCTCAGACCTCCGCTATATACTAATACTTGGGGTAGTGTACACCTCACACCTCCGCTATATACTAATACTTGGGGTAGTGTACACCTCGCACCTCCACTATATACTAATACTTGGGGTAGTGTACGCCTCACACCTCCGCTATATACTAATACTTGGGGTAGTGTACACCTCACACCTCCGCTATATACTAATACTTGGGGTAGGGTACACCTCACACCTCCGCTATATACTAATACTTGGGGTAGTGTACACCTCAGACCTCCGCTATATACTAATACTTGGGGTAGTGTACACCTCACACCTCCGCTATATACTAATACTTGGGGTAGTGTACACCTCACACCTCCGCTATATACTAATACTTGGGGTAGTGTACGCCTCACACCTCCGCTATATACTAATACTTGGGGTAGTGTACACCTCACACCTCCGCTATATACTAATACTTGGGGTAGGGTACGCCTCACACCTCCGCTATATACTAATACTTGGGGTAGGGTACTCCTCACACCTCCGCTATATACTAATACTTGGGGTAGGGTACGCCTCACACCTCCGCTATATACTAATACTTGGGGTAGGGTACGCCTCACACCTCCGCTATATACTAATACTTGGGGTAGTGTACGCCTCACACCTCCGCTATATACTAATACTTGGGGTAGGGTACTCCTCACACCTCCGCTATATACTAATACTTGGGGTAGTGTACACCTCACACCTCCGCTATATACTAATACTTGGGGTAGTGTACACCTCACACCTCCGCTATATACTAATACTTGGGGTAGTGTACGCCTCACACCTCCGCTATATACTAATACTTGGGGTAGTGTACACCTCGCACCTCCGCTATATACTAATACTTGGGGTAGGGTACACCTCACACCTCCGCTATATACTAATACTTGGGGTAGTGTACACCTCACACCTCCGCTATATACTAATACTTGGGGTAGGGTACACCTCACACCACCGCTATATACTAATACTTGGGGTAGTGTACACCTCGCACCTCCGCTATATACTAATACTTGGGGTAGTGTACGCCTCGCACCTCCGCTATATACTAATACTTGGGGTAGTGTACACCTCACACCTCCGCTATATACTAATACTTGGGGTAGTGTACACCTCACACCTCCGCTATATACTAATACTTGGGGTAGGGTACACCTCACACCTCCGCTATATACTAATACTTGGGGTAGTGTACGCCTCGCACCTCCGCTATATACTAATACTTGGGGTAGTGTACGCCTCACACCTCCGCTATATACTAATACTTAGGGTAGTGTACACCTCACACCTCCGCTGTATACTAATACTTGGGGTAGTGTACGCCTCACACCTCCGCTATATACTAATACTTGGGGTAGTGTACACCTCGCACCTCCGCTATATACTAATACTTGGGGTAGTGTACACCTCACACCTCCGCTATATACTAATAATTGGGGTAGTGTACACCTCGCACCTCCGCTATATACTAATACTTGGGGTAGTGTACACCTCACACCTCCGCTATATACTAATACTTGGTGTAGTGTACGCCTCACACCTCCGCTATATACTAATACTTGGGGTAGTGTACACCTCACACCTCCGCTATATACTAATACTTGGGGTAGTGTACGCCTCACACCTCCGCTATATACTAATACTTGGGGTAGGGGTACACCTCACACCTCCGCTATATACTAATACTTGGGGTAGTGTACGCCTCACACCTCCGCTATATACTAATACTTGGGGTAGTGTACGCCTCACACCTCCGCTATATACTAATACTTGGGGTAGTGTACGCCTCACACCTCCGCTATATACTAATACTTGGGGTAGGGTACACCTCACAGCTCCGCTATATACTAATACTTGGGGTAGTGTACGCCTCACACCTACGCTATATACTAATACTTGGGGTAGTGTACACCTCACACCTACGCTATATACTAATACTTGGGGTAGGGTACACCTCACACCTCCGCTATATACTAATACTTGGGGTAGGGTACACCTCACACCTCCGCTATATAGTAATACTTGGGGTAGGGTACTCCTCACACCTCCGCTATATACTAATACTTGGGGTAGGGTACGCCTCACACCTCCGCTATATACTAATACTTGGGGTAGTGTACACCTCACACCTCCGCTATATACTAATACTTGGGGTAGTGTACGCCTCACACCTCCGCTATATACTAATACTTGGGGTAGTGTACACCTCAAACCTCCGCTATATACTAATACTTGGGGTAGTGTACACCTCACACCTCCGCTATATACTAATACTTGGGGTAGGGTACACCTCACACCTCCGCTATATACTAATACTTGGGGTAGGGTACTCCTCACACTCCGCTATATACTAATACTTGGGGTAGGGTACACCTCACACCTCCGCTATATACTAATACTTGGGGTAGGGTACTCCTCACACCTCCGCTATATACTAATACTTGGGGTAGTGTACGCCTCACACCTCCGCTATATCGCTATATACTAATACTTGGGGTAGTGTACGCCTCACACCTTCGCTATATACTAATACTTGAGGTAGTGTACACCTCACACCTCCGCTATATACTAATACTTGGGGTAGTGTACGCCTCAGACCTCCGCTATATACTAATACTTGGGGTAGTGTACGCCTCACACCTCCGTTATATCGCTATATACTAATACTTGGGGTAGTGTACACCTCGCACCTCCGCTATATACTAATACTTGGGGTAGTGTACACCTCACACCTCCGCTATATACTAATACTTGGGGTAGTGTACGCCTCACACCTCCGCTATATACTAATACTTGGGGTAGTGTACGCCTCACACCTCCGCTATATACTAATACTTGGGGTAGGGGTACACCTCACACCTCCGCTATATACTAATACTTGGGGTAGTGTACGCCTCACACCTCCGCTATATACTAATACTTAAGGTAGTGTACGCCTCACACCTCCGCTATATACTAATACTTGGGGTAGTGTACGCCTCACACCTCCGCTATATACTAATACTTGGGGTAGTGTACGCCTCACACCTCCGCTATATACTAATACTTGGGGTAGTGTACGCCTCACACCTCCGCTATATACTAATACTTGGGGTAGTGTACGCCTCACACCTCCGCTATATACTAATACTTGGGGTAGTGTACGCCTCACACCTCCGCTATATACTAATACTTGGGGTAGTGTACGCCTCACACCTCCGCTATATACTAATACTTGGGGGTAGGGGTACACCTCACACCTCCGCTATATACTAATACTTGGGGTAGTGTACGCCTCACACCTCCGCTATATACTAATACCTGGGGTAGGGTACGCCTCACACCTCCGCTATATACTAATACTTGGGGTAGTGTACACCTCGCACCTCCGCTATATACTAATACTTGGGGTAGTGTACGCCTCGCACCTCCGCTATATACTAATACTTGGGGTAGTGTACGCCTCACACCTCCGCTATATACTAATACTTGGGGTAGTGTACACCTCACACCTCCGCTGTATACTAATACTTGGGGTAGTGTACGCCTCACACCTCCGCTATATACTAATACTTGGGGTAGTGTACACCTCGCACCTCCGCTATATACTAATACTTGGGGTAGTGTACACCTCACACCTCCGCTATATACTAATACTTGGGGTAGTGTACACCTCGCACCTCCGCTATATACTAATACTTGGGGTAGTGTACACCTCACACCTCCGCTATATACTAATACTTGGGGTAGTGTACGCCTCACACCTCCGCTATATACTAATACTTGGGGTAGGGTACGCCTCACACCTCCGCTATATACTAATACTTGGGGTAGGGTACACCTCACACCTCCGCTATATACTAATACTTGGGGTAGTGTACACCTCAGACCTCCGCTATATACTAATACTTGGGGTAGGGTACTCCTCACACCTCCGCTAGATACTAATACTTGGGGTAGGGTACGCCTCACACCTCCGCTATATAGTAATACTTGGGGTAGGGTACACCTCACACCTCCGCTATATACTAATACTTGGGGTAGTGTACACCTCACACCTCCGCTATATACTAATACTTGGGGTAGGGTACTCCTCACACCTCCGCTATATACTAATACTTGGGGTAGTGTACGCCTCACACCTCCGCTATATACTAATACTTGGGGTAGTGTACTCCTCACACCTCCGCTATATACTAATACTTGGGGTAGGGTACGCCTCACACCTCCGCTATATACTAATACTTGGGGGTAGGGTACACCTCACACCTCCGCTATATACTAATACTTGGGGTAGTGTACTCCTCACACCTCCGCTATATATTAATACTTGGGGTAGGGTACACCTCACACCTCCGCTATATACTAATACTTGGGGTAGGGTACACCTCACACCTCCGCTATATACTAATACTTGGGGTAGTGTACGCCTCACACCTTCGCTATATACTAATACTTGGGGTAGTGTACGTCTCACACCTCCGCTATATACTAATACTTGGGGTAGTGTACACCTCACACCTCCGCTATATACTAATACTTGGGGTAGTGTACACCTCACACCTACGCTATATACTAATACTTGGGGTAGGGTACACCTCACACCTCCGCTATATACTAATACTTGGGGTAGTGTACACCTCACACCTCCGCTATATACTAATACTTGGGGTAGGGTACGCCTCACACCTCCGCTATATACTAATACTTGGGGTAGTGTACGCCTCACACCTCCGCTATATACTAATACTTGGGGTAGGGTACGCCTCACACCTCCGCTATATACTAATACTTGGGGTAGTGTACACCTCACACCTCCGCTATATACTAATACTTGGGGTAGTGTACGCCTCACACCTCCGCTATATACTAATACTTGGGGTAGTGTACACCTCACACCTCCGCTATATACTAATACTTGGGGTAGTGTACGCCTCAGACCTCCGCTATATACTAATACTTGGGGTAGTGTACGCCTCACACCTCCGCTATATACTAATACTTGGGGTAGTGTACGCCTCACACCTCCGCTATATACTAATACTTGGGGTAGTGTACACCTTGCACCTCCGCTATATACTAATACTTGGGGTAGTGTACGCTTCACACCTCCGCTATATACTAATACTTGGGGTAGTGTACACCTCACACCTCCGCTATATACTAATACTTGGGGTAGTGTACGCCTCACACCTCCGCTATATACTAATACTTGGGGTAGGGTACTCCTCACACCTCCGCTATATACTAATACTTGGGGTAGTGTACTCCTCAGACCTCCGCTATATACTAATACTTGGGGTAGGGTACACCTCACACCTCCGCTATATACTAATACTTGGGGTAGGGTACGCCTCACACCTCCGCTATATACTAATACTTGGGGTAGGGTACACCTCACACCTCCGCTATATACTAATACTTGGGGTAGTGTACACCTCAGACCTCCGCTATATACTAATACTTGGGGTAGGGGTACGCCTCACACCTCCGCTATATACTAATACTTGGGGTAGGGTACGTCTCACACCTCCGCTATATACTAATACTTGGGGTAGGGTACTCCTCACACCTCCGCTATATACTAATACTTGGGGTAGGGTACGCCTCACACCTCCGCTATATACTAATACTTGGGGTAGGGTACACCTCACACCTCCGCTATATACTAATACTTGGGGTAGGGTACTCCTCACACCTCCGCTATATACTAATACTTGGGGTAGTGTACGCCTCACACCTCCGCTATATACTAATACTTGGGGTAGTGTACTCCTCACACCTCCGCTATATACTAATACTTGGGGTAGGGTACGCCTCACACCTCCGCTATATACTAATACTTGGGGTAGTGTACGTCTCACACCTCCGCTATATACTAATACTTGGGGTAGTGTACTCCTCACACCTCCGCTATATACTAATACTTGGGGTAGTGTACACCTCACACCTACGCTATATACTAATACTTGGGGTAGGGTACACCTCACACCTCCGCTATATACTAATACTTGGGGTAGTGTACACCTCACACCTCCGCTATATACTAATACTTGGGGTAGGGTACGCCTCACACCTCCGCTATATACTAATACTTGGGGTAGTGTACGCCTCACACCTCCGCTATATACTAATACTTGGGGTAGGGTACGCCTCACACCTCCGCTATATACTAATACTTGGGGTAGTGTACACCTCACACCTCCGCTATATACTAATACTTGGGGTAGTGTACGCCTCACACCTCCGCTATATACTAATACTTGGGGTAGTGTACACCTCACACCTCCGCTATATACTAATACTTGGGGTAGTGTACGCCTCAGACCTCCGCTATATACTAATACTTGGGGTAGTGTACGCCTCACACCTCCGCTATATACTAATACTTGGGGTAGTGTACGCCTCACACCTCCGCTATATACTAATACTTGGGGTAGTGTACACCTTGCACCTCCGCTATATACTAATACTTGGGGTAGTGTACGCTTCACACCTCCGCTATATACTAATACTTGGGGTAGTGTACACCTCACACCTCCGCTATATACTAATACTTGGGGTAGTGTACGCCTCACACCTCCGCTATATACTAATACTTGGGGTAGGGTACTCCTCACACCTCCGCTATATACTAATACTTGGGGTAGTGTACTCCTCAGACCTCCGCTATATACTAATACTTGGGGTAGTGTACACCTCACACCTCCGCTATATACTAATACTTGGGGTAGTGTACGCCTCACACCTCCGCTATATACTAATACTTGGGGTAGTGTACACCTCACACCTCCGCTATATACTAATACTTGGGGTAGTGTACACCTCACACCTCCGCTATATACTAATACTTGGGGTAGTGTACGCCTCACACCTCCGCTATATACTAATACTTGGGGTAGTGTACGCCTCAGACCTCCGCTATATACTAATACTTGGGGTAGTGTACGCCTCACACCTCCGCTATATACTAATACTTGGGGTAGTGTACACCTCACACCTCCGCTATATACTAATACTTGGGGTAGGGTACTCCTCACACCTCCGCTATATACTAATACTTGGGGTAGGGTACGCCTCACACCTCCGCTATATACTAATACTTGGGGTAGGGTACTCCTCACACCTCCGCTATATACTAATACTTGGGGTAGGGGTACGCCTCACACCTCCGCTATATACTAATACTTGGGGTAGGGTACGCCTCACACCTCCGCTATATACTAATACTTGGGGTAGGGTACTCCTCACACCTCCGCTATTTACTAATACTTGGGGTAGTGTACGCCTCACACCTCCGCTATATACTAATACTTGGGGTAGGGTACACCTCACACCTCCGCTATATACTAATACTTGGGGTAGGGTACGCCTCACACCTCCGCTATATACTAATACTTGGGGTAGTGTACGCCTCACACCTCCGCTATATACTAATACTTGGGGTAGTGTACGCCTCACACCTCCGCTATATACTAATACTTGGGGTAGTGTACGCCTCACACCTCCGCTATATACTAATACTTGGGGTAGTGTACACCTCACACCTCCGCTATATACTAATACTTGGGGTAGTGTACACCTCACACCTCCGCTATATACTAATACTTGGGGTAGTGTACACCTCACACCTCCGCTATATACTAATACTTGGGGTAGGGTACTCCTCACACCTCCGCTATATACTAATACTTGGGGAAGGGTACACCTCACACCTCCGCTATATACTAATACTTGGGGTAGGGTACTCCTCACACCTCCGCTATATACTAATACTTGGGGTAGTGTACGCCTCACACCTCCGCTATATACTAATACTTGGGGTAGGGTACGCCTCACACCTCCGCTATATACTAATACTTGGGGTAGTGTACACCTCACACCTCCACTATATACTAATACTTGGGGTAGTGTACGCCTCACACCTCCGCTATATACTAATACTTGGGGTAGTGTACGCCTCACACTTCCGCTATATACTAATACTTGGGGTAGTGTACACCTCACACCTCCGCTATATACTAATACTTGGGGTAGGGTACTCCTCACACCTCCGCTATATACTAATACTTGGGGTAGGGTACACCTCACACCTCCGCTATATACTAATACTTGGGGTAGGGTACTCCTCACACCTCCGCTATATACTAATACTTGGGGTAGTGTACACCTCACACCTCCGCTATATACTAATACTTGGGGTAGTGTACGCCTCACACCTCCGCTATATACTAATACTTGGGGTAGGGTACGCCTCACACCTCCGCTATATACTAATACTTGGGGTAGGGTACACCTCACACCTCCGCTATATACTAATACTTGGGGTAGTGTACACCTCACACCTCCACTATATACTAATACTTGGGGTAGTGTACGCCTCACACCTCCGCTATATACTAATACTTGGGGTAGTGTACGCCTCACACCTCCGCTATATACTAATACTTGGGGTAGTGTACGCCTCGCACCTCCGCTATATACTAATACTTGGGGTAGTGTACACCTCACACCTACGCTATATACTAATACTTGGGGTAGGGTACACCTCACACCTCCGCTATATACTAATACTTGGGGTAGTGTACACCTCACACCTCCGCTATATACTAATACTTGGGGTAGGGGTACGCCTCACACCTCCGCTATATACTAATACTTGGGGTAGTGTACGCCTCACACCTCCGCTATATACTAATACTTGGGGTAGGGTACGCCTCACACCTCCGCTATATACTAATACTTGGGGTAGTGTACACCTCACACCTCCACTATATACTAATACTTGGGGTAGTGTACGCCTCACACCTCCGCTATATACTAATACTTGGGGTAGTGTATGCCTCACACCTCCGCTATATACTAATACTTGGGGTAGTGTACGCCTCGCACCTCCGCTATATACTAATACTTGGGGTAGTGTACACCTCACACCTACGCTATATACTAATATTTGGGGTAGGGTACACCTCACACCTCCGCTATATACTAATACTTGGGGTAGTGTACACCTCACACCTCCGCTATATACTAATACTTGGGGTAGGGTACGCCTCACACCTCCGCTATATACTAATACTTGGGGTAGTGTACGCCTCACACCTCCGCTATATACTAATACTTGGGGTAGGGTACGCCTCACACCTCCGCTATATACTAATACTTGGGGTAGTGTACGCCTCACACCTCCGCTATATACTAATACTTGGGGTAGTGTACGCCTCACACCTCCGCTATATACTAATACTTGGGGTAGGGTACGCCTCACACCTCCGCTATATACTAATACTTGGGGGGAGTGTACGCCTCACACCTCCGCTATATACTAATACTTGGGGTAGTGTACGCCTCACACCTCCGCTATATACTAATACTTGGGGTAGTGTACACCTCACACCTCCGCTATATACTAATACTTGGGGTAGTGTACACCTCACACCTCCGCTATATACTAATACTTGGGGTAGTGTACGCCTCACACCTCCGCTATATACTAATACTTGGGGTAGTGTACACCTCACACCTCCGCTATATACTAATACTTGGGGTAGTGTACGCCTCACACCTCCGCTATATACTAATATTTGGGGTAGTGTACACCTCACACCTCCGCTATATACTAATACTTGGGGTAGTGTACGCCTCACACCTCCGCTATATACTAATACTTGGGGTAGTGTACGCCTCACACCTCCGCTATATACTAATACTTGGGGTAGTGTACGCCTCACACCTCCGCTATATACTAATACTTGGGGTAGTGTACACCTCGCACCTCCGCTATATACTAATACTTGGGGTAGGGTACTCCTCACACCTCCGCTATATACTAATACTTGGGGTAGGGTACGCCTCACACCTCCGCTATATACTAATACTTGGGGTAGGGTACTCCTCATACCTCCGCTATATACTAATACTTGGGGTAGGGTACTCCTCACACCTCCGCTATATACTAATACTTGGGGTAGTGTACGCCTCACACCTCCGCTATATACTAATACTTGGGGTAGGGTACTCCTCACACCTCCGCTATATACTAATACTTGGGGTAGGGTACGCCTCACACCTCCGCTATATACCAATACTTGGGGTAGTGTACGCCTCACACCTCCGCTATATACTAATACTTGGGGTAGGGTACTCCTCACACCTCCGCTATATACTAATACTTGGGGTAGGGTACTCCTCACACCTCCGCTATATACTAATACTTGGGGTAGTGTACGCCTCACACCTCCGCTATATACTAATACTTGGGGTAGGGTACTCCTCACACCTCCGCTATATACTAATACTTGGGGTAGGGTACGCCTCACACCTCCGCTATATACCAATACTTGGGGTAGGGGTACGCCTCACACCTCCGCTATATACTAATACTTGGGGTAGTGTACGCCTCACACCTCCGCTATATACTAATACTTGGGGTAGTGTACACCTCACACCTCCGCTATATACTAATACTTGAGGTAGTGTACGCCTCACACCTCCGCTATATACTAATACTTGAGGTAGTGTACGCCTCACACCTCCGCTATATACTAATACTTGGGGTAGTGTACACCTCACACCTCCGCTATATACTAATACTTGAGGTAGTGTACGCCTCACACCTCCGCTATATACTAATACTTGGGGTAGTGTACACCTCACACCTCCGCTATATACTAATACTTGGGGTAGTGTACGCCTCACACCTCCGCTATATTCTAATACTTGGGGTAGTGTACGCCTCACACCTCCGCTATATACTAATACTTGGGGTAGTGTACGCCTCACACCTCCGCTATATACTAATACTTGGGGTAGGGTACGCCTCACACCTCCGCTATATACTAATACTTGGGGTAGTGTACGCCTCACACCTCCGCTATATACTAATACTTGGGGTAGTGTACGCCTCACACCTCCGCTATATACTAATACTTGGGGTAGTGTACGCCTCACACCTCCGCTATATACTAATACTTGGGGTAGTGTACGCCTCGCACCTCCGTTATATCGCTATATACTAATACTTGGGGTAGTGTACACCTCACACCTCCGCTATATACTAATACTTGGGGTAGTGTACACCTCACACCTCAGCTATATACTAATACTTGGGGTAGTGTACGCCTCACACCTCCGCTATATACTAATACTTGGGGTAGGGTACACCTCACACCTCCGCTATATACTAATACTTGGGGTAGTGTACGCCTCACACCTCCGCTATATACTAATACTTGGGGTAGTGTACGCCTCACACCTCCGCTATATACTAATACTTGGGGTAGGGTACGCCTCACACCTCCGCTATATACTAATACTTGGGGTAGGGTACGCCTCACACCTCCGCTATATACTAATACTTGGGGTAGGGTACTCCTCACACCTCCGCTATATACTAATACTTGGGGTAGTGTACGCCTCACACCTCCGCTATATACTAATACTTGGGGTAGGGTACGCCTCACACCTCCGCTATATACTAATACTTGGGGTAGTGTACACCTCGCACCTCCGCTATATACTAATACTTGGGGTAGGGTACACCTCAGACCTCCGCTATATACTAATACTTGGGGTAGTGTACGCCTCACACCTCCGCTATATACTAATACTTGGCGTAGTGTACACCTCACACCTCCGCTATATACTAATACTTGGGGTAGTGTACACCTCACACCTCCGCTATATACTAATACTTGGGGTAGGGTACTCCTCACACCTCCGCTATATACTAATACTTGGGGTAGTGTACGCCTCACACCTCCGTTATATCGCTATATACTAATACTTGGGGTAGTGTACGCCTCACACCTCCGTTATATCGCTATATACTAATACTTGGGGTAGTGTACACCTCACACCTCCGCTATATACTAATACTTGGGGTAGTGTACACCTCGCACCTCCGCTATATACTAATACTTGGGGTAGTGTACGCCTCACACCTCCGCTATATACTAATACTTGGGGTAGTGTACGCCTCACACCTCCGCTATATACTAATACTTGGGGTAGTGTACGCCTCAGACCTCCGCTATATACTAATACTTGGGGTAGTGTACGCCTCCAGACCTCCGCTATATACTAATACTTGGGGTAGTGTACGCCTCAGACCTCCGCTATATACTAATACTTGGGGTAGTGTACTCCTCACACCTCCGCTATATACTAATACTTGGGGTAGTGTACGCCTCAGACCTCCGCTATATACTAATACTTGGGGTAGTGTACGCCTCAGACCTCCGCTATATACTAATACTTGGGGTAGTGTACGCCTCAGACCTCCGCTATATACTAATACTTGGGGTAGTGTACTCCTCACACCTCCGCTATATACTAATACTTGGGGTAGGGTACTCCTCACACCTCCGCTATATACTAATACTTGGGGTAGTGTACGCCTCACACCTCCGCTATATACTAATACTTGGGGTAGTGTACGCCTCACACCTCCGCTATATACTAATACTTGGGGTAGTGTACGCCTCAGACCTCCGCTATATACTAATACTTGGGGTAGTGTACGCCTCAGACCTCCGCTATATACTAATACTTGGGGTAGTGTACGCCTCAGACCTCCGCTATATACTAATACTTGGGGTAGTGTACTCCTCACACCTCCGCTATATACTAATACTTGGGGTAGGGTACTCCTCACACCTCCGCTATATACTAATACTTGGGGTAGTGTACGCCTCACACCTCCGCTATATACTAATACTTGGGGTAGTGTACGCCTCACACCTCCGCTATATACTAATACTTGGGGTAGGGGTACGCCTCACACCTCCGCTATATACTAATACTTGGGGTAGGGGTACGCCTCACACCTCCGCTATATACTAATACTTGGGGTAGTGTACGCCTCACACCTCCGCTATATACTAATACTTGGGGTAGTGTACACCTCGCACCTCCGCTATATACTAATACTTGGGGTAGGGTACACCTCAGACCTCCGCTATATACTAATACTTGGGGTAGTGTACGCCTCACACCTTCGCTATATACTAATACTTGGGGTAGGGTACTCCTCACACCTCCGCTATATACTAATACTTGGGGTAGGGGTACGCCTCACACCTCCGCTATATACTAATACTTGGGGTAGGGTACTCCTCATACCTCCGCTATATACTAATACTTGGGGTAGGGTACTCCTCACACCTCCGCTATATACTAATACTTGGGGTAGTGTACGCCTCACACCTCCGCTATATACTAATACTTGGGGTAGGGTACTCCTCACACCTCCGCTATATACTAATACTTGGGGTAGGGTACGCCTCACACCTCCGCTATATACCAATACTTGGGGTAGTGTACGCCTCACACCTCCGCTATATACTAATACTTGGGGTAGGGTACTCCTCACACCTCCGCTATATACTAATACTTGGGGTAGGGTACTCCTCACACCTCCGCTATATACTAATACTTGGGGTAGTGTACGCCTCACACCTCCGCTATATACTAATACTTGGGGTAGGGTACTCCTCACACCTCCGCTTTATACTAATACTTGGGGTAGGGGTACGCCTCACACCTCCGCTATATACCAATACTTGGGGTAGGGTACGCCTCACACCTCCGCTATATACTAATACTTGGGGTAGTGTACGCCTCACACCTCCGCTATATACTAATACTTGGGGTAGTGTACACCTCACACCTCCGCTATATACTAATACTTGAGGTAGTGTACGCCTCACACCTCCGCTATATACTAATACTTGAGGTAGTGTACGCCTCACACCTCCGCTATATACTAATACTTGGGGTAGTGTACACCTCACACCTCCGCTATATACTAATACTTGAGGTAGTGTACGCCTCACACCTCCGCTATATACTAATACTTGGGGTAGTGTACACCTCACACCTCCGCTATATACTAATACTTGGGGTAGTGTACGCCTCACACCTCCGCTATATTCTAATACTTGGGGTAGTGTACGCCTCACACCTCCGCTATATACTAATACTTGGGGTAGTGTACGCCTCACACCTCCGCTATATACTAATACTTGGGGTAGGGGTACGCCTCACACCTCCGCTATATACTAATACTTGGGGTAGTGTACGCCTCACACCTCCGCTATATACTAATACTTGGGGTAGTGTACGCCTCACACCTCCGCTATATACTAATACTTGGGGTAGTGTACGCCTCGCACCTCCGTTATATCGCTATATACTAATACTTGGGGTAGTGTACACCTCACACCTCCGCTATATACTAATACTTGGGGTAGTGTACACCTCACACCTCAGCTATATACTAATACTTGGGGTAGTGTACGCCTCACACCTCCGCTATATACTAATACTTGGGGTAGGGTACACCTCACACCTCCGCTATATACTAATACTTGGGGTAGTGTACGCCTCACACCTCCGCTATATACTAATACTTGGGGTAGTGTACGCCTCACACCTCCGCTATATACTAATACTTGGGGTAGGGTACGCCTCACACCTCCGCTATATACTAATACTTGGGGTAGGGTACGCCTCACACCTCCGCTATATACTAATACTTGGGGTAGGGTACTCCTCACACCTCCGCTATATACTAATACTTGGGGTAGTGTACGCCTCACACCTCCGCTATATACTAATACTTGGGGTAGGGTACGCCTCACACCTCCGCTATATACTAATACTTGGGGTAGTGTACACCTCGCACCTCCGCTATATACTAATACTTGGGGTAGGGTACACCTCAGACCTCCGCTATATACTAATACTTGGGGTAGTGTACGCCTCACACCTCCGCTATATACTAATACTTGGCGTAGTGTACACCTCACACCTCCGCTATATACTAATACTTGGGGTAGTGTACACCTCACACCTCCGCTATATACTAATACTTGGGGTAGGGTACTCCTCACACCTCCGCTATATACTAATACTTGGGGTAGTGTACGCCTCACACCTCCGTTATATCGCTATATACTAATACTTGGGGTAGTGTACGCCTCACACCTCCGTTATATCGCTATATACTAATACTTGGGGTAGTGTACACCTCACACCTCCGCTATATACTAATACTTGGGGTAGTGTACACCTCGCACCTCCGCTATATACTAATACTTGGGGTAGTGTACGCCTCACACCTCCGCTATATACTAATACTTGGGGTAGTGTACGCCTCACACCTCCGCTATATACTAATACTTGGGGTAGTGTACGCCTCAGACCTCCGCTATATACTAATACTTGGGGTAGTGTACGCCTCAGACCTCCGCTATATACTAATACTTGGGGTAGTGTACGCCTCAGACCTCCGCTATATACTAATACTTGGGGTAGTGTACTCCTCACACCTCCGCTATATACTAATACTTGGGGTAGGGTACTCCTCACACCTCCGCTATATACTAATACTTGGGGTAGTGTACGCCTCACACCTCCGCTATATACTAATACTTGGGGTAGTGTACGCCTCACACCTCCGCTATATACTAATACTTGGGGTAGGGTACGCCTCACACCTCCGCTATATACTAATACTTGGGGTAGGGTACGCCTCACACCTCCGCTATATACTAATACTTGGGGTAGTGTACGCCTCACACCTCCGCTATATACTAATACTTGGGGTAGTGTACACCTCGCACCTCCGCTATATACTAATACTTGGGGTAGGGTACACCTCAGACCTCCGCTATATACTAATACTTGGGGTAGTGTACGCCTCACACCTCCGCTATATACTAATACTTGGCGTAGTGTACACCTCACACCTCCGCTATATACTAATACTTGGGGTAGTGTACACCTCACACCTCCGCTATATACTAATACTTGGGGTAGGGTACTCCTCACACCTCCGCTATATACTAATACTTGGGGTAGTGTACGCCTCACACCTCCGTTATATCGCTATATACTAATACTTGGGGTAGTGTACGCCTCACACCTCCGTTATATCGCTATATACTAATACTTGGGGTAGTGTACACCTCACACCTCCGCTATATACTAATACTTGGGGTAGTGTACACCTCGCACCTCCGCTATATACTAATACTTGGGGTAGTGTACGCCTCACACCTCCGCTATATACTAATACTTGGGGTAGTGTACGCCTCACACCTCCGCTATATACTAATACTTGGGGTAGTGTACGCCTCAGACCTCCGCTATATACTAATACTTGGGGTAGTGTACGCCTCAGACCTCCGCTATATACTAATACTTGGGGTAGTGTACGCCTCAGACCTCCGCTATATACTAATACTTGGGGTAGTGTACACCTCACACCTCCGCTATATACTAATACTTGGGGTAGGGTACACCTCACACCTCCGCTATATACTAATACTTGGGGTAGGGTACTCCTCACACCTCCGCTATATACTAATACTTGGGGTAGTGTACGCCTCACACCTCCGCTATATACTAATACTTGGGGTAGTGTACGCCTCAGACCTCCGCTATATACTAATACTTGGGGTAGTGTACGCCTCACACCTCCGCTATATACTAATACTTGGGGTAGGGTACACCTCACACCTCCGCTATATACTAATACTAGGGGTAGTGTACACCTCACACCTCCGCTATATACTAATACTTGGGGTAGTGTACGCCTCAGACCTCCGCTATATACTAATACTTGGGGTAGTGTACACCTCACACCTCCGCTATATACTAATACTTGGGGTAGTGTACGCCTCACACCTCCGCTATATACTAATACTTGGGGTAGTGTACGCCTCAGACCTCCGCTATATACTAATACTTGGGGTAGTGTACGCCTCACACCTCCGCTATATACTAATACTTGGGGTAGGGTACGCCTCACACCTCCGCTATATACTAATACTTGGGGTAGTGTACGCCTCAGACCTCCGCTATATACTAATACTTGGGGTAGTGTACGCCTCAGACCTCCGCTATATACTAATACTTGGGGTAGTGTACGCCTCACACCTCCGCTATATACTAATACTTGGGGTAGTGTACGCCTCAGACCTCCGCTATATACTAATACTTGGGGTAGTGTACGCCTCACACCTCCGCTATATACTAATACTTGGGGTAGGGTACGCCTCACACCTCCGCTATATACTAATACTTGGGGTAGTGTACGCCTCAGACCTCCCCATGGCCTTAGGGCAGATAAACAGTATATAAGTGATGATAAGATGGCGGATTCCTTACAGGACAGCAGGGCGGAGTCGTATCTGCTGGCGGAGTGCGGCCTCTCCCGACTTTCCTTCTCTTCCTTCAGTATGAGCTGCCCCAGACCAGAATTCAGCTAAAAGAGACAAGAAACACATTTAAGGAGCTTTAAGATACTTTCTCTGAACATTCCCCCTTAGCTTTGTGTTCTGATGATGATGTCACACATGGGGATAATGATGTCACACATAGGGATAATGATGTCATACATGGGGATAGTGATGTCACACATGGGGATGATGATGATGTCACACATGGGGATAATGATGTCACGGGAGTCACACTGGGGTGTTTCTGCTTTCCTCCTTATAGACATCAGTCCAAAGAAAAAAAAAAAACAAAAACATAATTAAGACTCTGTCCCAAAGAAGAACTTCATAGATTTCCCAGAAGCCTCCTGTGCTGAACGCCCCGCCTCTGGACACTCAGGGAGGAGCCTGACACCTATATGTTAGTATGTGAAAATGGTTGTCAGGGAGACAATAGCCACAAGCGCTACAGTGTATAGAGTGGACTGTACCATATGCAGGACTATGACGGGGGTCTCCTCACCTTCATCAGCTGTTCTTCCTGAAGTTGTCGTCGTCTCTGCAGTTCTTCGTCCTCTTCCTCTCGGCCGCTCGATCTTCTTTTTGTGTCCCCTGATTCCAAGAAACAGAGTGATCAACTTCAGGACCAGATCCCAGGGAATCCTCTGATCACTATAGATATAGTTTATTACCTGAGGATTAGGTAACTCCACCTCTTAAAGGGCGGCTCCACCCAAAATAAATATGTGTCAGATGGGAATAAGAAAGTCAGTGACGGAGGGCCAGGCCTGTGCTCTGATGGGCCCCTGTACAGGGGCAGTTTAGAAACACATTTGGGTGGAGGTATCCTTTAACACTACATATATAATTAAAGGGGAGGTCCACAATTGTATCCAATGTGATTTAACGCATCTACCATAAACAGTGAAGCAACAAGAGAGTACAGGTCCATTGTACACCTATGTGTCTCCATGGTTACACCACACACAACCCTGTGCAGTCTAGGGGGAGTTAACATGACTATACCATCAAAAAAACCATAAATAATCTACAATATGTGGCCAAAGAAGTGACGGATCCCACGGATTACGGGGCTCAGTGACCTGGTGATGGGACCGATCACATGGATTACGGGGCTCAGTGACCTGGTGATGGGACCGATCACATGGATTACGGGGCTCAGTGATCTGGTGATGGGACCGATCACAAGGATTATGGGGCTCAGTGACCTGGTGATGGGGTTGACCACATGGATTACGGGGCTCAGTGACCTGGTGATGGGACCGATCACATGGATTACGGGGCTCAGTGACCTGGTGATGGGACCGATCACATGGATTACGGGGCTCAGTGACCTGGTGATGGGACCGATCACATGGATTACGGGGCTCAGTGACCTGGTGATGGGACCGATCACATGGATTACGGGGCTCACTGATCTGGTGATGGGACCGATCACAAGGATTATGGGGCTCAGTGACCTGGTGATGGGGCTGACCACATGGATTACGGGGCTCAGTGACCTGGTGATGGGGCTGACCACATGGATTATGGGGCTCAGTGATCAGGTGATGGGGCTGATCACATGGATTACGTGGCTCAGTGATCTGGTGATGGAGCTGATCACATGGATTATGGGGCTCAGTGATCTGGTGATGGGACCGATCACATGGATTACGGGGCTCAGTGACCTGGTGATGGGACTGATCACATGGATTACGGGGCTCAGTGATCTGGTGATGGGGCTGACCACATGGATTACGGGGCTCAGTGACCTGGTGATGGGACCGATCACATGGATTACGGGGCTCAGTGACCTGATTATGGGACCGATCACATGGATTAAGGGGCTCAGTGACCTGGTGATGGGACCGATCACATGGATTACGGGGCTCAGTGATCTGGTGATGGGACCGATCACAAGGATTATGGGGCTCAGTGACCTGGTGATGGAGCTGACCACATGGATTACGGGGCTCAGTGACCTGGTGATGGGACCGATCACATGGATTACGGGGCTCAGTGATCTGGTGATGGGACCGATCACAAGGATTATGGGGCTCAGTGACCTGGTGATGGGACCGATCACATGGATTACAGGGCTCAGTGACCTGGTGATGGGGCTGACCACATGGATTATGGGGCTCAGTGATCAGGTGATGGGGCTGATCACATGGATTACGTGGCTCAGTGATCTGGTGATGGAGCTGATCACATGGATTATGGGGCTCAGTGATCTGGTGATGGGACCGATCACATGGATTACGGGGCTCAGTGACCTGGTGATGGGACCGATCACATGGATTATGGGGCTCAGTGATCTGGTGATGGGGCTGATCACATGGATTACGGGGGGGGGGGCTCAGTGATCTGGTGATGGAGCTGATCACATGGATTACGGGGCTCAGTGATCTGGTGATGGGGCTGATCACATGGATTATGGGGCTCAGTGATCTGGTGATGGGGCTGATCACATGGATTATGGGGCTCAGTGATCTGGTGATGGAGCTGATCACATGGATTATGGGGCTCAGTGATCTGGTGATGGGGCTGATCACATGGATTACGGGGCTCAGTGATCTGGTGATGGAGCTGATCACATGGATTACTGGGCTCAGTGATCTGGTGATGGGGCTGATCACATGGATTACGGGGCTCAGTGATCTGGTGATGGGACCGATCACATGGATTATGGGGCTCAGTGATCTGGTGATGGGGCTGATCACATGGATTACGGGGCTCAGTGATCTGGTGATGGAGCTGATCACATGGATTACTGGGCTCAGTGATCTGGTGATGGGGCTGATCACATGGATTACGGGGCTCAGTGATCTGGTGATGGGGCTGATCACACTGATTATAAACCATGAAGAAGATGATTTGTAAAATACAAAAAAATAGACAAAATGATTAATGCACCAAATTGTGACACATAAAATTAAAGGAGATCCTTTACTGGATCTCAGGCTATAGCTCTGACACCTTCACAGCAGTGAGAGATTCAGACTGTATTACACTCCAGAGCTGCGCTCACTATATCTGAGATCTCCATCACATGACTGTGATCTCTGCAGTCACTGAACAAGCAGGGGCTGCTGGGAAATGTCAGCTCTGAAGCCTGCAGATCACTGAATGCAGACACAGAGTATACCACGCAAGTGTTCATAGCCACAAGCGCTGCAACTTTCTATCAAGATCTCTGCTTGCTGTCAGTGATGAAACACTGAAAACCCAACATTAGCTGCTTGTCCTACTGACGTCTGGCTCACACTAGTGCTAGGCTCTCCGTTGTTGGGGTCCAGCAGGGGAGCCGGACAGCTAAAACAGCGATTACCCTCGGACACTAGCAGACCCCACTCACTCTAATGGGGTCCACTGGTCTAAAACTGAAAGTGGCATTTCTATGACAGAGTTTACCCAACCTCACACAGCTGAGAATCTGTTACAAATGCATTTTCTCTTGACAGAACAAGAAGGTTCACATTCACTGACAGCAAGCAGAGATCCTGAAAATAGAGAAACTGAAACAATGTATAACAGAAATTTCTAGAACCTCCCTATAGTAACAAACTAAAAACCGTGGAGCCGGGGCAGCGGCACCGAACTCTGCTCCACCAGTATAATCATAGGACAGGCGGGGTGCAGTGTCACATTGTAGCAGCATCTCACCTCCATCTTATGGGACATGAGCAGTAAGACGTCTCACTCTCAGATTCCCTACCTATAGCAGCAAGTGAGGGAGGACCTGGCCAATAGTCGGTCTCAATCTTTGGGACTTCGCCGGGCGCCGGAGCGTGGGCAGCTGGGAACTTGGAAGACTTGATGATATCCTCGGAGCTGTTGTTGAACCCTGCCATAGCGGCTGCATCTGAATAGGATTAGGGTGTAACTTAGCTCTTGGCTCGGTGGGTAAATGTGCCATGCACAACCTCAACCTTCACCTGCTGCATTATGAGAAGGATCCTGTGCACCAGGAAAGGGTCACTCCTCCACCCCAAAAGTCTCATCATAACCCTCTAGCACTGACCCACCAGACACTACACATCTGACCCCAAACATGGAGACCTCCAACATCAGCGAGACAGCTAGTCAGCAAACTGTCTCCAATGGTGGCGGTATTATAGTAGTTATATTCTTGTACATAGGAGCAGTATTATAGTAGTTATATTCTTGTACATAGGAGTAGTATTATAGTAGTTATATTCTTGTACATAGGAGCAGTATTATAGTAGTTATATTCTTGTACCTAGGAGTAGTATTATAGTAGTTATATTCTTGTACATAGGAGGTAGTATTATAGCAGTTATATTCTTGTACGTAGGAGCAGTATTATAGTAGTTATATTCTTGTACATAGGAGTAGTATTATAGTAGTTATATTCTTGTACATAGGGGCAGTATTATAGTAGTTATATTCTTGTATATAGGAGGTAGTATTATAGTAGTTATATTCTTGTACATAGGAGTAGTATTATAGTAGTTATATTCTTGTACATAGGAGCAGTATTATAGTAGTTATATTCTTGTACATAGGAGGTAGTATTATAGTAGTTATATTCTTGTACATAGGAGTAGTATTATAGTAGTTATATTCTTGTACATAGGGGGTAGTATTATAGTAGTTATATTCTTGTACATAGGAGGTAGTATTATAGTAGTTATATTCTTGTACATAGGAGGTAGTATTATAGTAGTTATATTCTTGTACATAGGAGTAGTATTATAGTAGTTATATTCTTGTACATAGGAGGTAGTATTATAGTAGTTATATTCTTGTACATAGGAGCAGTATTATAGTAGTTATATTCTTGTACATAGGAGCAGTATTATAGTAGTTATATTCTTGTACATAGGAGCAGTATTATAGTAGTTATATTCTTGTACATAGGAGGTAGTATTATAGTAGTTATATTCTTGTACATAGGAGCAGTATTATAGTAGTTATATTCTTGTACATAGCAGTAGTATTATAGTAGTTATATTCTTGTACATAGGAGGTAGTATTATAGTAGTTATATTCTTGTACATAGGGGGTAGTATTATAGTAGTTATATTCTTGTACATAGGGGGTAGTATTATAGTAGTTATATTCTTGTACATAGGAGGTAGTATTATAGTAGTTATATTCTTGTACATAGGGGGCAGTATTATAGTAGTTATATTCTTGTACATAGGAGCAGTATTATAGTAGTTATATTCTTGTACATAGCAGTAGTATTATAGTAGTTATATTCTTGTACATAGGAGCAGTATTATAGTAGTTATATTATTGTACATAGGAGCAGTATTATAGTAGTTATATTCTTGTACATAGGAGCAGTATTATAGTAGTTATATTCTTGTACATAGGAGTAGTATTATAGTAGTTATATTCTTGTACATAGGAGCAGTATTATAGTAGTTATATTATTGTACATAGGAGCAGTATTATATTAGTTATATTCTTGTACATAGGAGGTAGCATAGTAGTTATATTCTTGTACATAGGAGCAGTATTATAGTAGTTATATTCTTGTACATAGGAGCAGTATTATAGTAGTTATATTCTTGTACATAGGAGCAGTATTATAGTAGTTATATTCTTGTACATAGGGGCAGTATTATAGTAGTTATATTCTTGTACATAGGGGCAGTATTATAGTAGTTATATTCTTGTACATAGGGGGCAGTATTATAGTAGTTAGATTCTTGTACATAGGAGCAGTATTATAGTAGTTATATTCTTGTACATAGGAGTAGTATTATAGTAGTTATATTCTTGTACATAGGAGCAGTATTATAGTAGTTATATTCTTGTACATAGGAGCAGTATTATAGTAGTTATATTCTTGTACATAGGAGGTAGTATTATAGTAGTTATATTCTTGTACATAGGAGGTAGTATTATAGTAGTTATATTCTTGTACATAGGAGCAGTATTATAGTAGTTATATTCTTGTACATAGGAGCAGTATTATAGTAGTATATTCTTGTACATAGGAGCAGTATTATAGTAGTTATATTCTTGTACATAGGAGCAGTATTATAGTAGTTATATTCTTGTACATAGGAGTAGTATTATAGTAGTTATATTCTTGTACATAGGAGCAGTATTATAGTAGTTATATTCTTGTACATAGGAGCAGTATTATAGTAGTATATTCTTGTACATAGGAGGTAGTATTATAGTAGTTATATTCTTGTACATAGGAGCAGTATTATAGTAGTTATATTCTTGTACATAGGAGCAGTATTATAGTAGTTATATTCTTGTACATAGGAGCAGTATTATAGTAGTTATATTCTTGTACATAGGAGCAGTATTATAGTAGTTATATTCTTGTACATAGGAGTAGTATTATAGTAGTTATATTCTTGTACATAGGAGGCAGTATTATATTAGTTATATTCTTGTACATAGGAGTAGTATTATAGTAGTTATATTCTTGTACATGGGGGTGTATATTTGTTGCTTTTAGAATATAGCTCCCCCTACAGGGCTACATTGCTTCCATCTGACTGTGACCCCTAATATTATCCATCTGTCACATATAATACACAGGACAGTCTTGGCCACGTCTCACAGTGTGCACATCCGGTGACTGCGCCAATCTGTTAATCTAAGACTGATTTTTGCACATTTCTTGGATCGGCAGTGCTTGCTCTGGATGAGATTTCTATCCAGTCAATCCTTGTGTCCTCTGACACCAAAGCTGCTTCTAATTTTGCACAATGTGAGGCTGAGCCCAGGACAGCGCAGTTTTGTGATGCCGCCACTTACAAGCTGCTCTGGGCCCCTCTAATGTCCTGTCATTAGCAGCTTCCATGTATATTTTCAGCCAGTTTTCCTAATTCCCTCAATGACAGCTCTGCCTAGTTATTTAGTGACACACAATCTACTCCAATACTGGTCATTTTTATTATTTAGAAATATGGGAAATGTGCACGATAACTAAGACTGGAGATATTGGTTGTCATCCAGATTAATCAGACTCCTGAATGACAAACCTGTTTAATGATATATCATCAGCTTTCAAGTTAATTGCCGCTGAGGAAATCCTGGAAAGCTGGGTGATAATGGCGGCCATACTGCTTGTACCTTACACTCCCCAGTAACAGATATAGAACAGGAGCTTTCATGTAGTGAGACTCTGCTCTTAAAGGACCCCTCTACCTCCTCATCCGGTCTGGACGTAGCGAGGTCATTCATGATGAACTGACCTCCCGGAGCCACATCCTATCATGGTGCACAGGGGGCCCGAAAACCTCAGAGAGACCTCCAAGACAGGAGCATGCAGCCGCCAAATGTGAAGAAGCCTCAGGAGGTTAAAGGGTTAATAGATAAAGGGGCAAGGAGGAAGATTAAGCAGGAAGCAGAGATATGAGCAGGTGACAGTAGAGCAGTGTTATCTGTGGTGTTACATAGGACTGCAGGTGACACTACTACATTATCTGTACTCAGAGAGTTATCACTGTGTTATCTGTGGTGTTACATAGGACTGCGGTGCCTACTACATTATCTGTACTCAGAGAGTTATCACTGTGTGTTATCTGTGGTGTTACATAGGACTGCAGGTGACACTACTACATTATCTGTACTCAGAGAGTTATCACTGTGTTATCTGTGGTGTTACATAGGACTGCAGGTGACATCTACTACATTATCTGTACTCAGAGAGTTATCACTGTGTTATCTGTGGTGTTACATAGGACTGCGGGTGACATCTACTACATTATCTGTACTCAGAGAGTTATGGCTGTGTGTTATCTGTGGTGTTACATAGGACTGCAGGTGACACTACTACATTATCTGTACTCAGAGAGTTATCACTGTGTGTTATCTGTGGTGTTACATAGGACTGCAGGTGACATCTACTACATTATCTGTACTCAGAGAGTTATCACTGTGTTATCTGTGATGTTACATAGGACTGCAGGTGACACCTACTACATTATCTGTACTCAGAGAGTTATCACTGTGTGTTATCTGTGGTGTTACATAGGACTGCAGGTGACACTACTACATTATCTGTACTCAGAGAGTTATCACTGTGTTATCTGTGGTGTTACATAGGACTGCAGGTGACATCTACTACATTATCTGTACTCAGAGAGTTATCGCTGTGTTATCTGTGATGTTACATAGGACTGCAGGTGACATCTACTACATTATCTGTACTCAGAGAGTTATCACTGTGTTATCTGTGGTGTTACATAGGACTGCAGGTGACACTACTACATTATCTGTACTCAGAGAGTTATCACTGTGTGTTATCTGTGGTGTTACATAGGACTGCAGGTGACATCTACTACATTATCTGTACTCAGAGAGTTATCACTGTGTTATCTGTGGTGTTACATAGGACTGCAGGTGACACTACTACATTATCTGTACTCAGAGAGTTATCACTGTGTTATCTGTGGTGTTACATAGGACTGCAGGTGACATCTACTACATTATCTGTACTAAGAGAGTTATCACTGTGTTATCTGTGGTGTTACATAGGACTGCGGGTGACACTACTACATTATCTGTACTCAGAGAGTTATCACTGTGTGTTATCTGTGGTGTTACATAGGACTGCAGGTGACACTACTACATTATCTGTACTCAGAGAGTTATGGCTGTGTGTTATCTGTGGTGTTACATAGGACTGCAGGTGACATCTACTACATTATCTGTACTCAGAGAGTTATCACTGTGTTATCTGTGGTGTTACATAGGACTGCAGGTGACATCTACTACATTATCTGTACTCAGAGAGTTATCACTGTGTTATCTGTGGTGTTACATAGGACTGCAGGTGACATCTACTACATTATCTGTACTCAGAGAGTTATCACTGTGTATTATCTGTGGTGTTACATAGGACTGCAGGTGACATCTACTACATTATCTGTACTCAGAGAGTTATCACTGTGTTATCTGTGGTGTTACATAGGACTGCAGGTGACACTACTACATTATCTGTACTCAGAGAGATATCACTGTGTTATCTGTGGTGTTACATAGGACTGCAGGTGACATCTACTACATTATCTGTACTCAGAGAGTTATCACTGTGTTATCTGTGGTGTTACATAGGACTGCAGGTGACATCTACTACATTACCTGTACTCAGAGAGTTATCTCTGTGTATCTGTGGTGTTACATAGGACTGCAGGTGACATCTACTACATTATCTGTACTCAGAGAGTTATCACTGTGTTATCTGTGGTGTTACATAGGACTGCAGGTGACACCTACTACATTATCTGTACTCAGAGAGTTATCACTGTGTTATCTGTGGTGTTACATAGGACTGCAGGTGACATCTACTACATTATCTGTACTCAGAGAGTTATCACTGTGTTATCTGTAGTGTTACATAGGACTGCAGGTGACACTACTACATTATCTGTACTCAGAGAGTTATCACTGTGTTATCTGTGGTGTTACATAGGACTGCAGGTGACATCTACTACATTATCTGTACTCAGAGAGTTATCACTGTGTTATCTGTAGTGTTACATAGGACTGCAGGTGACACTACTACATTATCTGTACTCAGAGAGTTATCACTGTGTTATCTGTGGTGTTACATAGGACTGCAGGTGACATCTACTACATTATCTGTACTCAGAGAGTTATCACTGTGTGTTATCTGTGGTGTTACATAGGACTGCAGGTGACACTACTACATTATCTGTACTCAGAGAGTTATCACTGTGTTATCTGTGGTGTTACATAGGACTGCAGGTGACATCTACTACATTATCTGTACTCAGAGAGTTATCACTGTGTTATCTGTGGTGTTACATAGGACTGCAGGTGACACTACTACATTATCTGTACTCAGAGAGTTATCACTGTGTTATCTGTGGTGTTACATAGGACTGCAGGTGACATCTACTACATTACCTGTACTCAGAGAGTTATCACTGTGTTATCTGTGGTGTTACATAGGACTGCAGGTGACATCTACTACATTATCTGTACTCAGAGAGTTATCACTGTGTTATCTGTGGTGTTACATAGGACTGCAGGTGACACTACTACATTATCTGTACTCAGAGAGATATCACTGTGTTATCTGTGGTGTTACATAGGACTGCAGGTGACACTACTACATTATCTGTACTCAGAGAGTTATCACTGTGTGTTATCTGTGGTGTTACATAGGACTGCAGGTGACATCTACTACATTATCTGTACTCAGAGAGTTATCACTGTGTTATCTGTGGTGTTACATAGGACTGCAGGTGACATCTACTACATTACCTGTACTCAGAGAGTTATCTCTGTGTATCTGTGGTGTTACATAGGACTGCAGGTGACATCTACTACATTATCTGTACTCAGAGAGTTATCACTGTGTTATCTGTGGTGTTACATAGGACTGCAGGTGACATTTTTTTAAGAGTTTTTGTTTTGTGGTGTTCGCCGGTGTTACTACATTATCTGTACTCAGAGAGTTATCACTGTGTTATCTGTGGTGTTACATAGGACTGCAGGTGACATCTACTACATTATCTGTACTCAGAGAGTTATCACTGTGTTATCTGTAGTGTTACATAGGACTGCAGGTGACACTACTACATTATCTGTACTCAGAGAGTTATCACTGTGTTATCTGTGGTGTTACATAGGACTGCAGGTGACATCTACTACATTATCTGTACTCAGAGAGTTATCACTGTGTTATCTGTGGTGTTACATAGGACTGCAGGTGACATCTACTACATTATCTGTACTCAGAGAGTTATCACTGTGTTATCTGTGGTGTTACATAGGACTGCAGGTGACACTACTACATTATCTGTACTCAGAGAGTTATCACTGTGTTATCTGTGGTGTTACATAGGACTGCAGGTGACACTACTACAGTCATGGCCAAAAGTTTTGAGAATGACACAAATATTCTATTTTCACATGATCTGCTGCCCTCTGGTTTTTATGTGTGTTTGTCAGATGTTTTTATCACATACAGAAATAGAATTGCATTCATATTATGAGTAACAGAAGCTTATATTGACAGTTAGAATGAGTTAATGCAGCAAGTCAATATTTGCAGTGTTGATCCTTCTTCTTCAGGACCTCTGCAATTCTCCCTGGCATGCTCTCAATCTACTTCTGGACCAAATCCTGACTGATAGCAGTCCATTCTTGCAGAATCAATGCTTTAATTTTGTCTGAATTTGTTGGTTTTTGTTTGTCCACCCGTCTCTTGATGATTGACCACAAGTTCTCAATGGGATTAAGATCTGGGGAGTTTCCAGGCCATGGACCCAAAATCTCTATGTTTTGTTCCCTGAGCCATTTAGTTATCACCTTTGCTTTATGGCAAGGTGCTCCATCATGCTGGAAAAGGCATTGTTGAGCGCCAAACTGCTCTTGGACGGTTGGGAGAAGTTGCTCTTGGAGGACATTCTGGTACCATTCTTTATTCATGGCAAGACTGTGAGAGAGCCGATTCCCTTGGCTGAGAAGCAACCCCACACATGAATGGTTTCAGGATGCTTTACAGTTGGCATGAGACAAGACTGGTGGTAGCGCTCACCTCTTCTTCTCCGAATAAGCTGTTTTCCACATGTTCCAAACAATGGAAAAGGGGATTCATCAGAGAAAATGACTTTCCCCCAGTCCTCAGCAGTCCACTCCCTGTACCTTTTGCAGAATATCAGTCTGTCCCTGATGTTTTTTCTGGAGAGAAGTGGCTTCTTTGCTGCCCTCCTTGAGACCAGGCCTTGCTCCAAGAGTCTCCGCCTCACAGTGCGTGCAGATGCACTCACACCTGCCTGCTGCCATTCCTCAGCAAGCTCTGCACTGCTGGTAGCCCCATCCCGCAGCTGAAACACTTTTAAGAGACGGTCCTGCCGCTTGCTGGTCTTTCTTGGGCGCCCTGGAGCCTTTTTGGCACCAATGGAACCTCTCTCCTTGAAGTTCTTGATGATGCGATAGATTGTTGACTGAGGTGCAATCTTTCTAGCTGCAATACTCTTCCCAGTTAGGCCATTTTTGTGCAGTGCAATGATGACTGCACGTGTTTCTTTAGAGATAACCATGGTTAACAGAAGAGAAACAATGATGGCAAGCACCAGCCTCCTTTTAAAGTGTCCAGTGGTGTCATTCTTACTTAATCATGACAGATTGATCTCCAGCCCTGTCCTCATCAACACCCACACCTGTGTTAATGGAGCAATCACTGAAACGATGTTAGGTGGTCCTTTTAAGGCAGGGCTGCAATGATGTTGAAATGTGTTTTGGGGGATAAAGTTCATTTTCTAGGCAAATATTGACTTTGCAAGTAATTACTGTTAAGCTGATCACTCTTTATAACATTCTGGAGTATATGCAAATTGCCATTAGAAAAACTGAAGCAGTAGACTTTGTAAAAATTAATATTTGTATCATTCTCAAAACTTTTGGCCATGACTGTACATTATCTGTACTCAGAGAGTTATCATTGTGTTATCTGTGGTGTTACATAGGACTGCAGGTGACATCTACATTATCTGTACTCAGAGAGTTATCACTGTGTTATCTGTGGTGTTACATAGGACTGCAGGTGACATCTACTTTATATTATCTGCCTCTGTGCACTTAGAACTTGTGTTGAGGTGTTCTAGCGCGCTCTGGTGGTGAGTGTTGGAAGGACAGTTGTGGCAGGATGTGCTAGGACAGGGAGAGCAGTTTGTGATCTGGGTGCAGGAGGAGCTGTAGGGGGCACTGAAGCCATTACAGGGTGGTCTCTACGTGGTACTTACTGGGGGATATGATGAGGAGATGAATGAACGCTCACATGTTATGGACGGACACAACACTCCATAAAACAGAATAAAACAAGACAGTGTTACTGGGGATGATGGGGGGAACTCCACTATAACACACAGGATTATGGGGGGCTGGACTCTGTGGACCCCACATTACGGGTAAACAGGCAAGAGTACAAAATACAGAACATTAAGATTCAAGTTAAGTCTAATGGTCGGCTCGGGGGTGACTCAGTGTAAGGAACCACGTGGCCATATTGGACTGGGTTCATCTCGGCCACATGTGGGGGATGTTGTCTGGAATAAGAAGGGTTAACAGCCTCAGCTTCTTATGGGGGGATTGTCATGAACCTTAAGTATCTCTCGGTCTTGTCTGACCATTGACTTGAGATGAGTCTTTCCATTCATCTTAGACACTGGGGTATGGGGCTTGGTCATGGCCAGTGATGTCACTGGTTGGGGCGGCCCCCCGAGTGGTCACCAGTGGTTATAATGTATCAAAGCTACAGTGTTAATGTCAGTCCAGGAGTCAGTAAGTGGCCATGCATGGTCCAAGCCAAGGCCCTGCAGCAGAAGACGGGCAGAGGGGGTGGAAACGTTACCGTGCTGCTTATAGATGGGAGGTTTCCGGTAAATGTTCAGTCCTTGATCTGCGGAAAGAAAAAAAAATATGGGTTATATAATATCGAGAAACATCCAAACTGCAGAAAGACAATGATCCCGATGAGAGGCTGGAGGCGGAGCAATGAGGTGACAGCCACGTCCTGCCCGGACCAAACGAGGGGACAGCCATGTCCTGCCCAGACCAAAAGAGGGGACAGCCACGTTCTGCCCGGAGCAAAGGAGGGGACAGCCACGTCCTGCCCGGACCAAACGAGGGGACAGCCACGTTCTGCCCAGACCAAACGAGGGGACAGCCACGTTCTGCCCGGAGCAAAGGAGGGGACAGCCACGTCCTGCCCGGACCAAAAGAGAGGACAGCCACGTCCTGCCCAGACCAAACGAGGGGACAGCCACGTCCTGCCCGGACAAAAAGAAGGGACAGCCACATCCTGCCCGAACCAAAAGAGGGGACAGCCACGTCCTGCCCGAACCAAAAGAGGGGACAGCCACGTCCTGCCCAGACCAAACGAGGGGACAGCCACGTTCTGCCCGGAGCAAAGGAGGGGACAGCCACGTCCTGCCCGGACCAAAAGAAGGGACATCCACGTCCTGCCCGAACCAAAAGAAGGGACAGCCACGTCCTGCCCGAACCAAAAGAGGGGAACAGCCACGTCCTGCCCGGACCAAAAGAAGGGACAGCCATGTCCTGCCCGAACCAAAAGAGGGGACAGCCATGTCCTGCCCAGACCAAACGAGGGGACAGCCATGTTCTGCCCGAACCAAAGGAGGGGACAGCCACGTTCTGCACAGACCAAACGAGGAGACAGCCACTTCCTGCCCAGACCACACGAGGCGAAGCCACATCCTGCTCGGACCAAGAGGGGACAGCCACGTCCTGCCCGGATCAAGAGGGGACAGTCATGTCCTTCCCAGACCTAATGAGGGGACAGCCACGACCTACCTGGATCAAAAGAGGGGATACTCACGTCCAGCCTGGAACAAAAGAGGGGACAGCCACGTTCTGCCTGGACCAAGAAGGGACAACCATGTTCTGCACAAACCCAAGGAGGTGACAGCCATGTCCTACATGGACCAAAAGAGGTGACAGCCACATCCTGCCCAAACCCAATGAGGTGACAACCAAGCCCTGCCCAGACCACGTGAAGAGAGAGCTACACTCTTCCAGGACCCAAGGAGGTGACACCCACATCCTGCCCGGACCCAATGAGGTGACAGTCACGTCCTACAAGGACGCAATGAGGATGCCATAGGCTCATGATCAGTGTATCAACAGAAAAAACACAAGACAGATGGGAGGACATGACACCAAGAAGTAAGATACCGCCCATGTCCCACCCATGAAGAGCCAAACACCAGAAACCTCAGCCCCACAAGTTACAGACACAATGTAAAACTTCTCAAGAGGACTGACCATTCACACAACAGTGTCTCCTGGTGTCAGGGCCCCTACGGGTCCTCTATGGGCTCCAGCATGGGGATGACCACAACTGCTTCCATTGCTCTATGGTCTCTCTTCTCACTGGTGTATGGAATTACAAACATGGCTGCCCTTGAGGAACCATGCATGGGACAGCGATGGGGTCATGAGTAAAGGAAACCAATAAGTAAGATGGGATTTGGGAGGATCTATATGGTTAAATCTAGAGGAGAGGCAGCAAAACGCTTCACAAGGCGATAAAGGGAAGGTCTGCTCAGTGCACACTGGAGATGACAGAATGCCCAACAACGAGGCAGAAATTCGAGGGTCCGCTGTGAATAGTAGTGCAGCATATTTATCCAACAGAAAATTCTACCATGTGAACAAGACCCTATCATTAAAAGGGTTATCCAATTTTTATAAATTTGTGGCTGTTCCTTAAAATTTTATAATAGTGGAGGGTCAAACTCAGGAATGGCGCAATACTGCAAAACCCAGAACACCCGCAAGAAAAACTACAACAATCTGACCCGTTCAAAAAGCTGATCTATGATTAAGCCAAAAGACTGACCCCCAACTTAAAGAAAGCCTATACACTCTAAGACATTGGAGAATCCTGCTCAATAGCCTCACAAGTATATGTCTGCAGCGGCCATATACAGAGTATACACTCACCACTAGAGGGGGCTCACTACATACAGATTATACAGTCACCACTAGGGGGAGCTCACTACATACAGATTATACAGTCACCACTAGGAGGAGCTCACTACATACAGATTATACAGTCACCACTAGGAGGAGCTCACTACATACAGATTATACAGTCACCACTAGAGGGAGCTCACTACATACAGATTATACAGTCACCACTAGGGGGAGCTCACTACATACAGATTATACAGTCACCATAGAGGGAGCTCACTACATACAGATTATACAGTCACCAGTAGAGGGAGCTCACTACAAACAGATTATACACTCACCACTAGGGGGAGCTCACTACATACAGATTATACAGTCACCACTAGGAGGAGCTCACTACATACAGATTATACAGTCACCACTAGGGGGAGCTCACTACATACAGATTATACAGTCACCACTAGGAGGAGCTCACTACATACAGATTATACAGTCACCACTAGGGGGAGCTCACTACATACAGATTATACAGTCACCACTAGAGGGAACTCACTACATACAGATTATACAGTCACCACTAGGAGGAGCTCACTGCATACAGATTATACAGTCATCACTAGAGGGAGCTCACTACATACAGATTATACAGTCATCACTAGAGGGAGCTCACTACATACAGATTATACAGTCACCACTAGAGGGAGCTCACTACATACAGATTATACAGTCATCACTAGAGGGAGCTCACTACATACAGATTATACAGTCACCACTAGGAGGAGCTTACTACCTACAGATTATACAGTCACCACTAGGAGGAGCTCACTGCATACAGATTATACAGTCACCACTAGGGGGAGCTCACTACATACAGATTATACAGTCACCAGTAGAGGGAGCTCACTACATACAGATTATATAGTCACCAGTAGAGGGAGCTCACTACATACAGATTATACAGTCACCACTAGGAGGAGCTCACTACATACAGATTATACAGTCATCACTAGAGGGAGCTCACTACATACAGATTATACAGTCACCACTAGAGGGAGCTCACTACATACAGATTATACAGTCATCACTAGAGGGAGCTCACTACATACAGATTATACAGTCACCACTAGAGGGAGCTCACTACATACAGATTATACAGTCACCACTAGAGGGAGCTCACTACATACAGATTATACAGTCACCACTAGGGGAAGCTCACTACATACAGATTATACAGTCACCACTAGAGGGAGCTCACTACATACAGATTATACAGTCACCACTAGGAGGAGCTCACTACATACAGATTATACAGTCACCACTAGGAGGAGCTCACTACATACAGATTATACAGTCATCACTAGAGGGAGCTCACTACATAAAGATTATACAGTCACCACTAGAAGGAGCTCACTACATACAGATTATACAGTCACCACTAGGAGGAGCTCACTACATACAGATTATACAGCCGCCACTAGAGGGAGCTCACTACATACAGAATATACAGTCACCACTAGAGAGAGCTCATTACATACAGATTATACACTCACCACTAGGGGGAGCTCATTACATACAGATTATACACTCACCACTAGGGGGAGCTCACTACATATAGATTATACAGTCACCACTAGGAGGAGCTCACTACATACAGATTATACAGTCACCACTAAAGGGAGCTCACTACATACAGATTATACAGTCACCACTAGGGGGAGCTCACTACATACAGATTATACAGTCACCACTAGGAGGAGCTCACTACATACAGATTATACAGTCACCACTAGGGGGAGCTCACTACATACAGATTATACAGTCACCACTAGAGGGAGCTCACTACATACAGATTATACAGTCACCACTAGGGGGAGCTCACTACATACAGATTATACAGTCACCACTTGAGGGAGCTCACTACATACAGATTATACAGTCACCACTAGGAGGAGCTCACTACATACAGATTATACAGTCACCACTAGGGGGAGCTCACTACATACAGATTATACAGTCACCACTAGGGGGAGCTCACTACATACAGATTATACAGTCACCACTAGGGGGAGCTCACTACATACAGATTATACAGTCACCACTAGAGGGAGCTCACTACATACAGATTATACAGTCACCACTAGAGCGAGCTCACTACATACAGATTATACAGTCACCACTAGAGGGAGCTCACTACATACAGATTATACAGTCACCACTAGGGGGAGCTCACTACATACAGATTATACAGTCACCACTAGGAGGAGCTCACTACATACAGATTATACAGTCACCACTAGGGGGAGCTCACTACATACAGATTATAGTCACCACTAGGAGGTGCTCACTACATACAGATTATACAGTCACCACTAGGAGGAGCTCACTACATACAGATTATACAGTCACCACTAGAGGGAGCTCACTACATACAGATTATACAATCACCACTAGGAGGAGCTCACTACATACAGATTATACAGTCACCACTAGAGGGAGCTCACTAAATACAGATTATACAGTCACCACTAGGAGGAGCTCACTACATACAGATTATACAGTCACCACTAGGAGGAGCTCACTACATACAGATTATACAGTCACCACTAGGGGGAGCTCACTACATACAGATTATAGTCACCACTAGGAGGTGCTCACTACATACAGATTATACAGTCACCACTAGGAGGAGCTCACTACATACAGATTATACAGTCACCACTAGAGGAGCTCACTACATACAGATTATACAGTCACCACTAGGAGGAGCTCACTACATACAGATTATACAGTCACCACTAGGAGGAGCTCACTACATACAGATTATACAGTCACCACTAGGAGGAGCTCACTACATACAGATTATACAGTCACCACTAGGGGGAGCTCACTACATACAGATTATAGTCACCACTAGGAGGTGCTCACTACATACAGATTATACAGTCACCACTAGGAGGAGCTCACTACATACAGATTATACACTCACCACAAGGGGGAGCTCACTACATACAGATTATACAGCCACCACTAGGAGGAGCTCACTACATACAGATTATACAGCCACCACTAGGAGGAGCTCACTACATACAGATTATACAGTCACCACTAGGAGGAGCTCACTACATACAGATTATACAGTCATCACTAGGGAGAGCTCACTACATACAGATTATACAGTCACCACTAGAGGGAGCTCACTACATATAGATTATACAGTCACCACTAGGGGGAGCTGACTACATACAGATTATAAAGTCACCACTAGAGGGAGCTGACTACATACAGATTATACAGTCACCACTAGGGGGAGCTCACTACATACAGATTATACAGTAACCACTAGGAAGAGCACAATGACTGGTGACTGATATCTATGCCCCCACAATATATTATTCATCACACCAAGCAGAAATTTTTTGTGTTTTTTCAATCTGAACCTCAAATGAACTAAAAAAATTAACTGAAAGGTATTTACAAAGATCCTGTGGAGTAGAGGAAGGTAAGGTATCAAGGTGTGCACTGATCTTATGTTACATCATATATTACACTCCAGTCACATCCAAAGTTGCATTCATTATTCTGCTGGCTACCTGTTCACTGTCATCCTGTCAGGCTTTGTATCAGTGATAATAACTGTGGTGCATTGTGGGAGATGTAGAGTACAGCAGCTCAATGTACAGAAACAGTACACTTACATGAATGCAATACAGCAGAGAGCATCTTGTGATGGTGCTAAAATATCAAGGAGTGTGTCTGCTGGGAAGTTCTGAAGTATTCCATGTGTCAGTAGAATTGTGATCGCAGCTCTAGATGTGACAGGAGCATAAACAATCTAACCCTGGATCAGCACATGACGAGTAAAGCAAAGGAAGAAAAAAAAAACATTCAACATAATAATGAAATAATCCAAAAACTTGATGTAAAATCAAAGGATCAGACACCTCTGGACCACAGAATATAGGTCACATAGAAGTAACATCCAGCAGAATAGTGAGTGCAGCTCTGGAGTATAATACAGGATGTAACTCAGGATCAGTACAGGATAAGTAATGTAATGTAATGTATGTACACAGTGACTGCACCAGCAGAATAGTGAGCGCAGCTCTGGAGTATAATACAGGATAAGTAATGTAATGTATGTACACAGTGACTGTACCAGCAGAATAGTGAGTGCAGCTCTGGAGTATAATACAGGATATAACTCAGGATCAGTAGAGGATAAGTAATGTAATGTATGTACACAGTGACTGTACCAGTAGAATGGTGAGCGCAGCTCTGGAGTATAATACAGGATATAACTCAGGATCAGTACAGGATAAGTAATGTAATGTATGTACACAGTGACTGTACCAGCAGAATAGTGAGCGCAGCTCTGGAGTATAATACAGGATAAGTAATGTAATGTATGTACACAGTGACTGTACCAGCAGAATAGTGAGCGCAGCTCTGGTATTGGGGGGGGGGGGGGGGGGGCGGCCTGGGTATAATACAGGATAAGTAATGTAATGTATGTACACATTGACTGCACCAGCAGAATAGTGAGCGCAGCTCTGGAGTATAATACAGGATAAGTAATGTAATGTATGTACACAGTGACTGTACCAGCAGAATAGTGAGTGCAGCTCTGGAGTATAATACAGGATATAACTCAGGATCTCGCAGTACAGGATAAGTAATGTAATGTATGTACACAGTGACTGTACCAGTAGAATGGTGAGCGCAGCTCTGGAGTATAATACAGGATATAACTCAGGATCAGTACAGGATAAGTAATGTAATGTATGTACACAGTGACTGTACCAGCAGAATAGTGAGCGCAGCTCTGGAGTATAATACAGGATAAGTAATGTAATGTATGTACACAGTGACTGTACCAGCAGAATAGTGAGCACAGCTCTGGAGTATAATACAGGATGTAACTCAGGATCAGTACAGGATAAGTAATGTAATGTATGTACACAGTGACTGTACCAGCAGAATAGTGAGCGCAGCTCTGGAGTATAATACAGGATATAACTCAGGATCAGTACAGGATAAGTAATGTAATGTATGTACACAGTGACTGTACCAGTAGAATGGTGAGCGCAGCTCTGGAGTATAATACAGGATATAACTCAGGATCAGTACAGGATAAGTAATGTAATGTATGTACACAGTGACTGTACCAGCAGAATAGTGAGCGCAGCTCTGGAGTATAATACAGGATAAGTAATGTAATGTATGTACACAGTGACTGTACCAGCAGAATAGTGAGCGCAGCTCTGGAGTATAATACAGGATGTAACTCAGGATCAGTAATGTAATGTATGTACACTAACTGCACCAGCAGAATAGTGAGCGCAGCTCTGGAGTATAATACAGGATAAGTAATGTAATGTATGTACATAGTGACTGTACCAGCAGAATAGTGAGCGCAGCTCTGGAGTATAATACAGGATGTAACTCAGGATCAGTACAGGGTAAGTAATGTAATGTATGTACACATTGACTGTACCAGCAGAATAGTGAGTGCAGCTCTGGAGTATAACAGAGGGGTATACTGGCATGTAATTTATACACAGAGAATCTATATGTAATCTGTATCATGTGATCAGAGGTGACGTATGTCTTAAAGGGAATCAGTCACAAGGTAGCCCACTGGCATGACGTTATAGAGCAGGAGGAGCTGATCAGGGAATATATTCAGTACATCAGTGGGTGGTGCATTGACTGGCTGCTGCCCTGTATAAACATGCATAAAGACTGCTGTCAATCAGTGATAGAACCGCCCACTGGACTAAGCAGAGAGAGATTAGAAGATTTGTCAGTAAGTGACAGGTTTTGCTGATTCTTTTCCTGTACCTCTCTATAGGTCTCCGCTCGGCTCCTCCGGCTCTATAACAAGAGGCCGTTCGATTACATTGTGAGAGGTTCCCCTTAAAGGCGTTAGTATCTACCAGAGAATGATTTCCTGGCCAGGGTTACATGGCTGATTCCAACCTGTGGGAGTGGCAGTGACACATCGGAGACACAGATGAGCCCCTCCCCGCCAGCAGACAAGACAATGGAGACAGAACAGGTTCCTACAGATCTACGGTGGGACACGCAGACACAGACAGCACCAGCTCCTACCTGGAACATGGAAATGTTTAGGGGCCTGAGCGTATGTTGGTGTTAGAGGGCGACTGTCTGGCCGGTAGGGGGTTGGGGAGTTCCTGCCGCTGGATGGCTCAGTGCCTCCAATGAGAACAGAATGAAAAGAGAGCAAAAAGTGACACAAAGAACAAAAAGAACAGAAAACTAGTCAAAAAGAAACAACACAAGTCAGTCCCGGAAGAAGCGCAGTGAATGGAACGGACCGGGACGTGGCGATGGTGGCGCCAGGTGCATTACACAGTTAGGACCGTATTTTAAGGGCCGGTGTCCCGTGTTACATCAACCTGTAATAAAAAGTTCTGCAACTCGTTGTCGGTGAGTCCAACTTCACAAAGAATAAAATCGCAACATCTACTACTAAGTTGTGGAGTATTTCCCGTTCCGATGGATCAAGTCTCTCCATGTAAATCTCTTCCTGCACTTGGGATCTATCAGTGAATGGATACCTACACCCGCATGATCAGACCACCGGGACGCAGAGACCGAGCACAGTGCTAGTGATGTCATAGTGCAGCTAGTGATATCATAGGGCCATTAAAACACATTGTTGGGCCCAGTGCAAAGATTTCAGAAGTTAGACATTCCTGACCCACCCAAATTATAATGTCCCTTCAGTGCCCCCCACATAGTATAATGCCTCCTTAGTGGCCCCCCACATAGTATAATGCCTCCTTAGTGGCCCCCCACATAGTATAATGCCTCCTTAGTGGCCCCCCACATAGTATAATGCCTCCTTAGTGGCCCCCCACATAGTATAATGCCTCCTTAGTGGCCCCCCACATAGTATAATGCCTCCTTAGTGGCCCCCCACATAGTATAATGCCTCCTTAGTGGCCCCCACATAGTATAATGCCTCCTTAGTGGCCCCCCACATAGTATAATGCCTCCTTAGTGGCCCCCCACATAGTATAATGCCTCCTTAGTGGCCCCCCACATAGTATAATGCCTCCTTAGTGGCCCCCCACATAGTATAATGCCTCCTTAGTGGCCCCCACATAGTATAATGCCTCCTTAGTGGCCCCCCACATAGTATAATGCCTCCTTAGTGGCCCCCCACATAGTATAATGCCTCCTTAGTGGCCCCCACATAGTATAATGCCTCCTTTGTGGCCCCCCACATAGTATAATGCCTCCTTAGTGGCCCCCCACATAGTATAATGCCTCCTTAGTGGCCCCCCACATAGTATAATGCCTCCTTAGTGGCCCCCCACATAGTATAATGCCTCCTTAGTGGCCCCCCACATAGTATAATGCCTCCTTAGTGGCCCCCCCACATAGTATAATGCCTCCTTAGTGGCCCCCACATAGTATAATGCCTCCTTAGTGGCCCCCCACATAGTATAATGCCTCCTTAGTGGCCCCCCACATAGTATAATGCCTCCTTAGTGGCCCCCCACATAGTATAATGCCTCCTTAGTGGCCCCCCACATAGTATAATGCCTCCTTAGTGGCCCCCCACATAGTATAATGCCTCCTTAGTGGCCCCCACATAGTATAATGCCTCCTTAGTGGCCCCCCACATAGTATAATGCCTCCTTAGTGGCCCCCCACATAGTATAATGCCTCCTTAGTGGCCCCCACATAGTATAATGCCTCCTTAGTGGCCCCCCACATAGTATAATGCCTCCTTAGTGGCCCCCCACATAGTATAATGCCTCCTTAGTGGCCCCCCACATAGTATAATGCCTCCTTAGTGGCCCCCACATAGTATAATGCCTCCTTAGTGGCCCCCCACATAGTATAATGCCTCCTTAGTGGCCCCCCACATAGTATAATGCCTCCTTAGTGGCCCCCACATAGTATAATGCCTCCTTAGTGGCCCCCCACATAGTATAATGCCTCCTTAGTGGCCCCCCACATAGTATAATGCCTCCTTAGTGGCCCACCACATAGTATAATGCCTCCTTAGTGGCCCCCCACATAGTATAATGCCTCCTTAGTGGCCCCCCACATAGTATAATGCCTCCTTAGTGGCCCCCCACATAGTATAATGCCTCCTTAGTGGCCCCCCACATAGTATAATGCCTCCTTAGTGGCCCCCACATAGTATAATGCCTCCTTAGTGGCCCCCCACATAGTATAATGCCTCCTTAGTGGCCCCCCACATAGTATAATGCCTCCTTAGTGGCCCCCCACATAGTATAATGCCTCCTTAGTGGCCCCCCACATAGTATAATGCCTCCTTAGTGGCCCCCCACATAGTATAATGCCTCCTTAGTGGCCCCCACATAGTATAATGCCTCCTTAGTGGCCCCCCACATAGTATAATGCCTCCTTAGTGGCCCCCACATAGTATAATGCCTCCTTAGTGGCCCCCACATAGTATAATGCCTCCTTAGTGGCCCCCCACATAGTATAATGCCTCCTTAGTGGCCCCCCACATAGTATAATGCCTCCTTAGTGGCCCCCCACATAGTATAATGCCTCCTTAGTGGCCCCCCACATAGTATAATGCCTCCTTAGTGGCCCCCCACATAGTATAATGCTTCCTTAGTGGCCCCCCACATAGTATAATGCCTCCTTAGTGGCCCCCCACATAGTATAATGCCTCCTTAGTGGCCCCCACATAGTATAATGCCTCCTTAGTGGCCCCCCACATAGTATAATGCCTCCTTAGTGGCCCCCCACATAGTATAATGCCTCCTTAGTGGCCCCCCACATAGTATAATGCCTCCTTAGTGGCCCCCCACATAGTATAATGCCTCCTTAGTGGCCCCCCACATAGTATAATGCCTCCTTAGTGGCCCCCACATAGTATAATGCCTCCTTAGTGGCCCCCCACATAGTATAATGCCTCCTTAGTGGCCCCCCACATAGTATAATGCCTCCTTAGTGGCCCCCACATAGTATAATGCCTCCTTAGTGGCCCCCCACATAGTATAATGCCTCCTTAGTGGCCCCCCACATAGTATAATGCCTCCTTAGTGGCCCCCCACATAGTATAATGCCTCCTTAGTGGCCCCCCACATAGTATAATGCCTCCTTAGTGGCCCCCCACATAGTATAATGCCTCCTTAGTGGCCCCCACATAGTATAATGCCTCCTTAGTGGCCCCCCACATAGTATAATGCCTCCTTAGTGGCCCCCCACATAGTATAATGCCTCCTTAGTGGCCCCCCCACATAGTATAATGCCTCCTTAGTGGCCCCCCACATAGTATAATGTCTCCTTAGTGGCCCCCCACATAGTATAATGCCTCCTTAGTGGCCCCCCACATAGTATAATGCCTCCTTAGTGGCCCCCCACATAGTATAATGCCTCCTTAGTGGCCCCCCACATAGTATAATGCCTCCTTAGTGGCCCCCCACATAGTTTAATGCCTCCTTAGTGGCCCCCCACATAGTATAATGCCTCCTTAGTGGCCCCCACATAGTATAATGCCTCCTTAGTGGCCCCATACAATATAATGCCACCTTAGTGGCCCCCCACATAGTATAATGCCTCCTTAGTGGCCCCCACATAGTATTATGCCTCCTTAGTGGCCCCCACATAGTGTAATGCCTCCTTAGTGGCCCCCCACATAGTATAATGCCTCCTTAGTGGCCCCCACATAGTATAATGCCTCCTTAGTGGCCCCCCACATAGTATAATGCCTCCTTAGTCGCCCCCACATAGTATAATGCCTCCTTAGTGGCACCATACAATATAATGCCACCTTAGTGGCCCCCCACATAGTATAATGCCTCCTTAGTGGCTCCATACAATATAATGCCTCCTTAGTGGCCCCATACAATATAATGCCTCCTTAGTGGCCCCATACAATATAATGCATCCTTAGTGCCCCCCCCCACATAGTATAATGCCTCCTTAGTGGCCCCATACAATATAATGCCTCCTCAGTGGCCCCATACAATATAATTCCTCCTTAGTGGCCGCATACAATATAATTCCTCCTTAGTGGCCGCATACAATATAATGCCTCCTTAGTGGCCCCCCACATAGTATAATGCCTCCTCAGTGGCCCCATACAATATAATGCATCCAGCTGCCCCCACAGTTTCAAGTATACATACTATTTATCTGTGTACAGTCTGGCGCTATGTGGGCAGTATACGTACTATTTATCTGTGTACAGTCTGGCACTATGTGGGCAGTATACATAATATTTATCTGTGTACAGTCTGGCGCTATGTGGGCAGTATACGTACTATTTATTTGTGTACAGTCTGGCACTATGTGGGCAGTATACATACTATTTATCTGTGTACAGTCTGGCACTATGTGGGCAGTATACCTACTATTTATTTGTGTACAGTCTGGCGCTATGTGGGCAGTATACGTACTATTTATCTGTGTACAGTCTGGCGCTATGTGGGCAGTATACGTACTATTTATCTGTGTACAGTCTGGCACTATGTGGGCAGTATACGTACTATTTATTTGTGTACAGTCTGGCACTATGTGGGCAGTATACATACTATTTATCTGTGTACAGTCTGGCACTATGTGGGCAGTATACGTACTATTTATCTGTGTACAGTCAGGCGCTATGTGGGCAGTATACGTACTATTTATCTGTGTACAGTCTGGCGCTATGTGGGCAGTATACGTACTATTTGTGTACAGTCTGGTGCTATGTGGGCAGTATACGTACTATTTATCTGTGTACAGTCAGGCGCTATGTGGGCAGTATACGTACTATTTATTTGTGTACAGTCTGGCGGTATGTGGGCAGTATACGTACTATTTATCTGTGTACAGTCTGGCACTATGTGGGCAGTGTACGTACTATTTATCTGTGTACAGTCTGGCACTATGTGGGCAGTATACGTACTATTTATCTGTGTACAGTCAGGCGCTATGTGGGCAGTATACGTACTATTTATCTGTGTACAGTCTGGCGCTATGTGGGCAGTATACGTACTATTTGTGTACAGTCTGGTGCTATGTGGGCAGTATACGTACTATTTATCTGTGTACAGTCAGGCGCTATGTGGGCAGTATACGTACTATTTATTTGTGTACAGTCTGGCGCTAGGTGGGCAGTATACATACTATTTATCTGTGTACAGTCTGGCGCTATGTGGGCAGTATACGTACTATTTATCTGTGTACAGTCTGGCGCTATGTGGGCAGTATACGTACTATTTATCTGTGTACAGTCTGGCGCTATGTGGGCAGTATACGTACTATTTATTTGTGTACAGTCTGGCGCTATGTGGGCAGCATACGTACTATTTATCTGTGTACAGTCTGGCGGTATGAGGGCAGTATACGTACTATTTATTTGTGTACAGTCTGGCGCTATGTGGGCAGTATACATACTATTTATCTGTGTACAGTCTGGCACTATGTGGGCAGTATACATACTATTTATCTGTGTACAGTCTGGCGCTATGTGGGCAGTATACGTACTATTTATCTGTGTACAGTCTGGCGCTATGTGGGCAGTATACGTACTATTTATCTGTGTACAGTCTGGCGCTATGTGGGCAGTATACGTACTATTTATCTGTGTACAGTCAGGTGCTATGTGGGCAGTATACGTACTATTTATTTGTGTACAGTCTGGCGGTATGTGGGCAGTATACGTACTATTTATCTGTGTACAGTCTGGCGCTATGTGGGCAGTATACGTACTATTTATTTGTGTACAGTCTGGCGGTATGTGGGCAGTATACGTACTATTTATCTGTGTACAGTCTGGCGCTATGTGGGCAGTATACGTACTATTTATTTGTGTACAGTCTGGCGCTATGTGGGCAGTATACGTACTATTTATTTGTGTATAGTCTGGCACTATGTGGGCAGTATACGTACTATTTATCTGTGTACAGTCTGGCGCTATGTGGGCAGTATACGTACTATTTATCTGTGTACAGTCTGGCACTATGTGGGCAGTATACGTACTATTTATCTGTGTACAGTCTGGCGGTATGTGGGCAGTATACGTACTATTTATTTGTGTACAGTCTGGCGGTATGTGGGCAGTATACGTACTATTTATCTGTGTACAGTCTGGCGCTATGTGGGCAGTATACGTACTATTTATCTGTGTACAGTCTGGCACTATGTGGGCAGTATACGTACTATTTATTTGTGTACAGTCTGGCGGTATGTGGGCAGTATACGTACTATTTATCTGTGTACAGTCTGGCACTATGTGGACAGTACACGTACTATTTATCTGTGTACAGTCTGGCGCTATGTGGGCAGTATACGTACTATTTATCTGTGTACAGTCTGGCGCTATGTGGGCAGTATACATACTATTTATTTGTGTACAGTCTGGCGGTATGAGGGCAGTATACGTACTATTTATCTGTGTACAGTCTGTCGGTATGTGGGCAGTATACGTACTATTTATCTGTGTACAGTCTGGCACTATGTGGGCAGTATACATACTATTTGTTTACAGTCTGGCACTATGTGGGCAGTATACGTACTATTTATCTGTGTACAGTCTGGCACTATGTGGGCAGTATACGTACTATTTATCTGTGTACAGTCTGGCACTATGTGGGCAGTATACGTACTATTTATCTGTGTACAGTCTGGCGCTATGTGGGCAGTATACATACTATTTATCTGTGTACAGTCTGGCGGTATGTGGGCAGTATACCTACTATTTATCTGTGTACAGTCTGGCACTATGTGGGCAGTATACATACTATTTATCTGTGTACAGTCTGGCGCTATGTGGGCAGTATACGTACTATTTATCTGTGTACAGTCTGGCACTATGTGGGCAGTATATGTACTATTTATCTGTGTACAGTCTGGCGCTATGTGGGCAGTATACATACTATTTATCTGTGTACAGTCTGGCACTATGTGGGCAGTATACGTACTATTTATCTGTGTACAGTCTGGCACTATGTGGGCAGTATACGTACTATTTATCTGTGTACAGTCTGGCACTATGTGGGCAGTATACATACTATTTATCTGTGTACAGTCTGGCACTATGTGGGCAGTATACGTACTATTTATCTGTGTACAATCTGGCGCTATGTGGGCAGTATACGTACTATTTATCTGTGTACAGTCTGGCACTATGTGGGCACTATACGTACTATTTATCTGTGTACAATCTGGCGCTATGTGGGCAGTATACATACTATTTATCTGTGTACAGTCTGGCACTATGTGGGCAGTATACGTACTATTTATCTGTGTACAATCTGGCGCTATGTGGGCAGTATACGTACTATTTATCTGTGTACAGTCTGGCACTATGTGGGCAGCATACGTACTATTTATTTGTGTACAGTCTGGCGCTATGTGGGCAGTATACGTACTATTTATCTGTGTACATTCTGGCACTATGTGGGCAGTATACATACTATTTATCTGTGTACAGTCTGGCGGTATGTGGGCAGTATACCTACTATTTATCTGTGTACAGTCTGGCACTATGTGGGCAGTATACATACTATTTATCTGTGTACAGTCTGGCGGTATGTGGGCAGTATACGTACTATTTATCTGTGTACAATCTGGCACTATGTGGGCAGTATACATACTATTTATCTGTGTACAGTCTGGCGGTATGTGGGCAGTATACCTACTATTTATCTGTTTACAGTCTGGCACTATGTGGGCAGTATACATACTATTTATCTGTGTACAGTCTGGCGGTATGTGGGCAGTATACGTACTATTTATCTGTGTACAGTCTGGCACTATGTGGGCAGTATACATACTATTTATCTGTGTACAGTCTGGCGCTATGTGGGCAGTATACGTACTATTTATCTGTGTACAGTCTGGCGCTATGTGGGCAGTATACGTACTATTTATCTGTGTACAGTCTGGCACTATGTGGGCAGTATACGTACTATTTATCTGTGTACAGTCTGGCACTATGTGGGCAGTATATGGACACTCTATAGCCTGAGTAATGTGTGCTGTATCAGTGTCCTGACTAGATCCATGAGATCCACCCCAAATACAATGAGAATAGACTGTATATTGTAGAGCTGGAGGACCCCCTTAAACAACCCCCTCTTTGACAGCTCCTGTATTCATTTTCTTAAAGGTATAGGACATTACTTTGCTCGGACACTGTGCAGGCACCATACAAGGCTCCCCCTGTTGTTATTGCCCCTCCATATACTCGCCCTGTGTTCTGTTATGGACTCCGCTGTGTAGCAGCATTTTACAGGTTAAATCTCCACATAATACAGTATTATTGTACATCTTGTCCTGATCTCAAGCTATACCATGTCTAAGGCTCCAGTCACATCCAGAGCTGCATTCACAATTCTGCTGGTTTCCTACAGTAATCCAAGTGTCCCCTGCTGGATCAGTGTCTGTATAGAGGATGTTCTGCTGCAGTGCATTGTGGAAGATGTGGTGTTTGTGTCAGGATTTACAGCATATGGACGGTTGTCCTGTAAACTGGAGATCTGACGTGGTCACAATGTACAATAACCTGACAACCCTCCCCCCCCCCAAGTAGTCATATTGTTGCCCCAGGCTCTGAGGTGATGTTGGGGTAATATGGGGTCTCCAGATGAGTGGAGGGACTGCAAAGAGCATCTCCATCAGAGATTGAAATGAGAAAGGTGTAATACTTCACTTCTCCTGTGATGGCGCTGCAGGGAAATGAAACACATAGAAACCATAGAATCCTGGTACGTTCTCTTAGAGGCAGCGCCACACCTGTCCATGGGTTGTATCTGGTATTGCAGCTCAGCTTCTTTAATGTGAATAGGACTGAGTTGCAATAACACACATGACCTGTGGGCAGGTGTGGCGCTATTTCTGAAAGAAAACAGCCATGTTTACTAATCCAGGACAACCCCTTTAAGACTTTATGTGCTCAGAACATGCAGACTGTGACAGACAGCAGCACAGACATGAGCGCCACCCTCAGGACTCGAGCTGCAATTACACTGGAATCAAGAAAATACAGATGACCAAAGGGACAGAAAACGCCAGAACATTACAGTATAAATGTACAGAAACATCTGCTACATTATATTACACCGGGGTCAGCTGCTGAAAACAACTCCCACAGAACTCAATGGAGCATGCTGGGAGTTGTAGTTTCACAACACCTGGAGTGCTGAAGATCCCTGTATTATTACTACTACATGATACTGACACAACGTAGGATGTTACAGCTACAATATCCATTATATATCCGCTGTGGTTATTACATATTATAGACAGTCACAGGAATTCTGAAATCTCCCAGAACTCTCTTCAGTGTCTTCAAGTGGTAACCTGTACTCTGAGAAATGTATTATATCAGGCTGTCCAACCATCTGACAGAGGAGAAAGTAAGTGCCCCCCCCACCATATTATAGGAGATCAGCCAGAACAACCAGAACAACTATCAGAACTGTGAGCGCAGCTCTGGAGTATAATACAGGATGTAACTCAGGATCAGTACAGGATAAGTAATGTAATGTATGTACACAGTGACTGTACCAGCAGAATAGTGAGCGCAGCTCTGGAGTATAATACAGGATAAGTAATGTAATGTATGTACACAGTGACTGTACCAGCAGAATAGTGAGCGCAGCTCTGGAGTATAATACAGGATGTAACTCAGGATCAGTACAGGATAAGTAATGTAATGTATGTACGCAGTGACTGTACCAGCAGAATAGTGAGCGCAGCTCTGGAGTATAATACAGGATAAGTAATGTAATGTATGTACACAGTGACTGTACCAGCAGAATAGTGAGCGCAGCTCTGGAGTATAATACAGGATAAGTAATGTAATGTATGTACACAGTGACTGTACCAGCAGAATAGTGAGCGCAGCTCTGGAGTATAATACAGGATGTAACTCAGGATCAGTACAGGATAAGTAATGTAATGTATGTACACAGTGACTGTACCAGCAGAATAGTGAGCGCAGCTCTGGAGTATAATACAGGATGTAACTCAGGATCAGTACAGGATAAGTAATGTAATGTATGTACACAGTGACTGCACCAGCAGAATAGTGAGCGCAGCTCTGGAGTATAATACAGGATAAGTAATGTAATGTATGTACACAGTGACTGCACCAGCAGAATAGTGAGCGCAGCTCTGGAGTATAATACAGGATAAGTAATGTAATGTATGTACACAGTGACTGCACCAGCAGAATAGTGAGCGCAGCTCTGGAGTATAATACAGGATGTAACTCAGGATCAGTACAGGATAAGTAATGTAATGTATGTACACAGTGACTGTACCAGCAGAATAGTGAGCGCAGCTCTGGAGTGTAATACAGGATGTAACTCAGGATCAGTACAGGATAAGTAATGTAATGTATGTACACAGTGACTGCACCAGCAGAATAGTGAGCGCAGCTCTGGAGTATAATACAGGATATAACTCAGGATCAGTACAGGATAAGTAATATAATGTATGTACACAGTGACTGTACCAGCAGAATAGTGAGTGCAGCTCTGGAGTATAATACAGGATAAGTAATGTAATGTATGTACACAGTGACTGCACCAGCAGAATAGTGAGCGCAGCTCTGGAGTATAATACAGGATGTAACTCAGGATCAGTACAGGATAAGTAATGTAATGTATGTACACAGTGACTGTACCAGCAGAATAGTGAGCGCAGCTCTGGAGTATAATACAGGATAAGTAATGTAATGTATGTACACAGTGACTGCACCAGCAGAATAGTGAGCGCAGCTCTGGAGTATAATACAGGATAAGTAATGTAATGTATGTACACAGTGACTGTACCAGCAGAATAGTGAGCGCAGCTCTGGAGTATAATACAGGATGTAACTCAGGATCAGTGCTGGATGGTCAGCCGTAGACTATCAATAAATAATTTATGACCTGACACCTGTTTCTCCACCACCAGGGGGCATCTCAGTGACAACCCTTGGGGTATTGTACGTATCCCCTGCCATTTCTATACTGATGTATATGATATGTGTCGCGCTCTCTCGTATTCTCCGTTTTTCTCTCTCTTCCTCCATACTGAGGGGATACTACTGATGAATAATGCGGTGTTACAGGTGAGGAGGGTGACCTCAATATTCATGATATTTGCCCCAAAACTGTTGTGTGAATATAAATGGTTAATTTCAGTTGCGACCGGTGAGTGATTCGCATCGGTAATAAACATGCCATGGACACAAAGCAAACACACACGGTGCACAACCATGAAGCGCGGTGGGAGGGGCTCAGAGCGCCTGGACAGCCACCGTATTAGCTTCTGCCCGGAGAGAAGCTAATGACGCTTCTTGCATTGGCGTGTCCGCTCTCCTTACCTTTCACGTGTAGTATCGTATGATGTCTGAATGGGGAGTTTGGACGGGAGTCGCTGTGGGCGGAGCTGAAGCTGCCGGTGCGCATGTACGGCAAGCGCTGCACACCAGTACACAACAACTCTGCCATGTGATGGGGGGACAGGGAAGCCGGAGAAACGGAGAAATCAAAAAACAAGAGAGCGGGGGGAGGGGAGGAAAGAACAGAAAAAAAAAAGCAGAAAATAAGAGACAGAAATAACGGAGGGTCCAAAATATTAAGAAAGTAAAGACAGTTCACAGAACCGAGCAGAAAGGAAATCAAAACATTACAGGAACAGAAGGGTTAATGCTGCAAAACCGGACACAGAAGAGCGAAAACGCAGGAACCAGCCTAGGGGGCGGAGCCAATTGAGACCACACCTGCAGTCCCGGGCAACCCCTTCAAGGGGCTTTCCTCTCATCCACTATTATAGGTCTGGAGGTCTCAGAATGGAGAATGAGGGGCCCCGGGCCCTTATCTTGGCGCTGCTCTAAGGCGGGGCTGTCACTGTCCACTGAAGTGAATGGAAACAGCCCAGAATATTCTGCACCATGATCGGACCCCAGACCCCTCATTCCTGGGACCCCTCATCACATTGCCACAGCAGTACTGATAAGAGTGGAAAACCCCTTTAAGGGGCCTAAACTTTCCTGCAGTCTCATTGGTCTGTATAAGATGTTCTCTAGTCCTGGGCATGCAGCCTGCAGTGTCAAGAATTGTCATGGCTACAACCTTGTCTATATGGATACATGTACATACATTGTATCCTCTATACCACATATTACATGGGGGGGGCAGCCATGTGAGAGCCGACCACAGCAAGAACAGCAGAACGGCCGGGTGTCAGGATCCGGTCACATGGACTCAGGTATATCTGGTGATCTCACTGTCTCAAAAGTAACAGACAGCTCCGATATAAACCCTACCTGTAGGAGGCGCTATACCCACCCTAGGCTGCAGGAGAGAATTTAAACTACACCTGCCTAACCCCATCTTGACCAATGGGGAGCGGTGTGTAATAGACATGTCTGTTTTTAACCTGACCTGTAGGGGGCTCTGTATACTACACCTGTCATTCCTGAGCTGTAGGGGGCGCTGTATATTATACACCTGTCATTCCTGACCTGTAGGGGGCTCTGTATACTACACCTGTCATTCCTGACCTGTAGGGGGCTCTGTATATTACACCTGTCATTCCTGAGCTGTGGGGGCTCTGTATACTACACCTGTCATTCCTGACCTGTAGGGGGCGCTGTATATTATACACCTGTCATTCCTGAGCTGTAGGGGGCTCTGTATATTACACCTGTCATTCCTGAGCTGTAGGGGGCTCTGTATATTACACCTGTCATTCCTGAGCTGTAGGGGACTCTGTATATTACACCTGTCATTCCTGAGCTGTAGGGGGCTCTGTATATTACACCTGTCATTCCTGAGCTGTAGGGGGCTCTGTATATTACACCTGTCATTCCTGATCTGTAGGGGGCTCTGTATATTACACCTGTCATTCCTGAGCTGTAGGGGGCTCTGTATATTACACCTGTCATTCCTGAGCTGTAGGGGGCTCTGTATATTACACCTGTCATTCCTGACCTGTAGGGGGCTCTGTATATTACACCTGTCATTCCTGAGCTGTAGGGGGCTCTGTATATTACACCTGTCATTCCTGAGCTGTAGGGGACTCTGTATATTACACCTGTCATTCCTGAGCTGTAGGAGGCTCTGTATATTACACCTGTCATTCCTGACCTGTAGGGGGCTCTGTATATTACACCTGGCATTCCTGACCTGTAGGGGGCTCTGTATATTACACCTGTCATTCCTGAGCTGTAGGGGGCTCTGTATATTACACCTGTCATTCCTGACCTGTAGGGGGCTCTGTATATTACACCTGTCATTCCTGACCTGTAGGGGGCTCTGTATATTACACCTGTCATTCCTGATCTGTAGGGGGCTCTGTATATTACACCTGTCATTCCTGACCTGTAGGTGGCTCTGTATATTACACCTGTCATTCCTGACCTGTAGGGGGCTCTGTATATTACACCTGTCATTCCTGAGCTGTAGGGGACTCTGTATATTACACCTGTCATTCCTGAGCTGTAGGGGGCTCTGTATATTACACCTGTCATTCCTGATCTGTAGGGGGCTCTGTATATTACACCTGTCATTCCTGAGCTGTAGGGGGCTCTGTATATTACACCTGTCATTCCTGAGCTGTAGGGGGCTCTGTATATTACACCTGTCATTCCTGATCTGTAGGGGGCTCTGTATATTACACCTGTCATTCCTGAGCTGTAGGGGGCTCTGTATATTACACCTGTCATTCCTGACCTGTAGGGGGCTCTGTATATTATACACCTGTCATTCCTGACCTGTAGGGGGCTCTGTATATTATACACCTGTCATTCCTGACCTGCAGGGGGCTCTGTATATTACACCTGTCATTCCTGATCTGTAGGGGGCTCTGTATATTACACCTGTCATTCCTGAGCTGTAGGGGGCTCTGTATATTACACCTGTCATTCCTGAGCTGTAGGGGACTCTGTATATTACACCTGTCATTCCTGAGCTGTAGGGGGCTCTGTATATTACACCTGTCATTCCTGAGCTGTAGGGGGCTCTGTATATTACACCTGTCATTCCTGAGCTGTAGGGGGCTCTGTATATTACACCTGTCATTCCTGACCTGTAGGGGGCTCTGTATATTACACCTGTCATTCCTGACCTGTAGGGGGCTCTGTATATTACACCTGTCATTCCTGAGCTGTAGGGGGCTCTGTATATTACACCTGTCATTCCTGAGCTGTAGGGGGCTCTGTATATTACACCTGTCATTCCTGACCTGTAGGGGGCTCTGTATATTACACCTGTCATTCCTGACCTGTAGGGGGCTCTGTATATTACACCTGTCATTCCTGACCTGTAGGGGGCTCTGTATATTACACCTGTCATTCCTGACCTGTAGGGGGCTCTGTATATTACACCTGTCATTCCTGACCTGTAGGGGGCTCTGTATATTACACCTGTCATTCCTGACCTGTAGGGGGCTCTGTATATTACACCTGTCATTCCTGAGCTGTAGGGGGCTCTGTATATTACACCTGTCATTCCTGATCTGTAGGGGGCTCTGTATATTACACCTGTCATTCCTGAGCTGTAGGGGGCTCTGTATATTACACCTGTCATTCCTGACCTGTAGGGGGCTCTGTATATTATACACCTGTCATTCCTGACCTGTAGGGGGCTCTGTATATTATACACCTGTCATTCCTGACCTGCAGGGGGCTCTGTATATTACACCTGTCATTCCTGATCTGTAGGGGGCTCTGTATATTACACCTGTCATTCCTGAGCTGTAGGGGGCTCTGTATATTACACCTGTCATTCCTGAGCTGTAGGGGGCTCTGTATATTACACCTGTCATTCCTGACCTGCTGTAGGGGGCTCTGTATATTACACCTGTCATTCCTGAGCTGTAGGGGGCTCTGTATATTACACCTGTCATTCCTGAGCTGTAGGGGGCTCTGTATATTACACCTGTCATTCCTGACCTGTAGGGGGCTCTGTATATTACACCTGTCATTCCTGACCTGTAGGGGGCTCTGTATATTACACCTGTCATTCCTGACCTGTAGGGGGCTCTGTATATTACACCTGTCATTCCTGACCTGTAGGGCCGGGGCTCTGTATATTACACCTGTCATTCCTGACCTGTAGGGGGCTCTGTATATTACACCTGTCATTCCTGACCTGTAGGGGGCTCTGTATATTACACCTGTCATTCCTGACCTGTAGGGGGCTCTGTATATTACACCTGTCATTCCTGAGCTGTAGGGGGCTCTGTATATTACACCTGTCATTCCTGATCTGTAGGGGGCTCTGTATATTACACCTGTCATTCCTGAGCTGTAGGGGGCTCTGTATATTACACCTGTCATTCCTGACCTGTAGGGGGCTCTGTATATTCCTGTATACTGTAGGGGGCCTGTATTCACCTGTCATTCCTGACCTGTAGGGGGCTCTGTATATTACACACCTGTCATTCCTGACCTGCAGGGGGCTCTGTATATTACACCTGTCATTCCTGATCTGTAGGGGGCTCTGTATATTACACCTGTCATTCCTGAGCTGTAGGGGGCTCTGTATATTACACCTGTCATTCCTGAGCTGTAGGGGGCTCTGTATATTACACCTGTCATTCCTGAGCTGTAGGGGGCTCTGTATATTACACCTGTCATTCCTGACCTGTAGGGGGCTCTGTATATTACACCTGTCATTCCTGAGCTGTAGGGGGCTCTGTATATTACACCTGTCATTCCTGACCTGTAGGGGGCTCTGTATATTACACCTGTCATTCCTGACCTTTAGTGATGCTCAGCTGTGGATTCAGCCTTCCTGCCATGATCTGCTGAGAGTTGTAGTTCTGCAATGTCATGTCTTGTGCTGACTGTTCCCTAGATGGCGCTATAACATCACAGTAATGTAACCAGGGGGACGCCATATACCAAACACATCCTTACCGGGTCTGTGGAAATGCTGCGGGGATCGGGAGATGGTGGGTGTGTAGTTATGGCGGCTGTAGACGGGAGAATTGATGGATCCTTGGCTGGTAGATCTCTGAATTATTCGCTCCCGTCCATCCTGATAGCCCTGAAATTCCAGAGTACAAGAAGGTGACAACCCTGAACCCTCGCCCCTGCATGGCCTCTTCTCACTGCCACAAGGGCAGCCCAAAACAGGCGTGATGTACACAAAACATTTCTGACTTTTTCTGCTATTAGAAAACTGACATAAAGCATAATAAATGTGCCCCGGTGTGATCTAACGGGCACATGGTCTGTCCCAGGTCTCACACCCAGGCCCTTGTGTATGAGGGGCCGGCACCCTAATAGTTGGGCCACTCAGCTATTCCCAATGGGAGGATTGTCTCAATCCAAAGCTTCAGTAGTGTATAATAGAATAGTGCAGAGAGAATCCTCCATATGTACACTGTATGTGTTATGTCCATATATTATAAAGCAGACAATGTACCGTATATGGCGTTACATTCTATATAGTGTCTGTTCTTTATTATTCATTTATAGAAAATTATATAGAAAACAAAAAACCTTTATACATTATCCATGAAAAGAAGAATCCTATTGACAGCGGAGCCCGTAGCTCACTATAAGGTGCCCGCCTCGCATACACAAAGTCCTGGGTGCGAGACCCTGGGCAGACGTAATGAGAAATGCAACAGAGTCCGACCTATTCACACTCAGGGCACCTCTGCAAAAAAAAATTCTCCTACCAAATTATTTTTACCAAAAAGCATCCTAAGGGGGCAAATAATGTTACATGATAACATGCGGCCATGTTCCCGCTCACAGTGTGGCTCCCCCTGATGGAAATCACTGGAAGTTTAGATAGATGGAGGAGTCATCTATATATTACTGATAGCTATGAATGAGGAGGACATTGGAGGCGTCATGTGGAGACATGAGAGAGACAGGAAGTGTTGTCATGGGGACACAGGAGAAGCGGGTATCCGTCCTAAACTGAATCTGTCGTTACAATGTGTCAGTAAAACAATGACTCACCTCAGTGGATGGAGTGGGAGACAAAGTCCTGGGAGACTGTAATAGAAAAGACCATTTAATAAGAGAGGGGACGACCCAAAAATACAGAGAGCAGAATCAGTCACATCAATCACTAGGAAAGTGTCAGACCAAATGTCTGCAGATTATAGAAATATATATATATATATATACACACATATACAGAAATATATAGTTAGAGCTGGAGGCGGCAGATAACAGGTTCATGATAGCCGCAGCAGCACATCATATACATTATATATATATATATTAGTTAGAACATAACAGGTTAATAATTGCTACACACAGACTGTAATACACTCTCTGGACACTAGGTGGCGCCGCTTCTCTCTGTTCCCCTGGTATTTGCCAGGTGATGAGGGGCGGCTCAGTCTGGCACACTGAGGCCCCCCCCCCCCCGGGCCCCTGCGCTGACCCATTATGTGAATCACTCCCCATGAATCCAGAACATTGCAGAGAGCATCATGTGCCCGCTGTACTGACACAAACACCCGCTGCCCCCTGCCCCATCATCTGCCTCGTGCCTGCAAACTGCTGAGTACACGGTCAGGTGTGCCGAGGGATGAGAGGGCAGCCGCTCTGGATAAGCCCCTTATAGGATCTCCTGGGGTAACAATGGGGCGCTGCACTGCTAACTGGTGCCCCTATAGATTAGCCAGGAGAACCTGGACATAATCCTGCTGATCCTCCCGTTCTGTGTCCTCAGCTCCTACTCACGGCTATGTGTTTCCATAGTAACAGACTATCAGACGGCTCTCTACCTCCTATTTATTCCTTACAAGTGTAACAGATTGTTAGATTAGGGGCGGCGGCGGCCACAACGTGGTAACACTTCATGGATTCCCAATCGGTTTTGGCTCTCCGCTCTCTGCCGCCCCTTTACCCAACACATCGACTGATTGTAAGACAAGGCAGAGATGAACCCGGCCACAGACGCAACGAGCCCATAGGATCGGTAATGAGCGCCGTAACCATGGTGACCGACATATCAGACATCCACACAGCACAATGTCCAGTCACGTGGAGGGAGCTGTAGCGGACACTAGTCTGAACGCGGCTCAATCTGTGCGTCTGTGACCGGCTGATAGGAAAGAATATTATACACAGAGCGAAGGAGACCGGAAGCCATGAGGATGGAACAATGACCTAGCCAAAAATATCTCGTCTCCCCCTGAGTCCTCTTATGTGACTTCTTAGGTTTATCTAATTCTGGGAAAGCTGGGTGACAACCAGTGTGGAACCACTGCAGCACCCTAAGAGGTTATCACCCAGCTTTCCCAAGCTCCTGATTCTGAAGGTATGCAGTGATATTTTCTATATCTATATAGGAGATTTTCCATTCAGGACACTAGGAAAGCTGGGTGACAAGCAGTATAGTGACAACCATATATCATTCAGCTTTCCTTCGCACTGGGTAGAGGAGGGTATAATTGGGGTACACTGCACCCCACCCCAGTAATCTGACTCCTAGCAGCAGCTGATACATTGTAACATTGTACTTGGCCTCAGGTCTCCTTTGATGGCGAGATCAGCGGCGCCCGACTTACTCTCTCATTGAGGACCGAGGAACGGTCACTGCGCGGGCTCTGAGGCTGCGGACAAGAGTCACCGAGGTCATTAATGACAGCAATGGACAACTAGGCAAGGGTTATTGTGCGCAGCTAGGGGGAACTACAAGTCCCAGAACAGGAAATGAACACATCCGAGATCACCACATCACTAGGGTAGGGTTACTATGTGCAGCTAGGGGGAACTACAAGTCCCAGCACAGGAAATGAACACATTCGAGACACCCCACATCACTAGGGTAGGGTTACTGTACACAGCTAGGGAGAACTACAAGTCCCAGATCAGCCATTGGACACATCCCAGACCCCCCGATTCACTAGGGTTACTGTGAGCAGCTAGAAGGAACTACAAGTCCCAGCACAGCCAGTACAAACAGGGACACCTATGCAGACGCTGTGCACTCACCTCCCCCATGCTCTGCCGTTCCTGCCGCTCGCCATACGTGGACGTATGGAAGGTCTCGTAGGTGATGAGATCGGGGCGCTCAATGTCGTAGATGGCTTTCACTTTGGGGATGGCGGCGAGGTCCTTGTAGTCCAGGATCTCATCGTCCACTTTCGCCTGAGGAGTCACATGACCAGAGAGAGCGTTATATGAGAGTATAATCCACGTAATACGCCACACCTTCTCACAGCTGAGGGTTTGTACCTATTGCAGCCAATCCTCTGTGAGGTAAACACTAATCTGTCTCCTGTGCTGATAGTTTGTTACAATGTATCAGTCTGGAGTCCAGGCCTTTATCTCACAAAGGATCCCACTGACACTAGGATCACACAGCAGAGACGACTAGGTTGTGGTTGTACTCACACAGATGGTGTGGCCCGGTGAGCCCGGTATACTGGATCCGGTGCGGGAATAGACGCTCTCCGATGAGGACCGCGTGGGCTGAAAGACAAGAATCAAGACCTAAGTCTGAGGAGGGGTCTGACCTATGACACACAAAGCGCCAGCCCCCAATATCGGCAACCAGGAGGAGCCCCTACTGGTGGGAATGGGTAGTGTAATAGAGAATAATGTTGAAGTACCAGGAGCCCTTATGATTTCAGCTCTGGAGCCACTATCCTATGGGTCTGGCCCTATATGATCTGTATGAGCAGCCGCTCCTGCAGGTATCAGTAAGTATACAGGGCTCGCCCGTCTACATACTGAGGTCATACTTTTCTGGGCGATTATTGGAGCACGCCCTGCACATCTGAACTACAAGAATATTATACAAGCCAAGAGAAGAGAATCACACAAGAAAACAATAACCGAGGAACGACCCCGCAGCTCCGCACCACTCACCCTGTACACAGCACTTCCATCAGAGAGCAAGTCTACTGGAATCCCCTGCTATAGTAGTAAGGTGAACTCTGCCCGGCCTGACACGGCTGATAACAGATAGTAATAGATTGTATTCCCCTGTCCTACAGTCGGCCTCTCCCCTCCTGACGTGGCTGATAACAGATAGTAATAGATTGTATTCCCCTGTCCTACAGTCGGCCTCTCCTCTCCTGACGTGGCTGATAAAAGATAGTAATAGATTGTATTCCCCTGTCCTACAGTCGGCCTCTCCTCCCTCCTGACATGGCTGATAACAGATAGCAATAGATTGTATTCCCCTGTCCTACAGTCGGCCTCTCCCCTCCTGACATGGCTGATAACAGATAGTAATAGATTGTATTCCCCTGTCCTACAGTCGGCCTCTCCTTGACATGGCTGATAACAGATAGTAATAGATTGTATTCCCCTGTCCTACAGTCGGCCTCTCCTGACATGGCTGATAACAGATAGTAATAGATTGTATTCCCCTGTCCTACAGTCGGCCTCTCCTCTCCTGACATGGCTGATAACAGATAGTAATAGATTGTATTCCCTGCCTACAGTCCCCGCTACAGTCGGCCTCTCCTCTCCTGACGTGGCTGATAACAGATAGTAAAAGATTGTATTCCCCTGTCCTACAGTCGGCCTCTCCCCTCCTGACGTGGCTGATAACAGATAGTAATAGATTGTATTCCCCTGTCCTACAGTCGGCCTCTCCTGACCTCGCGCCCCCCCCCCCCCCCCTGACTGGCTGATAACAGATAGTAATAGATTGTATTCCCCTGTCCTACAGTCGGCCTCTCCCCTCCTGACATGGCTGATAACAGATAGTAAAAGATTGTATTCCCCTGTCCTACAGTCGGCCTCTCCTCTCGCCCCCCCCGGGGGGAAAAGAAAGGAAAGGGATGTATTCCCCCCCCCCCCCCCCGCCCCCCTCTCCTGACGTGGCTGATAACAGATAGTAATAGATTGTATTCCCCTGTCCTACAGTCGGCCTCTCCCCTCCTGACATGGCTGATAACAGATAGTAATAGATTGTATTCCCCTGTCCTACAGTCGGCCTCTCCTCTCCTGACATGGCTGATAACAGATAGTAATAGATTGTATTCCCCTGTCCTACAGTCGGCCTCTCCCCTCCTGACATGGCTGATAACAGATAGTAATAGATTGTATTCCCCTGTCCTACAGTCGGCCTCTCCCCTCCTGACATGGCTGATAACAGATAGTAAAAGATTGTATTGAACTGAATGGGAACATGTGCTCGCTGTATTAGACGACACTCGTGAAGGAAGGCGGAAAAACAATCAGATCCCCCAGCAGATTACCCATCCCCCGTGGTGATGTGACAAAATAGCAAAATATATGTTAATTCTCATCAAAGTGCAGAAATCAGTGGGGATCATGTGATCTGTGCTGTACCTTTCTCTTTAGAAACCCTGAAAAAAATAATGGAAAACGCTGCAGGGAAAGAAGACGTTATTTATCACAAAATTGGACCAAAGTCTCCAGTGATAAAAGCGACAAACGGAGCGCTACACTGTATTATATTACCTGACTCCAGGGTCAAGTGTATTACTCCCCCTAGTGGTGAGTGTATAATCTGTATGTAGTGAGCTCCCTCTAGTGGTGACTGTATAATCTGTATGTAGTGAGCTCCCTCTAGTGGTGACTGTATAATCTGTATGTAGTGAGCTCCTCCTAGTGGTGACTGTATAATCTGTATGTAGTGAGCTCCCTCTAGTGGTGACTGTATAATCTGTATGTAGTGATCTCCTCCTAGTGGTGACTGTATAATCTGTATATAGTGAGCTCCCTCTAGTGGTGACTGTATAATCTGTATGTAGTGAGCTCCCCCTAGTGGTGACTGTATAATCTGTATGTAGTGAGCTCCTCCTAGTGGTGACTGTATAATCTGTATGTAGTGAGCTCCTCCTAGTGGTGACTGTATAATCTGTATGTAGTGAGCTCCCTCTAGTGGTGACTGTATAATCTGTATGTAGTGAGCTCCTCCTAGTGGTGACTGTATAATCTGTATGTAGTACGCTCCCCCTAGTGGTGACTGTATAATCTGTATGTAGTGAGCTCCCTCTAGTGGTGACTGTATATTCTGTATGTAGTGAGCTCCCTCTAGTGGTGGCTGTATAATCTGTATGTAGTGAGCTCCCTCTAGTGGTGACTGTATAATCTGTATGTAGTGAGCTCCCTCTAGTGGTGACTGTATAATCTGTATGTAGTGAGTTCCTCCTAGTGGTGACTGTATAATCTGTATGTAGTGAGCTCCCCCTAGTGGTGGCTGTATAATCTGTATGTAGTGAGCTCCTCCTAGTGGTGACTGTATAATATGTATGTAGTGAGCTCCTCCTAGTGGTGACTGTATAATCTGTATGTAGTGAGCTCCTCCTAGTGGTGACTGTATAATCTGTATGTAGTGAGCTCCTCCTAGTGGTGACTGTATAATCTGTATGTAGTGAGCTCCTCCTAGTGGTGACTGTATAATCTGTATGTAGTGAGCTCCCTCTAGTGGTGACTGTGTAATCTGTATGTAGTGAGCTCCCCCTAGTGGTGACTGTATAATCTGTATGTAGTGAGCTCCTCCTAGTGGTGACTGTATAATTTGTAGGTAGTGAGCTCCTCCTAGTGGTGACTGTATAATCTGTATGTAGTGAGCTCCCTCTAGTGGTGACTGTATAATCTGTATGTAGTGAGCTCCCCCTAGTGGTGACTGTATAATATGTATGTAGTGAGCTCCCCCTAGTGGTGACTGTATAATCTGTATGTAGTGAGCTCTCTCTAGTGGTGACTGTATAATCTGTATGTAGTGAGCTCCTCCTAGTGGTGACTGTATAATTTGTAGGTAGTGAGCTCCTCCTAGTGGTGACTGTATAATCTGTATGTAGTGAGCTCCTCCTAGTGGTGGCTGTATAATCTGTATGTAGTGAGCTCCCCCTAGTGGTGACTGTATAATCTGTATGTAGTGAGCTCTCTCTAGTGGTGACTGTATAATCTGTATGTAGTGAGCTCCTCCTAGTTGTGACTGTATAATCTGTATGTAGTGAGCTCCTCCTAGTGGTGGCTGTATAATCTGTATGTAGTGAGCTCCTCCTAGTGGTGACTGTATAATCTGTATGTAGTGAGCTCCTCCTAGTGGTGACTGTATAATCTGTATGTAGTGACCTCCCCCTAGTGGTGACTGTATAATCTGTATGTAGTGAGCTCCTCCTAGTGGTGACTGTATATTCTGTATGTAGTGAGCTCCCTCTAGTGGTGACTGTATAATCTGTATGTATTGAGCTCCCCCTAGTGGTGACTGTATAATCTGTATGTAGTGAGCTCCCCTTATTGGTGACTGTATAATCTGTATGTAGTGACCTCCCCCTAGTGGTGAGTGTATAATCTGTATGTAGTGAGCTCCTCCTAGTGGTGACTGTATAATCTGTATGTAGTGAGCTCCCTCTAGTGGTGACTGTATAATCTGTGTGTAGATAGATAGATATGAGATAGATAGATAGATAGATAGATAGATAGATATGATATAGATAGATAGATAGATAGATAGATAGATAGATAGAGATGAGATAGATAGATAGATAGGAGATAGATAGATAGGAGATAGATAGATAGATAGGAGATAGATAGATAGATAGATAGATAGATAGATAGATAGATAGATACAGAGATATGAGATACATATGAGATAGATAGATGGATATTTCTATTATCCTCCTTACCCGCTGTTTCTCCTCCGTCTTGGTAGTCTGTTTACAGTCGGGATGCCAGACGGTGGACCCTGTGGAGGAGCGGAGGACAGTCAGTTGCTTGTGACATTTTCGGTTATTGACACTTACAGGGGCAGGAGGCTCAAGCTGCAATAAAAGCTCCTCTGCCTGCTTTTGGGGCTGACCAATGTCCTCTTCAGCACAGACACTAGGGGGCGCTCTCATTCTGCTGATGGAATACAATGAATTGTATACACATCTGTATACACTATATATCATGTATATAATTCCATGGTGCTCTGTACATTATTATATTAATCCCATGGTGCTCTGTACATTATTATATTAATCCCATGGTGCTCTGTACATTATTATATTAATTCCATGGTGCTCTGTACATTATTATATTAATCCCATGGTGCTGTACATTATTATATTAATCCCATGGTGCTCTGTACATTATTATATTACTTCCATGGTGCTCTGTACATTATTATATTAATCCCATGGTGCTCTGTACATTATTATATTAATCCCATGGTGCTGTACATTATTATATTAATCCCATGGTGCTCTGTACATTATTATATTATTTCCATGGTGCTCTGTACATTATTATATTCCATGGTGCTGTACATTATTATATTACTTCCATGGTGCTCTGTACATTATTATATTAATTCCATGGTGCTTTACATTATTATATTAATCCCATGGTGCTCTGTACATTATTATATTATTCCCATGGTGTTCTGTACATTATTATATTAATCCCATGGTGCTCTGTACATTATTATATTAATCCCATGGTGTTCTGTACATTATTATATTAATTCCATGGTGCTCTGTACATTATTATATTACTTCCATGGTGCTGTACATTATTATATTAATCCCATGGTGCTCTGTACATTATTATATTAATCCCATGGTGTGCTGTACATTATTATATTAATCTCATGGTGCTGTACATTATTATATTAATTCCATGGTGTTCTGTACATTATTATATTAATCCCATGGTGCTCTGTACATTATTATATTAATCCCATGGTGTTCTGTACATTATTATATTAATTCCATGGTGCTCTGTACATTATTATATTACTTCCATGGTGCTGTACATTATTATATTAATCCCATGGTGCTGTACATTATTATATTAATCCCATGTGCTGTACATTATTATATTAATCCCATGGTGCTCTGTACATTATTATATTAATTCCATGGTGCTCTGTACATTATTATACTAATTCCATGGTGCTCTGTACATTATTATATTAATTCCATGGTGCTCTGTACATTATTATATTAATTCCATGGTGCTCTGTACATTATTATATTCACTCCATGGTGCTGTATATTATTATATTAATCCCATGGTGCTCTGTACATTATTATATTAATTCCATGGTGCTGTACATTATTATATTACTTCCATGGTGCTCTGTACATTATTATATTAATCCCATGGTGCTCTGTACATTATTATATTAATCCCATGGTGCTCTGTACATTATTATATTAATTCCATGGTGCTCTGTACATTATTATATTAATCCCATGGTGCTCTGTACATTATTATATTAATTCCATGGTGCTGTATATTATTATATTAATCCCATGGTGCTCTGTACATTATATTAATCCCATGGTGCTGTACATTATTATATTAATCCCATGGTGCTCTGTACATTATTATATTAATCACATGGTGCTGTACATTATTATATTAATTCCATGGTGCTCTGTACATTATTATATTAATTCCATGGTGCTCTGTACATTATTATATTAATCCCATGGTGCTGTACATTATTATATTAATTCCATGGTGCTCTGTACATTATTATATTAATCCCATGGTGCTCTGTACATTATTATATTAATCCCATGGTGCTCTGTACATTATTATATTAATCCCATGGTGCTCTGTACATTATTATATTACTTCCATGGTGTTCTGTACATTATTATATTAATCGCATGGTGCTCTGTACATTATAATATTAATCGCATGGTGTTCTGTACATTTGAGGGTTTACATACAGTACACAAAATATACAAAACAAGTATAATACTAGCAGTGATCACTGGCACAGTGGGATAGAGGGCCCTGCCCACAGGAGGGAAGAGGGAGAGAGACAGAAGGTGAATTTTTATTTGAATGAGTCTGTTACACCGTATGTGTTATAAATGTAGTACATGTTATGTGTGTCATATGTGTAGTACATGTTATGTGTGTCATATGTGTAGTACATGTTATGTGTGTCATATGTGTAGTACATGTTATGTGTGTCATATGTGTAGTACATGTTATGTGTGTCATATGTGTAGTACATGTTATGTGTGTCATGTGTAGTACGTTATGTGTGTCATATGTGTAGTACATGTTATGTGTGTCATATGTGTAGTACGTTATGTGTGTCATATGTGTAGTACATGTTATGTGTGTCATATGTGTAGTACGTTATGTGTGTCATATGTGCAGTACATGTTATGTGTGTCATATGTGTAGTACATGTTATGTGTGTCATATGTGTAGTACATGTTATGTGTGTCATATGTGTAGTACATGTTATGTGTGTCATATGTGTAGTACATGTTATGTGTGTCATATGTGTAGTACGTTATGTGTGTCATATGTGTAGTACATGTTATGAGTGTCATATGTGTAGTACATGTTATGTGTGTCATATGTGTAGTACATGTTATGTGTGTCATATGTGTAGTACATGTTATGTGTGTCATATGTGTAGTACATGTTATGTGTGTCATATGTGTAGTACATGTTATGTGTGTCATATGTGTAGTACGTTATGTGTGTCATATGTGTAGTACATGTTATGAGTGTCATATGTGTAGTACATGTTATGTGTGTCATATGTGTAGTACGTTATGTGTGTCATATGTGTAGTACATGTTATGTGTGTCATATGTGTAATACATGTTATGTGTGTCATATGTGTAGTACGTTATGTGTGTCATATGTGTAGTACATGTTATGTGTGTCATATGTGTAGTACATGTTATGTGTGTCATATGTGTAATACATGTTATGTGTGTCATATGTGTAGTACATGTTATGTGTGTCATATGTGTAGTACATGTTATGTGTGTCATACATGTTACATGTGTTAGACGTGTAGTACATGATTCATTTGTTGCATGTGTAGTAGATGTTAGGACACACAGAGGTTAGTAATGTCCTCGTGCTGTCCCCAGGCACAGTGTAGGGGTGTGCAGTGAGGGGAGAGAGGCGGTACCTCCAGGGCCACACACAGATGACGTGTAACTCTGGGTTATAGACTGAGATGAGAACATGTTCTGGAGAAAATCCAAAAACACGGAGTGAGAACTATTCACATCTCATCACCAGGACGATAGCGAACACGCCAATGTACAACACGGGGCCCGGGCCGGGTCTGACAGGGGCCCGGGGCCCGGGGACAGAACAGAGAGCAGAACACAGGGGCCCGGGGACAGAACAGAGAGCAGAACACAGGGGCCCGGGGACAGAACAGAGAGCAGAACACAGGGGCCCGGGGACAGAACAGAGAGCAGAACACAGGGGCCCGGGGACAGAACAGAGAGCAGAACACAGAGGCCCGGGGACAGAACAGAGAGCAGAACACAGGGGCCCGGGGACAGAACAGAGAGCAGAACACAGGGGCCCGGGGACAGAATAGAGAGCAGAACACAGGGGCCCGGGGACAGAACAGAGAGCAGAACACAGGGGCCCGGGGACAGAACAGAGAGCAGAACACAGGGGCCCGGGGACAGAATAGAGAGCAGAACACAGGGGCTGTCCCTGTCACTGTATATGGGGGGCACTGGGGCTGTCACTGTATATGGGGAGCACTGGGGCTGTCACTGTATATGGGGGGCACTGGGGCTGTCACTGTATATGGGGAGCACTGGGGCTGTCACTGTATATGGGGAGCACTGGGGCTGTCACTGTATATGGGGAGCACTGGGGCTGTCACTGTATATGGGGAGCACTGGGGCTGTCACTGTATATGGGGAGTACTGGGTCTGTCACTGTATATGGGGAGTACTGGGTCTGTCACTGTATATGGGGAGTACTGGAGCTGTCACTGTATATGGGGAGTACTGGGGCTGTCACTGTATATGGGGAGTACTGGGGCTGTCACTGTATATGGGGGCACTGGGGCTGTCACTGTATATGGGGAGCACTGGGGCTGTCACTGTATATGGGGGCACTGGGGCTGTCATTGTATATGGGGAGCACTGGGGCTGTCACTGTATATGGGGGCACTGGGGCTGTCACTGTCTATGGGGAGCACTGGGGCTGTCACTGTATATGGGGGCACTGGGGCTGTCACTGTATATGGGGGCACTGGGGCTGTCACTGTCTATGGGGGCACTGGGGCTGTCACTGTATATGGGGGCACTGGGGCTGTCATTGTATATGGGGAGCACTGGGGCTGTCACTGTATATGGGGGCACTGGGGCTGTCGCTGTATATGGGGGCACTGGGGCTGTCACTGTATATGGGGGCACTGGGGCTGTCACTGTATATGGGGGCACTGGGGCTGTCACTGTATATGGGGAGCACTGGGGCTGTCACTGTATATGGGGGCACTGGGGCTGTCACTGTATATGGGGGCACTGGGGCTGTCATTGTATATGGGGAGCACTGGGGCTGTCACTGTATATGGGGGCACTGGGGCTGTCACTGTATATGGGGAGCACTGGGGCTGTCACTGTATATGGGGGCACTGGGGCTGTCATTGTATATGGGGAGCACTGGGGCTGTCACTGTATATGGGGGCACTGGGGCTGTCACTGTATATGGGGGCACTGGGGCTGTCACTGTATATGGGGAGCACTGGGGCTGTCACTGTATATGGGGGCACTGGGGCTGTCACTGTATATGGGGAGCACTGGGGCTGTCATTGTATATGGGGAGCACTGGGGCTGTCACTGTATATGGGGAGCACTGGGGCTGTCACTGTATATGGGGAGTACTGGGGCTGTCACTGTATATGGGGAGCACTGGGGCTGTCACTGTATATGGGGAGCACTGGGGCTGTCACTGTATATGGGGGCACTGGGGCTGTCACTGTATATGGGGGCACTGGGGCTGTCACTGTATATGGGGAGCACTGGGGCTGTCACTGTATATGGGGGCACTGGGGCTGTCACTGTATATGGGGAGCACTGGGGCTGTCATTGTATATGGGGAGCACTGGGGCTGTCACTGTATATGGGGAGTACTGGGGCTGTCACTGTATATGGGGAGCACTGGGGCTGTCACTGTATATGGGGGCACTGGGGCTGTCACTGTATATGGGGGCACTGGGGCTGTCACTGTATATGGGGAGCACTGGGGCTGTCACTGTATATGGGGGCACTGGGGCTGTCACTGTATATGGGGAGCACTGGAGCTGTCACTGTATATGGGGGCACTGGGGCTGTCACTGTATATGGGGGCACTGGGGCTGTCACTGTATATGGGGAGCACTGGGGCTGTCATTGTATATGGGGAGCACTGGGGCTGTCACTGTATATGGGGAGCACTGGGGCTGTCACTGTATATGGGGAGCACTGGGGCTGTCATTGTATATGGGGAGCACTGGGGCTGTCACTGTATATGGGGAGCACTGGAGCTGTCACTGTATATGGGGAGCACTGTAGCTGTCACTGTATATGGGGAGCACTGGGGCTGTCACTGTATATGGGGAGCACTGGGGCTGTCACTGTATATGGGGAGCACTGGGGCTGTCACTGTATATGGGGAGTACTGGGGCTGTCACTGTATATGGGGAGCACTGGGGCTGTCACTGTATATGGGGAGTACTGGGGCTGTCACTGTATATGGGGAGCACTGGGGCTGTCACTGTATATGGGGAGCACTGGGGCTGTCACTGTATATGGGGGCACTGGGGCTGTCACTGTATATGGGGGCACTGGGGCTGTCACTGTATATGGGGAGCACTGGGGCTGTCACTGTATATGGGGGCACTGGGGCTGTCACTGTATATGGGGAGCACTGGGGCTGTCATTGTATATGGGGAGCACTGGGGCTGTCACTGTATATGGGGAGTACTGGGGCTGTCACTGTATATGGGGAGCACTGGGGCTGTCACTGTATATGGGGAGCACTGGGGCTGTCACTGTATATGGGGGCACTGGGGCTGTCACTGTATATGGGGGCACTGGGGCTGTCACTGTATATGGGGGCACTGGGGCTGTCACTGTATATGGGGAGCACTGGGGCTGTCACTGTATATGGGAGCACTGGGGCTGTCACTGTATATGGGGAGCACTGGGGCTGTCACTGTATATGGGGGCACTGGGGCTGTCACTGTATATGGGGAGCACTGGGGCTGTCACTGTATATGGGGGCACTGGGGCTGTCACTGTATATGGGGAGCACTGGGGCTGTCACTGTATATGGGGGCACTGGGGCTGTCACTGTATATGGGGAGCACTGGAGCTGTCACTGTATATGGGGGCACTGGGGCTGTCACTGTATATGTGGGCACTGGGGCTGTCACTGTATATGGGGAGTACTGGGGCTGTCACTGTATATGGGGAGTACTGGGGCTGTCACTGTATATGGGGAGCACTGGGGCTGTCACTGTATATGGGGAGCACTGGGGCTGTCACTGTATATGGGGGCACTGCCAAAGTGCAATCCACTGTACAGTTTCAGGCTGCAGCATGTGAAGTTCAGAGACATCGGTCAGTAGTGCCTGGAAGGTAAATCTGCCCCAGGGTCTCTCATACAAGGCAGCTGCCTGGTCACATATCAGGGGTAGGACATGAATTACCCCGGACCCCTCCCCCACACCTGCCCCGACTTACCTTGCAGATACATTTCCTCTCCTTCGGTGAACATCTGCTGACATCTGCTGCATCGTGCACAGCTCGGGTGATAGTGCTTATCCCCAGCCTGCAGAACAAAGAGGCACAAAGCTCAGGGGAAGCACTCAGCACAGTCCCACTGATGGGATTAGATACTACTCAGCAGACAGTACCACACATGATGGGATTAGATACTACTCAGCAGACAGTACCACACATGATGGGATTAGATACTACTCAGCAGACAGTACCACACATGATGGGATTAGATACACAGCTCAGTAGACAGTACCACACATGATGGGATTAGGTACACAGCTCAGCAGACTGCATCACACATGATGGGATTAGATACACAGCTCACACCACACATGATGGGATTAGATACGCAGCTCATACCACACATGATGGGAATAGATACGCAGCTCAGCAGACTGTATCACACATGATGGGATTAGATAGACAGCTCAGCAGACTGTATCACACATGATGGGATTAGATACTACTCAGCAGACTGTATCACACACATGATGGGATTAGATACGCAGCTCAGCAGACTGTATCACACATGATGGGATTAGATACGCAGCTCAGCAGACTGTATCACACATGATGGGATTAGATACGCAGCTCAGAAGACTGTATCACACATGATGGGATTAGATACACAGCTCAGCAGACTGTATCACACATGATGGGATTAGATACGCAGCTCAGCAGACTGTATCACACATGATGGGATTAGATACTACTCAGCAGACTGTATCACACACATGGGGGGCTCCATTTAGACGACTACTAGTACTTAAGCCCCCTTTGGTCACATGAAGATGTCGGAGACGATGTGGGATATGGAGCCGTCAGCAGGAATTGTCATGGCCCTGGCTCGCAGGAATGCGGCGGTGGCGTCCGGTACTAATGAGCGCTCAGTATGGCGACCGACAGGATTATACCAGATCTGACACGAGCGGCTCCAAACAGTACAGAGCGCCCCCCGCAGTGACCCCCAAATACCACAACCAAGTGCAGTCAGCCGGCTGATACCTCCGAGCACCAGAGCGCAAACACAAGAAAGCGGAAGGGATGGAGTCTCACAGCCGGGACAATAAGTCACCACCCAGCTTTCCCAGACTGCTCAATGGCAAATGTACCAAAGTATACATCAGTACATATAATAGAATTAGCTACACAGCTCAGCAGACAGTATCACATATAGTGGGATTAGATACACAGCTCAGCAGACAGTATCACATGATAGGAGAGCACCAATCTTTCCCAGAATCCTGAACTGCAGAGGCCCCAGCACACCCCCAGCTGTCACACTGATGAATACCTTGGTCTTTGCCCCTCAGTGGGTTGGGACAGCTGGATGACAACCCTTCTGGGGCAGTAATGACGGCCATATTGGATGCCACCCAGTTTAACAAGCCATGAGATCAGGTTTATTATACCATGATACATCTCCTGTACACGGCCCTCAGCAGTCACCCAGCTTTCCCAGAAACTGATAAAATAGGGAGATGACAGGTAAGGTCACATCTGCACTCAGGGATTCCGTTCCCCACTGTGAACCTACAGTAAGTCAGTTTACTAGGGGTGTTGTACTGAACTGAGCACAGCGCCCCCTAGTCATCGCATTAACATGAGAATCCGGGACCGGTCCTTTAATCTACAGGAGCATCTGAATAAATGAGAATATCTGTGAAACGTTCCTTCATTTCATTCATTCAGTAATACAATCCATAATCAGCGTCTTCCAGGATTGTGTGTCCTACTGAACCAGACTGAGGAAACCTTGGCAGGTGACACTGAATTTACAAGACTGAACTGAACTTACAAGATTCTCATTTTCTTAGATTTGGGTTTTCATTACTTATAATCCATAATCAACATTTACAGAAATAAAACACTTGGAATAGAAGACTCTGTGTGTAAAGAATCTAGAAAATATAAGAGGTCACTTTATTAATGGAATTACTGAAAGAAATAAACGATTCACAGATATTCTCATTTATTGAGATGCTCCTGTATATGTACAAAGTATCACCTGCAGCGCAAAAAGTCAGGGCTGTGAGGAGGAGGAAACAAGAACATCAGCTCTGAAACAGGAAACTGAGGAATTTATCAGATAAAGGAAAGGAAACATCTCCCAAATAAACTGCATGACAACAGAGAAGGATAGCGGAGCAGTAACCCTCCGTACACCAGGACAACTGCACAACAATACAAGATGTCTGATAGAAAGTCACAAGATCCAAGAAATACAGAAGAAATCCTAAAGAATAAAAACACCGAAAAGATGAAAATTCTGCAACATTGTAGTAAAATAGTGAGCGCAGCTCTGGAGTATAATGCAGGATGTAACTCAGGATCAGTACAGGATAAGTAATGTAATGTATGTACACAGTGCTGTACCAGCAGAATAGTGAGCGCAGCTCTGGAGTATAATACAGGATAAGTAATGTAATGTATGTACACAGTGACTGCACCAGCAGAATAGTGAGTGCAGCTCTGGAGTATAATACAGGATGTAACTCAGGATCAGTACAGGATAAGTAATGTAATGTATGTACACAGTGACTGTACCAGCAGAATAGTGAGCACAGCTCTGGAGTATAATACAGGATAAGTAATGTAATGTATGTACACAGTGACTGCACCAGCAGAATAGTGAGTGCAGCTCTGGAGTATAATACAGGATGTAACTCAGGATCAGTACAGGATAAGTAATGTAATGTATGTACACAGTGACTGTACCAGCAGAATAGTGAGCGCAGCTCTGGAGTATAATACAGGATGTAACTCAGGATCAGTACAGGATAAGTAATGTAATGTATGTACACAGTGACTGTACCAGCAGAATAGTGAGCACAGCTCTGGAGTATAATACAGGATGTAACTCAGGATCAGTACAGGATAAGTAATGTAATGTATGTACACAGTGACTGTACCAGCAGAATAGTGAGCGCAGCTCTGGAGTATAATACAGGATAAGTAATGTAATGTATGTACACAGTGACTGTACCAGCAGAATAGTGAGCGCAGCTCTGGAGTATAAGTAAAGTAATGTGTGTATACAGTGACTGTGCTGATTATATATAGAAGTGATTGGCTGCCGTCTCTCATTGGTTACTTTATTTCCTAGATTTCCTCAGTGATTGACAGACTACTAGTTACATTTCCAACCACAATCATATGTAGCAGAGCTGCCTCTGTGTGGAGGATTCCTTTCATCATGTGGAATTACACACAAGTGTCCAGGGATATAAATTGTACCAGAATCTCTGGGAATGATGAAATTTCCGCAACACTTATGCACAAACAAATAACAAGGAAACTGCCAGCATGGCTGCCTCACAGTAATCGAGGTCTGTCTGTTATTACACATGACTATTGTAGTAAGGAATGTCAATTCTGCTGAATAGTAAAGGACAGAACTCACAAAGAATATTAACATTATAAAGTAACTGTCATGAATTATTATGAGGTCGTAGTACAGTGCAAAGATTGAAAACTGACTTCCAGCAGCCACCACTAGGGGGAGCTATTAATGAAAGCAATGTTTCTGTATATAGTGACCTCCCCTTAGTGGTAATTGTATAATCTGTGTGTAGTGAGCTCTCTCTAGTGGAGGCTGTATAATCTGTATGTAGTGAGCTCCCTCTAGTGGTGACTGTATAATCAGTATGTAGTGAGCACCCCCTAGTGGTGACTGTATAATCTGTATGTAGTGAGCTCCTCCTAGTGGTGACTGTATAATCTGTATGTAGTGAGCTCTCTCTAGTGGTGGCTGTATAATCTGTATGTAGTGAGCTCCCTCTAGTGGTGACTGTATAATCTGTATGTAGTGAGCTCCCTCTAGTGGTGACTGTATAATCAGTATCTAGTGAGCACCCCCTAGTGGTGACTGTATAATCTGTATGTAGTGAGCTCCTCCTAGTGGTGACTGTATAATCTGTATGTAGTGAGCTCTCTCTAGTGGTGGCTGTATAATCTGTATGTAGTGAGCTCCCTCTAGTGGTGACTGTATAATCTGTATGTAGTGAGCTCCCCCTAGTGGTGACTGTATAATCTGTATGTAGTGAGCTCCTCCTAGTGGTGACTGTATAATTTGTAGGTAGTGAGCTCCTCCTAGTGGTGACTGTATAATCTGTATGTAGTGAGCTCCCTCTAGTGGTGACTGTATAATCTGTATGTAGTGAGCACCCCCTAGTGGTGACTGTATAATCTGTATGTAGTGAGCTCCTCCTAGTGGTGACTGTATAATCTGTATGTAGTGAGCTCCCTCTAGTGGTGACTGTATAATCTGTATGTAGTGAGCTCCTCCTAGTGGTGACTGTATAATCTGTATGTAGTGAGCTCCCTCTAGTGGTGACTGTATAATCAGTATGTAGTGAGCTCCTCCTAGTGGTGACTGTATAATCTGTATGTAGTGAGCTCCCTCTAGTGGTGACTGTATAATCAGTATGTAGTGAGCACCCCCTAGTGGTGACTGTATAATCTGTATGTAGTGAGCTCCTCCTAGTGGTGACTGTATAATCTGTATGTAGTGAGCTCTTTCTAGTGGTGGCTGTATAATCTGTATGTAGTGAGCTCCCTCTAGTGGTGACTGTATAATCTGTATGTAGTGAGCTCCCTCTAGTGGTGACTGTATAATCAGTATGTAGTGAGCACCCCCTAGTGGTGACTGTATAATCTGTATGTAGTGAGCTCCTCCTAGTGGTGACTGTATAATCTGTATGTAGTGAGCTCTCTCTAGTGGTGGCTGTATAATCTGTATGTAGTGAGCTCCCTCTAGTGGTGACTGTATAATCTGTATGTAGTGAGCTCCCTCTAGTGGTGACTGTATAATCAGTATGTAGTGAGCTCCTCCTAGTGGTGACTGTATAATCTGTATGTAGTGAGCTCCCTCTAGTGGTGACTATATAATCTGTATGTAGTGAGCTCCTCCTAGTGGTGACTGTATAATCTGTATGTAGTGAGCTCCCTCTAGTGGTGACTGTATAATCAGTATGTAGTGAGCACCCCCTAGTGGTGACTGTATAATCTGTATGTAGTGAGCTCCTCCTAGTGGTGACTGTATAATCTGTATGTAGTGAGCTCTTTCTAGTGGTGGCTGTATAATCTGTATGTAGTGAGCTCCTCCTAGTGGAGACTGTATAATCTGTATGTAGTGAGCTCCCTCTAGTGGTGACTGTATAATCTGTATGTAGTGAGCTCCCTCTAGTGGTGACTGTATAATCTGTATGTAGTGACCTCCCCCTAGTGGTGACTGTATAATCTGTATGTAGTGAGCTCCTCCTAGTGGTGACTGTATAATCTGTATGTAGTGAGCTCCCTCTAGTGGTGACTGTATAATCAGTATGTAGTGAGCACCCCCTAGTGGTGACTGTATAATCTGTATGTAGTGAGCTCCTCCTAGTGGTGACTGTATAATCTGTATGTAGTGAGCTCTCTCTAGTGGTGGCTGTATAATCTGTATGTAGTGAGCTCCCTCTAGTGGTGACTGTATAATCTGTATGTAGTGAGCTCCCTCTAGTGGTGACTGTATAATCAGTATGTAGTGAGCACCCCCTAGTGGTGACTGTATAATCTGTATGTAGTGAGCTCCTCCTAGTGGTGACTGTATAATCTGTATGTAGTGAGCTTCCCCTAGTGGTGACTGTATAATCTGTATGTAGTGAGCTCCTCCTAGTGGTGACTGTATAATCTGTATGTAGTGAGCTCTCTCTAGTGGTGGCTGTATAATCTGTATGTAGTGAGCTCCCTCTAGTGGTGACTGTATAATCTGTATGTAGTGAGCTCCCCCTAGTGGTGACTGTATAATCTGTATGTAGTGAGCTCCTCCTAGTGGTGACTGTATAATTTGTAGGTAGTGAGCTCCTCCTAGTGATGACTGTATAATCTGTATGTAGTGAGCTCCCTCTAGTGGTGACTGTATAATCTGTATGTAGTGAGCACCCCCTAGTGGTGACTGTATAATCTGTATGTAGTGAGCTCCCTCTAGTGGTGACTGTATAATCTGTATGTAGTGAGCTCCTCCTAGTGGTGACTGTATAATCTGTATGTAGTGAGCTCCCTCTAGTGGTGACTGTATAATCAGTATGTAGTGAGCACCCCCTAGTGGTGACTGTATAATCTGTATGTAGTGAGCTCCTCCTAGTGGTGACTGTATAATCTGTATGTAGTGAGCTCTCTCTAGTGGTGGCTGTATAATCTGTATGTAGTGAGCTCCCTCTAGTGGTGACTGTATAATCTGTATGTAGTGAGCTCCCTCTAGTGGTGACTGTATAATCAGTATGTAGTGAGCACCCCCTAGTGGTGACTGTATAATCTGTATGTAGTGAGCTCCTCCTAGTGGTGACTGTATAATCTGTATGTAGTGAGCTTCCCCTAGTGGTGACTGTATAATCTGTATGTAGTGAGCTCCTCCTAGTGGTGACTGTATAATCTGTATGTAGTGAGCTCTCTCTAGTGGTGGCTGTATAATCTGTATGTAGTGAGCTCCCTCTAGTGGTGACTGTATAATCTGTATGTAGTGAGCTCCCCCTAGTGGTGACTGTATAATCTGTATGTAGTGAGCTCCTCCTAGTGGTGACTGTATAATTTGTAGGTAGTGAGCTCCTCCTAGTGATGACTGTATAATCTGTATGTAGTGAGCTCCCTCTAGTGGTGACTGTATAATCTGTATGTAGTGAGCACCCCCTAGTGGTGACTGTATAATCTGTATGTAGTGAGCTCCCTCTAGTGGTGACTGTATAATCTGTATGTAGTGAGCTCCTCCTAGTGGTGACTGTATAATCTGTATGTAGTGAGCTCCCTCTAGTGGTGACTGTATAATCAGTATGTAGTGAGCACCCCCTAGTGGTGACTGTATAATCTGTATGTAGTGAGCTCCTCCTAGTGGTGATTGTATAATCTGTATGTAGTGAGCTCTTTCTAGTGGTGGCTGTATAATCTGTATGTAGTGAGCTCCCTCTAGTGGTGACTGTATAATCTGTATGTAGTGAGCTCCCTCTAGTGGTGACTGTATAATCAGTATGTAGTGAGCACCCCCTAGTGGTGACTGTATAATCTGTATGTAGTGAGCTCTTCCTAGTGGTGACTGTATAATCTGTATGTAGTGAGCGCTCTCTAGTGGTGGCTGTATAATCTGTATGTAGTGAGCTCCCTCTAGTGGTGACTGTATAATCTGTATGTAGTGAGCTCCCTCTAGTGGTGACTGTATAATCAGTATGTAGTGAGCACCCCCTAGTGGTGACTGTATAATCTGTATGTAGTGAGCTCCTCCTAGTGGTGACTGTATAATCTGTATGTAGTGAGCTCCCTCTAGTGGTGACTGTATAATCTGTATGTAGTGAGCTCCTCCTAGTGGTGACTGTATAATCTGTATGTAGTGAGCTCCCTCTAGTGGTGACTGTATAATCAGTATGTAGTGAGCACCCCCTAGTGGTGACTGTATAATCTGTATGTAGTGAGCTCCTCCTAGTGGTGACTGTATAATCTGTATGTAGTGAGCTCTTTCTAGTGGTGGCTGTATAATCTGTATGTAGTGAGCTCCTCCTAGTGGAGACTGTATAATCTGTATGTAGTGAGCTCCCTCTAGTGGAGACTGTATAATCTGTATGTAGTGAGCTCCCTCTAGTGGTGACTGTATAATCTGTTTGTAGTGAGCTCCCCCTAGTGGTGACTGTATAATCTGTTTGTAGTGAGCTCCCCCTAGTGGTGACTGTATAATCTGTATGTAGTGACCTCCCCCTAGTGGTGACTGTATAATCTGTATGTAGTGAGCTCCTCCTAGTGGTGACTGTATAATCTGTATGCAGTGAGCTCCCTCTAGTGGTGACTGTATAATCTGTATGTAGTGATCTCCCTCTAGTGGTGACTGTATAATCTGTATGTAGTGAGCTCCCCCTAGTGGTGACTGTATAATCTGTATGTAGTGAGCTCCCTCTAGTGGTGACTGTATAATCAGTATGTAGTGAGCACCCCCTAGTGGTGACTGTATAATCTGTATGTAGTGAGCTCCTCCTAGTGGTGACTGTATAATCTGTATGTAATGAGCTCCCCCTAGTGGTGACTGTATAATCTGTATGTAGTGAGCTCCCTCTAGCACTAGAAGTCCCAGAAATTTCGAGCTCCCCCTTCAAGTCCTGAAAGAGGGTCAAATGACCCTTAGTCCAAACTGACAACTCTGATGGCTCCAATTAGCATTTCCTTTCATTTGTAAATGTGGCCATTGTCTGAGGAATCTGCAGGGGGGAATTGTGTTGATCCACCTCAGGTCTTGTAAGAGAGTGTAAAGAAAAGAATGTAAGCTGCTCCTGAGTGTCTGCCCACCCCCCAGCTGCATTGTTGTGCTGGGAATATTTGCTAACATCTTAGCAAATTTGCATGCAGCCTTTTGTGCTGTGGGGGATGTGACTGCTTCTCAAAGTAGTCTGCGACTTGAAATCAAAGTACATCTGTAATGTCCTCCCATATCTTGGCAAGGACCCCAGTCGTCCCAGCGGGGAGGAGACTGTCCGAAACTGTAGTGATGAGGCTGATGGAATCATTCATGGACAAGGGCAGAACTGTAACCACGAACAATTTCTTTACATCATTGTCACTTGCACAATGACTGCTTAGCCGGAAAACCACTATCCTCGGCACAGTCGACAAGAGTCGCCGGGAAATTCCTCAATCCGCTAGACAGATGGACCACACTGAATTCACCACTCAGGTGTTTTCAACCACTGATGCCACACTGACAGTGTATGCACCCAAACGAAAGAAGGCCGTCTACATTCTCAGCAGCATGCACAGCGTGGTTGAGACTAAGGATACCAACAAAAGGAAGCCAAACACGGTCACACAATACAACCACACAAAGTGCGGTGTGGATGTAATGGACCAAATGGTGCGGGAGTACAGCCTGCATGCAGGAACACGGAGATGGCCATTCGCCGTGTTCTACAACATGATTGACATGGCAGCACTGAATGCTCATGTTCTTTATCAGGCATGCACTCGGGTGCAGGAGAGACGGGTGGACTTCCTGGTTGAGCTTGCAAAAGAGTTAGGTGGCTCTCATGTGACTGAGAAGAAGGCACGCAAGGAGAAACTCCTTCGGCAACAACCTTCCACACCCAGCCCTGGCAAAAGGGTGAAGTGTCAGGTCAACCATCGATGCACGAACAATTGTGCAACTGAGAGATGTGTTGACTGCTACAAATACACGTGTGGCAAATGTACCAGGGACATACCCAGGCAGTGCCAGGTATGTTCCGACAGTGCAGACAGACTGCTGAGTGAGTGCTGAAATGCTAGTCACACAAGAAGGACATGCCACTCACACACACACACGCAGCCCCCCACAGCAGCCTATTGTAAATATGTGAGGAATTGTTTTATTCCTTGTATTTTTTTTATTATTTTCATAACAAAAATAAAAAGCATAGAAACAAATAACAGTTGTTCTTTTGTATATTTACATTTTTGTATATTTAGATTCAAGTCAATGGGTGCAGAAAAAAAAAAAAAAAAAAAATTGCAAAAAAAATTGCAAAAAAAATCACAGCTACTTGCGATATTTTTGTGATCTGTCCCATTGGTCATATAGATCACTCCTCTGGGATTTTTTTGCACGAAAAAAATCGCACAAAAAAAAAAAAATCGCAGGAAAATCGCACCTATGAAAAAAATCGCACGAAAAAAAATCGCAAGTGTGCTTGGTGCCATTGAAATACATTGGCAAATCGCAGAAAAAAATTGCATCGCATTGCGATGCGATTTTCGCGCAATTTTTTTTTCGCTATTGTGCTTGAGGCCTTAGACCAGGGGTCGGCAACCTATGGCACGCGTGCCACTCTTGGCACGCGAGGCTTATTCCCCTGGCACGGCAGCGGACTCCTCACCCAGCAGTTTCGATCGGACCAAACACGGCCGAAACGAAACTGCTATTATTATACTGTGGGGTCTCTTCAGACCCCCGAGTATAATAAGCGGAGCCCCCGGGGAGATGATCAAACATAAAAAACAATGTACTCACTATTCCACGCTCCGCAGCCGCTCTGTACTCTTCGGGCGCTTCTGCCTGCAGGGGCCACTATAGAGCATAATACCGTGTGCAGGGACCACTATGGGACATATACCGTGTGCAGGGGCCACTATGGGACATATACCGTGTGCAGGGGCCACTATGGGACATAATACCGTGTGCAGGGACCGCTATGGGACATATACCGTGTGCAGGGGCCACTATGGGACATATACCGTGTGCAGGGGCCACTATGGGACATAATACCGTGTGCAGGGGCCACTATGGGACATATACCGTGTGCAGGGGCCACTATGGAGCATAATACCGTGTGCAGGGGCCACTATGGGACATATACCGTGTGCAGGGGCCACTATGGGACATATACCGTGTGCAGGGGCCACTATGGGACATATACCATGTGCAGGGGCCACTATGGGACATATACCGTGTGCAGGGGCCACTATGGGACATATACCGTGTGCAGGGGCCACTATGGGACATATACCGTGTGCAGGGGCCACTATGGGACATATACCATGTGCAGGGGCCACTATGGGACATATACCGTGTGCAGGGGCCACTATGGGACATATACCGTGTGCAGGGGCCACTATGGGACATATACCGTGTGCAGGGGCCACTATGGGACATATACCGTGTGCAGGGGCCACTATGGGACATATACCATGTGCAGGGGCCACTATGGGACATATACCGTGTGCAGGGGCCACTATGGGACATATACCGTGTGCAGGGGCCACTATGGGACATAATACCGTGTGCAGGGGCCACTATGGAGCATAATACCGTGTGCAGGGGCCACTATAGAGCATAATACCGTGTGCAGGGACCACTATGGGACATATACCGTGTGCAGGGGCCACTATGGAGCATAATACCGTGTGCAGGGGCCACTATGGGACATAATACCGTGTGCAGGGACCGCTATGGGACATATACCGTGTGCAGGGGCCACTATGGGACATATACCGTGTGCAGGGGCCACTATGGGACATATACCGTGTGCAGGGGCCACTATGAAGCATAATACCGTGTGCAGGGGCCACTATAGAGCATAATACCGTGTGCAGGGACCACTATGGGACATATACCGTGTGCAGGGGCCACTATGGAGCATAATACCGTGTGCAGGGGCCACTATGGAGCATAATACCGTGTGCAGGGGCCACTATGGGACATATACCGTGTGCAGGGGCCACTATGGAGCATAATACCGTGTGCAGGGACCGCTATGGGACATATACCGTGTGCAGGGGCCACTATGGAGCATAATACCATGTGCAGGGGCCACTATGGAGCATAATACCATGTGCAGGGGCCGCTATGGGACATATACCGTGTGCAGGGGCCGCTATGGGATAATTACTGTGTGCAGGGGCAGCTATGGGACAAATACCGTGTGTAGGGGCCGCTATGGGACAAATACCGTGTGCAGAGGACGCTATGGGACATATACCGTGTGCAGGGGCCGCTATGGGACAAATACCGTGTGCAGAGGACGCTATGGGACATAATACCGTGTGCAGGGGCCACTATGGAGCATAATACCGTGTGCAGGGGCCGCTATGGGACAAATACTGTGTGCAGGGGCAGCTATGGGACAAATACTGTGTGTAGGGGCCGCTATGGGACATAATACCGTGTGCAGGGGCCGCTATGGGACAAATACCGTGTGCAGAGGCTGCTATGGGACATAATACCGTGTGCAGGGGCCACTATAGAGCATAATACCGTGTGCAGGGGCCACTATAGAGCATAATACCGTGTGCAGGGGCCGCTATGGGACATATACCGTGTGCAGGGTCTGCTATGGGACAAATACTGTGTGCAGAGGCAGCTATGGGACAAATGCCGTGTGCAGAGGCAGCTATGGGACATATACCATGTTGAAGGGGCCGCTATGGGACATAATACCGTGTGCAGGGACCACTATGGGACATTATTCTGTATAACGGTGTGTTTTCTATATTAAGGATGTGTTTTTGCACAGAAAACTCCAGCTTTGTTTTTTTTTGTGCAAAAATGCACCAGTTTTACATTGAATGAAAAAGTTCCAAATATAGCTGCATCCAGATACATAGTGTGTATTCACCATAAGGATGCCGCCATACGGGGCTCCTGGACACAATAAATTTACCACTATTTGGGGGCTGCACATGGACTTTCATTGCTTCTAATCAGAAAGTACAGGAGTGTCCCAGGAAATAGCAGTAAAGGCATGTGTCCTAAAGCATCTGGTGGCAGCACTTCTGTGTTATGGTTTGTGGTATATGACTTTAGTTTAGGGGTCGTCAGACTTACAATTATTGACCGGCACTCCGAGTACCTCATCTTTGATTTTTTTAAAATCGGCACGCCGAACAAAAAAGGTTGCCTACCCCTGCCTTAGACAAATGCTTCTGGTCATTACTCACAGCTGTACCTTGCTCTAAAATTTCTAATTCTATTTAAAATATATAAAAAATGATTAATTGTTTCAGTGCTTTTTTGCTCAAATAAAACTAAACTTAATACAATATGTATAGTCTTTATATTATCAAATACAATAAACTGAATAGAACTAACTAGACACTAAATGGCTAAACTCAATGGAAAACAACAACCTCCTGTGGTGTGACAGTAATGGCCTTAATTACAGAACAAAAGACGGTGATTATAGGATGTTAGATAAAATCCTTCAGGTCATTCGACCCGTCTCTGGGTTCCAAAGGTAGAAATGTTAAATGACCCCTCTCTGGGACTTCTAGTGCTAGTGGTGACTGTATAATCTGTATGTAGTGAGCTCCTCCTAGTGGTGGCTATATAATCTGTATGTAGTGAGCTCCCCCTAGTGGTGACTGTATAATCTGTATGTAATGAGCTCCCCCTAGTGGTGACTGTATAATCTGTATGTAGTGAGCTCCCTCTAGTGGTGACTGTATAATCTGTATGTAGTGAGCTCCTCCTAATGGTGGCTGTATAATCTGTATATAGTGAGCTCCTCCTAGTGGTGACTGTATAATCTGTATGTAGGGAGCTCCCTCTAGTGGTGACTGTATAATCTGTATGTAGTGAGCTCCCTCTAGTGGTGACTGTATAATCTGTATGTAGTGAGCTCCCTCTAGTGGTGACTGTATAATCAGTATGTAGTGAGCACCCCCTAGTGGTGACTGTATAATCTGTATGTAGTGAGCTCCTCCTAGTGGTGACTGTATAATCTGTATGTAGTGAGCTCCCTCTAGTGGTGACTGTATAATCTGTATGTAGTGAGCTCCCCCTAGTGGTGGCTGTATAATCTGTATGTAGTGAGCTCCCTCTAGTGGTGACTGTATAATCTGTATGTAGTGAGCTCCCCCTAGTGGTGGCTGTATAATCTGTATGTAGTGAGCTCCCTCTAGTGGTGACTGTATAATCTGTATGTAGTGAACTCCCTCTAGTGGTGACTGTATAATCTGTATGTAGTGAGCTCCCTCTTGTGGTGACTGTATAATCTGTATGCAATGAGCTCCCTCTAGTGGTGATTGTATAATCTGTATGTAGTGAGCTCCTCTAGTGGTGACTGTATAATCTGTATGTAGTGAGCTCCTCCTAGTGGTGACTGTATAATCTGTATGTAGTGAGCTTCCTCTAGTGGTGACTGTATAATCTGTATGTAGTGAGCTCCCCCTAGTGGTGACTGTATAATCTGTATGTAGTGAGCTCCTCCTAGTGGTGACTGTATAATCTGTATGTAGTGAGCTCCCTCTAGTGGTGACTGTATAATCTTTATGTAGTGAGCTCCTCCTAGTGGTGGCTGTATAATCTGTATGTAGTGAGCTCCTCCTAGTGGTGGCTGTATAATCTGTATCTAGTGAGCTCCTCCTAGTGGTGACTGTATAATCTGTATGTAGTGAGCTCCCCCTAGTGGTGACTGTATAATCTGTATGTACTGAGCTCCTCCTAGTGGTGACTGTATAATCTGTATGTAGTGACCTCCCTGGGGTGTCTGTGCCTAGTGGTGACTGTATAATCTGTATGTAGTGAGCTCCCTCTAGTGGTGACTGTATAATCTGTATGCAGTGAGCTCCTCCTAGTGGTGACTGTATAATCTGTATGTAGTGAGCTCCCTCCTAGTGGTGACTGTATAATCTGTATGTAGTGAGTTCCCCCTAGTGGTGACTGTATAATCTGTATGTAGTGAGCTCCTCCTAGTGGTGACTGTATAATCTGTATGTAGTGAGCTCCTCCTAGTGGTGACTGTATAATCTGTATGTAGTGAGCTCCTCCTAGTGGTGACTGTATAATCTGTATGTAGTGAGCTCCTCCTAGTGGTGACTGTATAATCTGTATGTAGTGAGCTCCCTCTAGTGGAGACTGTATAATCTGTATGTAGTGAGCTCCTCCTAGTGGTGACTGTATAATCTGTATGTAGTGAGCTCCCTCTAGTGGAGACTGTATAATCTGTATGTAGTGAGCTCCCTCTAGTGGTGACTGTATAATCTGTATGTAGTGAGCTCCCCCTAGTGGTGACTGTATAATCTGTATGTAGTGAGCTCCCTCTAGTGGAGACTGTATAATCTGTATGTAGTGAGCTCCCTCTAGTGGTGACTGTATAATCTGTATGTAGTGAGCTCCTCCTAGTGGTGACTGTATAATCTGTATGTAGTGAGCTCCCTGTAGTGGTGACTGTATAATCTGTATCTAGTGAGCTCCTCCTAGTGGTGACTGTATAATCTGTATGTAGTGAGCTCCTCCTAGTGGTGACTGTATAATCTGTATGTACTGAGCTCCCCCTAGTGGTGACTGTATAATCTGTATGTAGTGAGCTCCCTCTAGTGGTGACTGTATAATCTGTATGTAGTGAGCTCCCTCTAGTGGAGACTGTATAATCTGTATGTAGTGAGCTCCCTCTAGTGGTGACTGTATAATCTGTATGTAGTGAGCTCCCTCTAGTGGAGACTGTATAATCTGTATGTAGTGAGCTCCTCCTAGTGGTGACTGTATAATCTGTATGTAGTGAGCTCCCTCTAGTGGTGACTGTATAATCTGTATGTAGTGAGCTCCCCCTAGTGGTGACTGTATAATCTGTATGTAGTGAGCTTCCTCTAGTGGTGACTGTATAATCTGTATGTAGTGAGCTCCCCCTAGTGGTGACTGTATAATCTGTATGTAGTGAGCTCCCTCTAGTGGTGACTGTATAATCTGTACGTAGTGAGCTCCCTCTAGTGGTGACTGTATAATCTGTACGTAGTGAGCTCCCCCTAGTGGTGACTGTATAATCTGTACGTAGTGAGCTCCCCCTAGTGGTGACTGTATAATCTGTACGTAGTGAGCTCCCTCTAGTGGTGACTGTATAATCTGTATGTAGTGAGCTCCTCCTAGTGGTGACTGTATAATCTGTATGTAGTGAGCTCCCTCTAGTGGTGACTGTATAATCTGTATGTAGTGAGCTCCCTCTAGTGGTGACTGTATAATCTTTATGTAGTGAGCTCCCTCTAGTGGTGACTGTATAATCTTTATGTAGTGAGCTCCTCCTAGTGGTGGCTGTATAATCTGTATGTAGTGAGCTCCCCCTTGTGGTGAGTGTATAATCTGTATGTAGTGAGCTCCCCCTAGTGGTGACTGTATAATCTGTATGTAGTGAGCTCCCCTAGTGGTGACTGTATAATCTGTACGTAGTGAGCTCCCCCTAGTGGTGACTGTATAATCTGTATGTAGTGAGCTCCTCCTAGTGGTGACTGTATAATCTGTATGTAGTGAGCTCCCTCTAGTGGTGACTGTATAATCTGTATGTAGTGAGCTCCTCCTAGTGGTGACTGTATAACCTTTATGTAGTGAGCTCCTCCTAGTGGTGACTGTATAATCTGTATGTAGTGAGCTCCCTCTATGGTGACTGTATAATCTGTATGTAGTGAGCTCCCCCTAGTGGTGACTGTATAATCTGTATGTAGTGAGCTCCCTCTATGGTGACTGTATAATCTGTATGTAGTGAGCTCCCCCTAGTGGTGACTGTATAATCTGTATGTAGTGAGCTCCCTCTACTGGTGACTGTATAATCTGTATGTAGTGAGCTCCCCCTAGTGGTGACTGTATAATCTGTATGTAGTGAGCTCCTCCTAGTGGTGACTGTATAATCTGTATGTAGTGAGCTCCTCCTAGTGGTGACTGTATAATCTGTATGTAGTGAGCTCCCCCTAATGGTGACTGTATAATCTGTATGTAGTGAGCTCCCCCTAGTGGTGACTGTATAATCTGTATGTAGTGAGCTCCCCCTAGTGGTGACTGTATAATCTGTATGTAGTGAGCTCCCTCTATGGTGACTGTATAACCTGTATGTAGTGAGCTCCTCCTAGTGGTGACTGTATAATCTGTATGTAGTGAGCTCCCCCTAGTGGTGACTGTATAATCTGTATGTAGTGAGCTCCCCCTAGTGGTGACTGTATAATCTGTATGTAGTGAGCTCCCCCTAGTGGTGACTGTATAATCTGTATGTAGTGAGCTCCCCCTAGTGGTGACTGTATAATCTGTATGTAGTGAGCTCCCCCTAGTGGTGACTGTATAATCTGTATGTAGTGAGCTCCCCCTAATGGTGGCTGTATAATCTGTATGTAGTGAGCTCCCTCTAGTGGTGGCTGTATAATCTATTAGGGTAAAGAACACTACTTCCCATATGACAGGAGAGGGCGTCGCAGGGGGCTAATGGTCCCAGTTCCGTGGCTCAGGAAAGTCTGCAGGCAGAGTACTAATAATGGCACCTGGAAAACATTTCTGAGGTCAGAGGTCACACGCTTCATTTCCTGTCAGTAGTCTCTGATGTGACCACTAATGAGGAGGTGGGGGTGGGGCGGTTTCTGTCCCATTAAATTGTTTAATACCCTCCAAAAAAAGAAAATAAAGAACATGCCGGCCATGGAGGAGTGATGGATGAGACCCTGCAGAGAGCCGCAGACCCCAGCCAGGAACCAAGAGAAGCCCACCCAACTCCGAACGCCTTGGAGGTGTCTTATCACATCTACATAATGGTTATACTCCAGAGCTGTGCTCACTATTCTGCTGACTTCAGAGCTGACATCTCTCTGGATTCCCTGCTGATTCAGGGAATCACTCTGGTGATGTGTTATCTATACCCCGGGCTCTGATGTATGGAGAACTAAACATCTGTACACAAACTTGCTGACTGTTTCCAAGGACAATGAGCAATTCTGTGGCATAATAACGGACATTGAGTTCACATCCGGCGACATTCCCGGTATTTCTCTTTGCTGTCCAGAGGATTCTTTTCTTATGGCCCTGTTCACACTCTGGCATTCAACCCCTGGATGGAAACAAGAACATTCACTGACAGCAAGCGGAGATCCTGAAAATGGCGAAGAATGGAAACAAAATCTGCAGAGATGTGGACATGCCCAATACGAGGATTATTCCTAACCGCAGAAGGCACTTTGGGTCCTCCTGGTACTTGTTGTCCACCGCAGACCTGCAAAGGATCTGATGATTCAGGGCACAGAAAGACGGAGTGAGGAAGACGAGGCCCGGGCGCTATAAATAATGCTGCGAACGCTGATATTACCCGGGTACAAGGCGTGAAACGAGCCGATAATTAAAGGGGAGGTGAAAGTACATGATGGCAGCCGCAGAGTCCACCGTCAGAACAAGCGCCCACCCAATGTGCAGCCAAATCCAGTCAGAGGCGGAAAGCTGGGTGACAATGTAAGAATAACAGAGGGACCAGGAGGGGGCGCTATATACTCCATTACTCTATTACCCCGCTGCCTTCATCTGCCTGTCACCATCATCCTCAAGTGCCAAGTATCTCTGACTGTACAGACCCCCCCCGCACACACAAATCACCTGTACAGACCCCCCCGCACACACACATCACCTGTACAGACCCCCCCGCACACACACATCACCTGTACAGACCCCCCCGCACACACACATCACCTGTACAGACCCCCCCCCCACACACATCACCTGTACAGACCCCCCCACACACACATCACCTGTACAGACCCCCCCGCACACACATCACCTGTACAGACCCCCCCCACACACACATCACCTGTACAGACCCCCCCACACACACACATCACCTGTACAGACCCCCCGCACACACACATCACCCCCCCCCCCGCACACACATCACCTGTACAGACCCCCCCCCCCCCACACACATCACCTGTACAGACCCCCCCCCCCACACACACATCACCTGTACAGACCCCCCCCCACACACACATCACCTGTACACACCCCCCCGCACACATCACCTGTACAGACCCCCCACACACACATCACCTGTACAGACCCCCCCCCACACACATCACCTGTACAGACCCCCCCACACACACATCACCTGTACAGCCCCCCCACACACACATCACCTGTACAGACCCCCCCACACACACATCACCTGTACAGACCCCACACACACATCACCTGTACAGACCCCCCACACACACACACATCACCTGTACAGACCCCCCCACACACACATCACCTGTACAGACCCCCCACACACACATCACCTGTACACACCCCCCCCACACACATCACCTGTACAGACCCCCCCACACACACATCACCTGTACAGACCCCCCCGCACACACACATCACCTGTACAGACCCCCCGCACACACACATCACCTGTACAGACCCCCCACACACACACATCACCTGTACAGACCCCCCACACACACATCACCTGTACAGACCCCCCACACACACACACCCCCCCCCACACACACATCACCTGTACAGACCCCCCCGCACACACACATCACCTGTACAGACCCCCCCGCACACACACATCACCTGTACAGACCCCCCCGCACACACACATCACCTGTACAGACCCCCCACACACACATCACCTGTACAGACCCCCCACACACACCCCACACACACATCACCTGTACAGACCCCCCACACACACACACTCACCTGTACAGACCCCCCACACACACATCACCTGTACAGACCCCCGCACACACACATCACCTGTACAGACCCCCCACACACACACACGTCACCCCCCCCACACACACATCACCTGTACAGACCCCCCGCCACACACATCACCTGTACACACCCCCCCGCACACACATCACCTGTACAGACCCCCCCCCACACACACATCACCTGTACAGACCCCCCCCCACACACACATCACCTGTACAGACCCCCCCCCACACACACACACACATCACCTGTACAGACCCCCCCACACACACATCACCTGTACAGACCCCCCACACACACATCACCTGTACAGACCCCCCACACACACATCACCTGTACAGACCCCCCACACACACATCACCTGTACAGACCCCCCCGCACACACAATCACCTGTACAGACCCCCCGCCACACACATCACCTGTACAGACCCCCCCCGCACACACACATCACCTGTACAGACCCCCCCGCACACACACATCACCTGTACAGACCCCCCCACACACACACATCACCTGTACAGACCCCCCCACACACACATCACCTGTACAGACCCCCCACACACACATCACCTGTACAGACCCCCCCCACCACACACATCACCTGTACGTCAGACCCCCCACACACACACATCACCTGTACAGACCCCCCACACACACATCACCTGTACACCCCCACCCCCCGCACACACATCACCTGTACAGACCCCCCCGCACACACATCACCTGTACAGACCCCCCACACACACATCACCTGTACAGACCCCCCACACACACACATCACCTGTACAGACCCCCCACACACACACATCACCTGTACAGACCCCCCCACACACACATCACCTGTACAGACCCCCCGCACACACATCACCTGTACAGACCCCCCCCACACACATCACCTGTACAGACCCCCCGCCACACACACATCACCTGTACAGACCCCCCCCCCCACACACACATCACTTGTACAGACCCCCCCCGCATACACATCACCTGTACAGACCCCCCCGCACACATCACCTGTACAGACCCCGTTGCCCCCCGGAGCTTTGTAGGGAACTGGCGTAAAAGAGCTGAGATAGCAGCAGAATTATAATTCCAGCTCTGGATATTACTATACTATATTACTACAGTGTGTATGGGCAGTGGCAGAGAATGTGGAGACTGAACCTCAGATATGATGACATTATATAGGTAAGATCACTGGACATTGCTGAGGTATGAGACACCTAGCGCCCCCTCCTGGTCTCAGGATTACAGGCGGCTGCACATGAGCCTCCCAGCACCTACATCATAAGAAGCAGCGACTCCACCCTGAGCACAACGTGACATATCCTGAGACAGATACAACGTACCCACCCTGACATGTCACCAGTCACAACCCAACACGCCCCAAATAATGTCACCTCCACCTAGCAACCAGCAGCCAGACAGGTGCTTGAAGTTGTACTGAGGGACAAATTGTTCGCCACCCAGCTTTCCCAAAGTTCTTAAAAACACATCTACTTGTTATTTACACTGGTGTGTATGTTGATTGTCACCCAGCTTTCCTAGAGACCAGTATGTGACATGTACCTGATATATAGAACAGCTGGATACTCGGCAGAAAGATGAAGGGATTTGAATTACTGCGGAATTTAGATGAGAGAAGGAAAAGACGAGCGAAAAGTCCAAGAAGAAATGGAGAAGTCTCCAGCAGCACCAATCAGATCACTCCAAAAATAAGAGCTTCACTCTGATTGGCTGCTGTGGTCTCCACCTCTACTTCTCCTTTTGATAACTCTCCCCCTATATTTACTAACAGAACCCGACACGTCACATAGTAACAAAATACCAGCAATAGTAACCAAACCTGAGGGGACTGCAGAATCACATGACATGTCCTCAGAGGGAGCGGGATAAATGTGGAGGAGCAGGTGCAAGATCAAAAACAATACCGCCAAGACCCCAACCCACTATAGAGATGACAAACACCAAGAGAGCCAAAAATCATCTCCTCAATCTGTATCAACAAAGAGGAGCGAAAGACACAAGAAAATACAAAGAGCCGAGGAATCCAAATATAAAAAGTGGTACAAATATAAGAAATAAACCGACTATAATACTGCCCCCTATGTACACGAATATAACTACTATAATACTGCTCCTATGTACAAGAATATAACTACTATAATACTGCTCCTATGTACAAGAATATAACTACTATAATACTGCTCCTATGTACAAGAATATAACTACTATAATACTGCTCCTATGTACAAGAATATAACTACTATAATACCGCTCATATGTACAAGAATATACTACTATAATACTGCCCCCTATGTACAAGAATATAACTACTATAATACTGCCCCTATGTACAAGAATATAACTACTATAATACTGCCCCTATGTACAAGAATATAACTACTATAATACTACCTCCTATGTACAAGAATATAACTACTATAATACTGCCCCTATGTACAAGAATATAACTACTATAATACTACCTCCTATGTACAAGAATATAACTACTATAATACTGCCCCTATGTACAAGAATATAACTACTATAATACTGCTCCTATGTACAAGAATATAACTACTATAATACTACCTCCTATGTACAAGAATATAACTACTATAATACTGCTCCTATGTACAAGAATATAACTACTATAATACTGCTCCTATGTACAAGAATATAACTACTATAATACTACCTCCTATGTACAAGAATATAACTACTATAATACTGCCCCTATGTACAAGAATATAACTACTATAATACTGCTCCTATGTACAAGAATATAACTACTATAATACTGCTCCTATGTACAAGAATATAACTACTATAATACTACCTCCTATGTACAAGAATATAACTACTATAATACTACCTCCTATGTACAAGAATATAACTACTATAATACTACCTCCTATGTACAAGAATATAACTACTATAATACTGCCCCTATGTACAAGAATATAACTACTATAATACTACCTCCTATACACAAGAATATAAGTACTATAATACTGCTCCTATGTACAAGAATATAACTACTATAATACTGCTCCTATGTACAAGAATATAACTACTATAATACTGCTCCTATGTACAAGAATATAACTACTATAATACTGCTCCTATGTACAAGAATATAACTACTATAATACTACCTCCTATGTACAAGAATATAACTACTATAATACTGCTCCTATGTACAAGAATATAACTACTATAATACTGCTCCTATGTACAAGAATATAACTACTATAATACTGCTCCTATGTACAAGAATATAACTACTATAATACTGCTCCTATGTACAAGAATATAACTACTATAATACTGCTCCTATGTACAAGAATATAACTACTATAATACTACTGCTATGTACAAGAATATAACTACTATAATACTGCTCCTATGTACAAGAATATAACTACTATAATACTGCTCCTATGTACAAGAATATAACTACTATAATACTACTCCCTATGTACAAGAATATAACTACTATAATACTGCTCCTATGTACAAGAATATAACTACTATAATACTGCTCCTATGTACAAGAATATAACTACTATAATACTGCTCCTATGTACAAGAATATAACTACTATAATACTACCTCCTATGTACAAAAATATAACTACTATAATACTACCTCCTATGTACAAGAATATAACTACTATAATACTGCTCCTATGTACAAGAATATAACTACTATAATACTGCTCCTATGTACAAGAATATAACTACTATAATACTACTCCCTATGTACAAGAATATAACTACTATAATACTACTCCTATGTACAAGAATATAACTACTATAATACTGCTCCTATGTACAAGAATATAACTACTATAATACTGCTCCTATGTACAAGAATATAACTACTATAATACTGCTCCTATGTACAAGAATATAACTACTATAATACTGCCCCATATGTACAAGAATATAACTACTATAATACTGCTCCTATGTACAAGAATATAACTACTATAATACTGCTCCTATGTACAAGAATATAACTACTATAATACTGCCCCCTATGTACAAGAATATAACTACTATAATACTACCTCCTATGTACAAGAATATAACTACTATAATACTGCTCCTATGTACAAGAATATAACTACTATAATACTGCTCCTATGTACAAGAATATAACTACTATAATACTGCCCCTATGTACAAGAATATAACTACTATAATACTGCTCCTATGTACAAGAATATAACTACTATAATACTGCTCCTATGTACAAGAATATAACTACTATAATACTGCTCCTATGTACAAGAATATAACTACTATAATACTGCCTCCTATGTACAAGAATATAACTACTATAATACTGCTCCTATGTACAAGAATATAACTACTATAATACTGCTCCTATGTACAAGAATATAACTACTATAATACTGCTCCTATGTACAAGAATATAACTACTATAATACTGCTCCTATGTACAAGAATATAACTACTATAATACTGCTCCTATGTACAAGAATATAACTACTATAATACTACTGCTATGTACAAGAATATAACTACTATAATACTGCTCCTATGTACAAGAATATAACTACTATAATACTGCTCCTATGTACAAGAATATAACTACTATAATACTACTCCCTATGTACAAGAATATAACTACTATAATACTGCTCCTATGTACAAGAATATAACTACTATAATACTGCTCCTATGTACAAGAATATAACTACTATAATACTGCTCCTATGTACAAGAATATAACTACTATAATACTACCTCCTATGTACAAAAATATAACTACTATAATACTACCTCCTATGTACAAGAATATAACTACTATAATACTACTCCTATGTACAAGAATATAACTACTATAATACTGCTCCTATGTACAAGAATATAACTACTATAATACTACTCCCTATGTACAAGAATATAACTACTATAATACTACTCCTATGTACAAGAATATAACTACTATAATACTGCTCCTATGTACAAGAATATAACTACTATAATACTGCTCCTAAGTACAAGAATATAACTACTATAATACTGCTCCTATGTACAAGAATATAACTACTATAATACTGCCCCATATATACAAGAATATAACTACTATAATACTGCTCCTATGTACAAGAATATAACTACTATAATACTGCTCCTATGTACAAGAATATAACTACTATAATACTGCCCCATATATACAAGAATATAACTACTATAATACTACCCCTATGTACAAGAATATAACTACTATAATACTGCTCCTATATACAAGAATATAACTACTATAATACTGCTCCTATGTACAAGAATATAACTACTATAATACTGCCCCTATGTACAAGAATATAACTACTATAATACTACTCCTATGTACAAGAATATAACTACTATAATACTACCTCCTATGTACAAGAATATAACTACTATAATACTGCCCCTATGTACAAGAATATAACTACTATAATACTACCTCCTATGTACAAGAATATAACTACTATAATACTGCCCCTATGTACAAGAATATAACTACTATAATACTGCCTCCTATGTACAAGAATATAACTACTATAATACTACCTCCTATGTACAAGAATATAACTACTATAATACTACCTCCTATGTACAAGAATATAACTACTATAATACTACTCCTATGTACAAGAATATAACTACTATAATACTGCTCCTATGTACAAGAATATAACTACTATAATACTGCTCCTATGTACAAGAATATAACTACTATAATACTGCTCCTATGTACAAGAATATAACTACTATAATACTACCTCCTATGTACAAGAATATAACTACTATAATACTGCTCCTATGTACAAGAATATAACTACTATAATACTGCTCCTATGTACAAGAATATAACTACTATAATACTGCTCCTATGTACAAGAATATAACTACTATAATACTGCTCCTATGTACAAGAATATAACTACTATAATACTGCTCCTATGTACAAGAATATAACTACTATAATACTACTGCTATGTACAAGAATATAACTACTATAATACTGCTCCTATGTACAAGAATATAACTACTATAATACTGCTCCTATGTACAAGAATATAACTACTATAATACTACTCCCTATGTACAAGAATATAACTACTATAATACTGCTCCTATGTACAAGAATATAACTACTATAATACTGCTCCTATGTACAAGAATATAACTACTATAATACTGCTCCTATGTACAAGAATATAACTACTATAATACTACCTCCTATGTACAAAAATATAACTACTATAATACTACCTCCTATGTACAAGAATATAACTACTATAATACTACTCCTATGTACAAGAATATAACTACTATAATACTGCTCCTATGTACAAGAATATAACTACTATAATACTACTCCCTATGTACAAGAATATAACTACTATAATACTACTCCTATGTACAAGAATATAACTACTATAATACTGCTCCTATGTACAAGAATATAACTACTATAATACTGCTCCTAAGTACAAGAATATAACTACTATAATACTGCTCCTATGTACAAGAATATAACTACTATAATACTGCCCCATATATACAAGAATATAACTACTATAATACTGCTCCTATGTACAAGAATATAACTACTATAATACTGCTCCTATGTACAAGAATATAACTACTATAATACTGCCCCATATATACAAGAATATAACTACTATAATACTACCCCTATGTACAAGAATATAACTACTATAATACTGCTCCTATATACAAGAATATAACTACTATAATACTGCTCCTATGTACAAGAATATAACTACTATAATACTGCCCCTATGTACAAGAATATAACTACTATAATACTACTCCTATGTACAAGAATATAACTACTATAATACTACCTCCTATGTACAAGAATATAACTACTATAATACTGCCCCTATGTACAAGAATATAACTACTATAATACTACCTCCTATGTACAAGAATATAACTACTATAATACTGCCCCTATGTACAAGAATATAACTACTATAATACTACCTCCTATGTACAAGAATATAACTACTATAATACTACCTCCTATGTACAAGAATATAACTACTATAATACTACCTCCTATGTACAAGAATATAACTACTATAATACTACTCCTATGTACAAGAATATAACTACTATAATACTGCTCCTATGTACAAGAATATAACTACTATAATACTGCTCCTATGTACAAGAATATAACTACTATAATATTGCCCCCTATGTACAAGAATATAACTACTATAATACTACTCCTATGTACAATTGTATACTCAGGACCTCTCACATACATCATTTACTTGTAATTTCAGGACAGCCAGACTAAGATCTTCTGTAAATTCTAGCATCAGCATCTTCACCTCTACACTCAGGGTTTATATAAAGATACTCAAGGATGAATGTGTGAAAGACCAGAACATGATTATATCATCACCAAAGTAACAAGGGGAAAGTTACATTAAGTGCAGCAAGAGAGACAGAAGAGCAGGAGACATTCCACAAGCAACGCAAACCCCCGGGGAAAAATGTCCATGAAATACCACCTGGCAGTGAAACCACACACATTATAGATGTAGCAGAGCTAACAGCGTCATTTATCATATACTGTGTTATCTGTGGTGTTACATAGGACTGCAGGTGACATCTACTACATTACCTGTACTCAGAGAGTTATCACTGTGTTATCTGTGGTGTTACATAGGACTGCAGGTGACATCTACTACATTATCTGTACTCAGAGAGATATCACTGTGTTATCTGTGGTGTTACATAGGACTGCAGGTGACATCTACTACATTACCTGTACTCAGAGAGTTATCACTGTGTTATCTGTGGTGTTACATAGGACTGCAGGTGACATCTACTACATTATCTGTACTCAGAGAGTTATCACTGTGTTATCTGTGGTGTTACATAGGACTGCAGGTGACACTACTACATTATCTGTACTCAGAGAGTTATCACTGTGTTATCTGTGGTGTTACATAGGACTGCAGGTGACACCTACTACATTATCTGTACTCAGAGAGTTATCACTGTGTTATCTGTGGTGTTACATAGGACTGCAGGTGACATCTACTACATTATCTGTACTCAGAGAGTTATCACTGTGTTATCTGTGGTGTTACATAGGACTGCAGGTGACATCTACTACATTATCTGTACTCAGAGAGTTATCACTGTGTGATCTGTGGTGTTACATAGGACTGCAGGTGACACTACTACATTATCTGTACTCAGAGAGTTATCACTGTGTGATATCTGTGGTGTTACATAGGACTGCAGGTGACATCTACTACATTATCTGTACTCAGAGAGTTATCACTGTGTTATCTGTGGTGTTACATAGGACTGCAGGTGACATCTACTACATTATCTGTACTCAGAGAGTTATCACTGTGTGTTATCTGTGGTGTTACATAGGACTGCAGGTGACATCTACTACATTATCTGTACTCAGAGAGTTATCACTGTGTGTTATCTGTGGTGTTACATAGGACTGCAGGTGACATCTACTACATTATCTGTACTCAGAGAGTTATCACTGTGTTATCTGTGGTGTTACATAGGACTGCAGGTGACACTACTACATTATCTGTACTCAGAGAGTTATCACTGTGTTATCTGTGGTGTTACATAGGACTGCAGGTGACATCTACTACATTATCTGTACTCAGAGAGTTATCACTGTGTTATCTGTGGTGTTACATAGGACTGCAGGTGACACTACTACATTATCTGTACTCAGAGAGTTATCACTGTGTGATATCTGTGGTGTTACATAGGACTGCAGGTGACATCTACTACATTATCTGTACTCAGAGAGTTATCACTGTGTGTTATCTGTGGTGTTACATAGGACTGCAGGTGACATCTACTACATTATCTGTACTCAGAGAGTTATCTGTGGTGTTACATAGGACTGCAGGTGACATCTACTACATTATCTGTACTCAGAGAGTTATCACTGTGTTATCTGTGGTGTTACATAGGACTGCAGGTGACACTACTACATTATCTGTACTCAGAGAGTTATCACTGTGTGTTATCTGTGGTGTTACATAGGACTGCAGGTGACACTACTACATTATCTGTACTCAGAGAGTTATCACTGTGTTATCTGTGGTGTTACATAGGACTGCAGGTGACACTGTACAGCTCTGCTACATGTGTGCACATCTCACTCCTGGTGCTCGGTTACCTGTGGCTGGTGACCTGTAGTCGTCTCTCTGGGGTCTCCGGGTTCTTCGCCCTCTCTCAGGCTCCCGCAGTGCACAATGTCAGGGTGTCGGGGGTGAGCGCTGCTCTCCATCTCTTGGTTATTACATAATTCTGTCCTCTCAGTGAGAGGGAAATTACACAGAGCTGCAGATCTGACAAAACACAACAGGCGAGGAGCAGCAGGGAGGGGGCGGGCGGGAATGTTCTCCAGGCCTGCGAAACACGTTCTAGCACTGCCGGGACAGAGGAGGAGGGGAGAAGCTTCAGGTAAAGCCTGACACAGCACAAGCTGCTCTATCCGGGGCGAACCACAGGGATGAACCCCTAATGGTACAGAGACTGAGCGACCTACAAGATGTGACCCTTATACTGTAGGAAGGAGGGGTGACATTACATTACATTACTTCTGTACCAGCAGAATAGTGAGCGCAGCTCTGGAGTATAATACAGGATCAGTAATGTAATGTATGTACACAGTGACTGTACCAGCAGAATAGTGAGCGCAGCTCTGGAGTATAATACAGGATATAACTCAGGATCAGTACAGGATAAGTAATGTAATGTATGTACACAGTGACTGTACCAGCAGAATAGTGAGTGCAGCTCTGGAGTATAATACAGGATAAGTAATGTAATGTACTGTATGTACACAGTGACTGTACCAGCAGAATAGTGAGCGCAGCTCTGGAGTATAATACAGGATAAGTAATGTAATGTATGTACACAGTGACTGTACCAGCAGAATAGTGAGCGCAGCTCTGGAGTATAATACAGGATGTAACTCAGGATCAGTACAGGATAAGTAATGTAATGTATGTACACAGTGACTGTACCAGCAGAACAGTGAGCGCAGCTCTGGAGTATAATACAGGATAAGTAATGTAATGTATGTACACAGTGACTGTACCAGCAGAACAGTGAGCGCAGCTCTGGAGTATAATACAGGATAAGTAATGTAATGTATGTACACAGTGACTGCACCAGCAGAATAGTGAGCGCAGCTCTGGAGTATAATACAGGCTATAACTCAGGGTCAGTACTGTTACTTATGTACACAGTCTAGTTATGATTGACCACCAGGCGGCGCTGTATATGGAGAATACAAACCTTAGACTAGCATGGCTGGTGGCAGTTTTCTCAGGTATATTTGTTATATTCATCTTACCAGTTCCTTGAATGGGTTCATATCTGGAGGAGGTGTAGAGGTGTCTGGCGGTGTCTGGGGTTACAGGTAAGTGTCTGCGCCTCTTATTCCTGGTTTATTCCTTTCTGCATTGTTAGGAATTCTCAGAGATCTCTGCACGTCGGGTCAGTTTGCTATAAATAGTCTCGGCAGTAAAGTTTCCCTCATTACGGTTCATTCCTCTCTGAGCACCCACAACACGATGTGTGACAATAAATTATTATTATTGTTACATCATAATCCGGCACCTCGCAACATTGTAACCAGTTTATTGTTATAATACAAGATTCCGCTGGCCCGTCCCTTTAAATTACTAAGGGTTAATTGGAGGGTGTAGTCCATAACATACCGCTGCCTGTAGTCACCACTAGGGGGCGCTCCCTCAAGACAGATTCATTACTGAGTACAATGGCACATGTATGAGTCTGCACATATGGAGCGCTCCCTAGTGGTGACTGACATTATTACAGTACTACAGCACGCCCTGTGCTCTTATCCTCTAAGTCTACAGCTGCGGAGCTGAACTCTCCCAGCATGCCCTGCTTGTTCAGGTTACACCGAGCTCTGCACAGAAATGATCACAGCCGGCACAAATAATTCACAATTATTATTCTGAAGTTTAACGAGCAAAACTAAAATAAAACAACGGAAATGCCCAAATAATTCCTGCGGTCCACCGGTGCCCGGCCGAAAAGATCACAGTCACTGTCAGCCTCCACCTGAGGGGCCGCGGCTGGTGTGAACAGTGCCAAAAGAACATGCACACTCGGCCCTATATACTGCAGGGGTCCGCACACTCAGCCCTATATACTGCAGGGGTCAGCACACTCGGCCCTATATACTGCAGGGGTCCGCACACTCGGCCCTATATACTGCAGGGGTCCGCACACTCGGCCCTATATACTGCAGGGGTCCGTACACTCAGCCCTATGTACTGCAAGGGTCCGCACACTCAGCCCTATATACTGCAGGGGTCAGCACACTCGGCCCTATATACTGCAGGGGTCCGCACACTCAGCCCTATATACTGCAGGGGTCAGCACACTCGGCCCTATATACTGCAGGGGTCCGCACACTCAGCCCTATGTACTGCAAGGGTCAGCACACTCAGCCCTATATACTGCAGGGGTCCGCATACTCAGCCCTATATACTGCAGGGGTCAGCACACTCAGCCCTATATACTGCAGGGGTCCGCACACTCAGCCCTATATACTGCAGGGGTCAGCACACTCGGCCCTATATACTGCAGGGGTCCGCACACTCAGCCCTATGTACTGCAAGGGTCAGCACACTCAGCCCTATATACTGCAGGGGTCCGCACACTCAGCCCTATGTACTGCAGGGGTCCGCACACACAGCCCTATGTACTGCAGGGGTCCGCACACTCAGCCCTATATACTGCAGGGGTCCGCACACTCAGCCCTATATACTGCAGGGGTCCGCACACACAGCCCTATGTACTGCAAGGGTCAGCACACTCAGCCCTATATACTGCAGGGGTCCGCACACACAGCCCTATGTACTGCAGGGGTCCGCACACACAGCCCTATATACTGCAGGGGTCCGCACACACAGCCCTATGTACTGCAAGGGTCAGCACACTCGGCCCTATATACTGCAGGGGTCCGCACACTCGGCCCTATATACTGCAGGGGTCCGCACACTCGGCCCTATATACTGCAGGGGTCCGCACACTCGGCCCTATATACTGCAGGGGTCAGCACACTCGGCCCTATATACTGCAGGGGTCCGCACACTCGGCCCTATATACTGCAGGGGTCCGCACACTCAGCCCTATATACTGCAGGGGTCCGCACACTCAGCCCTATGTACTGCAGGGGTCCGCACACACAGCCCTATGTACTGCAGGGGTCCGCACACTCAGCCCTATATACTGCAGGGGTCCGCACACTCAGCCCTATATACTGCAGGGGTCCGCACACTCAGCCCTATGTACTGCAAGGGTCCGCACACTCAGCCCTATATACTGCAGGGGTCCGCACACTCGGCCCTATATACTGCAGGGGTCCGCACACTCAGCCCTATATACTGCAGGGGTCCGCACACTCGGCCCTATATACTGCAGGGGTCCGTACACTCAGCCCTATGTACTGCAAGGGTCAGCACACTCGGCCCTATATACTGCAGGGGTCCGCACACTCAGCCCTATATACTGCAGGGGTCAGCACACTCGGCCCTATATACTGCAGGGGTCCGCACACTCGGCCCTATATACTGCAGGGGTCCGTACACTCAGCCCTATGTACTGCAAGGGTCAGCACACACAGCCCTATATACTGCAGGGGTCAGCACACACAGCCCTATATACTGCAGGGGTCAGCACACACAGCCCTATATACTGCAGGGGTCCGCACACTCAGCCCTATATACTGCAGGGGTCCGCACACTCGGCCCTATATACTGTAGGGGTCCGTACACTCAGCCCTATGTACTGCAAGGGTCCGCACACTCGGCCCTATATACTGCAGGGGTCAGCACACACAGCCCTATGTACTGCAGGGGTCCGCACACTCGGCCCTATATACTGCAGGGGTCCGCACACACAGCCCTATGTACTGCAGGGGTCCGCACACTCAGCCCTATGTACTGCAGGGGTCCGCACACACAGCCCTATGTACTGCAGGGGTCCGCACACTCGGCCCTATATACTGCAGGGGTCCGCACACTCGGCCCTAGCTATACTGCAGGGGTCCGCACACTCGGCCCTATATACTGCAGGGGTCCGCACACCCGCCCCTATACTGCAGGGGTCCGCACACACGCCCTATGTACTGCAGGGGGCCGCACACAGCCCTTGTCTGCAGGGGTCCGCACACCCGGCCCTTATACTGCAGGGGTCCGCACACACAGCCCTATGTACTGCAGGGGTCCGCACACTCGGCCCTATATACTGCAGGGGTCCGCACACTCGGCCCTATATACTGCAGGGGTCCGCACACACAGCCCTATGTACTGCAGGGGTCCGCACACACAGCCCTATATACTGCAGGGGTCCGCACACTCAGCCCTATGTACTGCAGGGGTCCGCACACACAGCCCTATGTACTGCAGGGGTCCGCACACTCAGCCCTATATACTGCAGGGGTCCGTACACTCAGCCCTATGTACTGCAAGGGTCAGCACACTCAGCCCTATATACTGCAGGGGTCCGCACACTCGGCCCTATATACTGCAGGGGTCCGCACACTCGGCCCTATGTACTGCAGGGGTCCGCACACTCGGCCCTATATACTGCAGGGGTCCGCACACACAGCCCTATGTACTGCAGGGGTCCGCACACTCGGCCCTATATACTGCAGGGGTCCGCACACTCGGCCCTATATACTGCAGGGGTCCGCACACTCGGCCCTATATACTGCAGGGGTCCGTACTGGCTGGATACAATGTCACATCTGATGTAAACACCGGCAGCTCCCATAGAGATCAGGCAGGAAATGAACGATTCTCAAGTATTTCTGGTCTCTGTTCTGTGGGGGGCCCAGGGAAGGGGCCCGACCGGCGTCTCCATGGAAATGGAGGAATGGGGGGAGATCAGACCACATATAGTCCAGCGTGAGCAGCTGCAGATCTCAGGACGAGGCAGACTCTCAGTATCTGGGGCAAATACCGCAGGAAACTTTTCTTCATTTCTGACAATTTTGTCTCTTCTATAATATGAGATAAATCGAGAGACAAATCCTAATATACGGCGGCGGCAAAAACCTGCAGCAAGTGGTCGGCCGAGACCCCCAGAGACCCCCATAAGTATGGACCCAGGACACACCAGGTGACGCTGATCTACCAGGGAATAGGGAAATACATCAGAGACTCTCAGCTCAGATACTGAGGGAGGAAAGTAGATCCCATATAGAGTAGATCCCATACACAGTGGTAGGAAAGTAAATACCAGAAACATTAGATCCCATACACAGTGGTTGGTAAAGACTATCCCATACATAGTAGATCCCACACACAGTACATGCTAAGTGGATCCCACACACAGTACATGCTAAGTGGATCCCTTACACAGCACATGCTAAGTGGATCCCACACACAGTACATGCTAAGTGGATCCCACACATAGTACATGGTAAGAGGATCCCTCACACAGTACATGGTAAGTGGATCCCACACACAGTACATGGTAAGTGGATCCCACACAGTACATGCTAAGTGGATCCCACACATAGTACATGGTAAGTGGATCCCTCACACAGTACATGGTAAGTAGATCCCACACACAGTACATGCTAAGTGGATCCCACACATAGTACATGCTAAGTGGATCCCACACACAGTACATGGTAAGTGGATCCCACACACAGTACATGATAGGTGGATCCCACACACAGTACATGGTAAGTGGATCCCACACACAGTACATGGTAAGTGGATCCTACACACAGTCATGCTAGTGGGTCCCACACATAGTGCATGGTAAGTGGATCCCACACAGTACATCAGCGCTAAGTGGATCCCACACATAGTACATGGTAAGTGGATCCCTCACACAGTACATGGTAAGTGGATCCCACACACAGTACATGGTAAGTGGATCCTACACACAGTACATGATAACTGGATCCCTTAAACAGTACATGATAAGCAGATCCCACACACAGTACATGGTAAGTGGATCCCACACACAGTACATGGTAAGTGGATCCCTTACACAGTACATGCTAAGTGGATCCCACACACAGTACATGCTAAGTGGATCCCACACATAGTACATGGTAAGTGGATCCCTCACACAGTACATGGTAAGTGGATCCCACACACAGTACATGGTAAGTGGATCCTACACACAGTACATGATAACTGGATCCCTTACACAGTACATGATAAGTGGATCCCACACACAGTACATGGTAAGTGGATCCCTTACACAGTACATGGTAAGTGGATCCCTTACACAGTACATGCTAAGTGGATCCCACACACAGTACATGCTAAGTGGATCCCACATATAGTACATGGTAAGTGGATCCCCCACACAGTACATGCTAAGTGGATCCCACACATAGTACATGGTAAGTGGATCCCTCACACAGTACATGTAAGTGGATCCCACACACAGTACATGGTAAGTGGATCCTACACACAGTACATGATAACTGGATCCCTTACACAGTACATGATAAGCGGATCCCACACACAGTACATGGTAAGTGGATCCCACACACAGTACATGCTAAGTGGATCCCACACACAGTACATGGTAAGTGGATCTCACACATAGTACATGGTAAGTGGATCCCTTACCAGTACATGCTTAGTGGATCCCACACACAGTACATGGTAAGTGGATCCCACACAGTGCATGCTAAGTGGATCCCTACACAGTACATGCTAATTGGATCCCACACACAGTACATGATAACTGGATCCCTTACACAGTACATGATAGGTGGATCCAACACACAGTACATGGTAAGTGGATCGCCTCACACAGTACATGCTAAGTGGATCCCACACACAGTACATGCTAAGTGGATCCCACACATAGTACATGGTAAGTGGATCCCTCGCACAGTACATGCTAAGTGGATCCCACACATAGTACATGGTAAGTGGATCCCTCACACAGTACATGGTAAGTGGATCCCACACACAGTACATGGTAAGTGGATCCTACACACAGTACATGATACCTGGATCCCTTACACAGTACATGATAGGTGGATCCCACACACAGTACATGGTAAGTGGATCCCTTACACAGTACATGCTAAGTGGATCCCACACATAGTACATGGTAAGTGGATCCCTCACACAGTACATGCTAAGTGGATCCCACACATAGTACATGGTAAGTGGATCCCTCACACAGTACATGCTAAGTGGATCCCACACATAGTACATGGTAAGTGGATCCCTCACACAGTACATGCTAAGTGGATCCCACACATAGTACATGGTAAGTGGATCCCTCACACAGTACATGGTAAGTGGATCCCACACACAGTACATGCTAAGTGGATCCTTACTTACACAGTACATGGTAAGTGGATCCCCCACACCACGTACATGCTAAGTGGATCCCCACACAGTACATGCTAAGTGGATCCCTTACACAGTACATGGTAAGTGGATCCCACACACAGTACATGCTAAGTGGATCCCACACATAGTACATGGTAAGTAGATCCCTCACACAGTACATGGTAAGTGGATCCCACACACAGTACATGGTAAGTGGATCCTACACACAGTACATGATAGGTGGATCCCACACACAGTACATGGTAAGTGGATCCCTCACACAGTACATGCTAAGTGGATCCCACACATAGTACATGGTAAGTGGATCCCTCACACAGTACATGCTAAGTGGATCCCACACATAGTACATGGTAAGTGGATCCCCACACAGTACATGCTAAGTGGATCCCACACATAGTACATGGTAAGTGGATCCCTCACACAGTACATGCTAAGTGGATCCCACACATAGTACATGGTAAGTGGATCCCTCACACAGTACATGGTAAGTGGATCCCACACACAGTACATGGTAAGTGGATCCTACAAGCAGTACATGATAACTGGATCCCTTACACAGTACATGATAGGTGGATCCCACACACAGTACATGGTAAGTGGATCCCTTACACAGTACATGCTAAGTGGATCCCACACACAGTACATGCTAAGTGGATCCCACACATAGTACATGGTAAGTGGATCCCTCACACAGTACATGCTAAGTGGATCCCACACATAGTACATGGTAAGTGGATCCCTCACACAGTACATGTAAGTGGATCCCACACACAGTACATGGTAAGTGGATCCTACACACAGTACATGATAACTGGATCCCTTACACAGTACATGATAAGCGGATCCCACACACAGTACATGGTAAGTGGATCCCACACACAGTACATGCTAAGTGGATCCCACACACAGTACATGGTAAGTGGATCTCACACATAGTACATGGTAAGTGGATCCCTTACGCAGTACATGCTTAGTGGATCCCACACACAGTACATGGTAAGTGGATCCCACACAGTGCATGCTAAGTGGATCCCTTACACAGTACATGCTAATTGGATCCCACACACAGTACATGATAACTGGATCCCTTACACAGTACATGATAGGTGGATCCAACACACAGTACATGGTAAGTGGATCCCTTACACAGTACATGCTAAGTGGATCCCACACACAGTACATGCTAAGTGGATCCCACACATAGTACATGGTAAGTGGATCCCTCGCACAGTACATGCTAAGTGGATCCCACACATAGTACATGGTAAGTGGATCCCTCACACAGTACATGGTAAGTGGATCCCACACACAGTACATGGTAAGTGGATCCTACACACAGTACATGATACCTGGATCCCTTACACAGTACATGATAGGTGGATCCCACACACAGTACATGGTAAGTGGATCCCTTACACAGTACATGCTAAGTGGATCCCACACATAGTACATGGTAAGTGGATCCCTCACACAGTACATGCTAAGTGGATCCCACACATAGTACATGGTAAGTGGATCCCTCACACAGTACATGCTAAGTGGATCCCACACATAGTACATGGTAAGTGGATCCCTCACACAGTACATGCTAAGTGGATCCCACACATAGTACATGGTAAGAGGATCCCTCACACAGTACATGGTAAGTGGATCCTACACACAGTACATGCTAAGTGGATCCCACACATAGTACATGGTAAGTGGATCCCTCACACAGTACATGCTAAGTGGATCCCACACATAGTACATGGTAAGTGGATCCCTCACACAGTACATGGTAAGTGGATCCCACACACAGTACATGATAACTGGATCCCTTACACAGTACATGATAAGCGGATCCCACACACAGTACATGGTAAGTGGATCCCACACACAGTACATGCTAAGTGGATCCCTCACACAGTACATGCTAAGTGGATCCCACACACAGTACATGCTAAGTGGATCCCACACATAGTACATGGTAAGTGGATCCCTCACACAGTACATGCTAAGTGGATCCCACACATAGTACATGGTAAGTGGATCCCACACAGTGCATGCTAAGTGGATCCCTTACACAGTACATGCTAATTGGATCCCACACACAGTACATGGTAAGTGGATCCCACACACAGTACATGGTAAGTGGATCCCACACACAGTACATGATAACTGGATCCCACACACAGTACATGATAACTGGATCCCTTACACAGTACATGCTAAGTGGATCCTACACACAGTACATGCTAAGTGGATCCTACACACAGTACATGCTAAGTGGATCCCACACACAGTACATGCTAAGTGGATCCCACACATAGTACATGGTAAGTGGATCCCTCACACAGTACATGGTAAGTGGATCCCACACATAGTACATGGTAAGTGGATCCCTCACACAGTACATGGTAAGTGGATCCCACACACAGTACATGATAACTGGATCCCACACACAGTACATGATAAGCGGATCCCACACACAGTACATGGTAAGTGGATCCCACACACAGTACATGGTAAGTGGATCCCTTACACAGTACATGCTAAGTGGATCCCACACACAGTACATGCTAAGTGGATCCCACACATAGTACATGGTAAGTGGATCCCTCACACAGTACATGCTAAGTGGATCCCACACATAGTACATGGTAAGTGGATCCCTCACACAGTACATGCTAAGTGGATCCCACACATAGTACATGGTAAGTGGATCCCACACAGTGCATGCTAAGTGGATCCCTTACACAGTACATGCTAATTGGATCCCACACACAGTACATGGTAAGTGGATCCCACACACAGTACATGGTAAGTGGATCCCACACACAGTACATGATAACTGGATCCCACACACAGTACATGATAACTGGATCCCTTACACAGTACATGCTAAGTGGATCCTACACACAGTACATGCTAAGTGGATCCTACACACAGTACATGCTAAGTGGATCCCACACACAGTACATGCTAAGTGGATCCCACACACAGTACATGATAAGTGGATCCTACACACAGTACATGATAAGTGGATCCCTTACACAGTACATGATAAGTGGATCCCACACACAGTACATGGTAAGTGGATCCCACACACAGTACATGCTAAGTGGATCCCACACACAGTACATGCTAAGTGGATCCCACACACAGTACATGGTAAGTGGATCCCACACAGTACATGCTAAGTGGATCCCTTACACAGTACATGCTAAGTGGATCCCTACACAGTACATGGTAAGTGGATCCCTTACACAGTACATGCTAAGTGGATCCCTTACACAATACATGCTAAGTGGATCCCACACACAGTACATGCTAAGTGGATCCCACACATAGTACATGGTAAGTGGATCCCTCACACAGTACATGGTAAGTGGATCCTACACACAGTACATGATAACTGGATCCCTTACACAGTACATGCTAAGTGGATCCCTTACACAGTACATGCTAAGTGGATCCCACACACAGTACATGGTAAGTGGATCCCACACACAGTACATGCTAAGTGGATCCCTTACACAGTAGATCCTAAACTATTCCACAAGTTAAACTCAGGTTTCCATTGATCAAGTCCTATCCGTGCGTCTGCTAAGTGCATGCTGCCATCTAGTGGCCTGTAAGTGAGTATAACACACTGCCATCTGGTGGTCAGCTAAGACAATTCACAGTACAAGTTATGCAGTCAATTGCCAGTGGGCAGTGGGGGCGCTGCAGGGCAGGAGTTGGGTGGTTGCCTACATTACAGGACAAGAGTCATAAGTAGCTCAACAGGAAAAATGATGACATTCAGGGTGTGTGGAAAGCTGGGTGACATCCTCACAGGTGCTAATGGTGGTTGCTCAGTCACACATACAGAATAGGAGAGGATTACATATTGTACAATGAAATGTTCTTACAGCTGAGGCTCTGTTACAATGTCTCAGTGCAGGTCACATGTATGAGTCTGAGGTCCAGGCCAGAGCTGATGTACAGAATCAGGGGCGTGGCTATAAGGGGGTGGAGGCGGAGCTGTCACTACTAGGCCATGGACCCTGAGGGGGCCCCCATAAAATAAACCGCTATTCTCAATGGCAAGAGGTAAGCAGAGGCCCCAATACAGTGATTGTACATGAAACTACACCTACAGAATAAGGTCCCTGTACAAGGCGACTGACCGCCCCTTTAACCCTGTAGCTCCGCCCACCTCCAGTACAAACCAGTAAAGAACAAGAAGCTCCAGTACCTCCAGAACCTTCCCCGTGATGAACTCGTGACAAGCCTCACACTTCACCCCGAACAAGACCTGATAATCCTTCTCACAGTACGGAGAACCGTCCCTGCAAGACAAGACATGTGATGTCAGTAACAGGAGGCGGGGCTGTGACAACCTCTCACACATGATATATACAGCTGGTTGTCAGTAGTAATAGATGAGTAGCTGTACTGTAGTATAAGGTGCGGATCTCATGTATGATCACATGTCATTATATCAGTGATGTCAGTAACAGGGGCGGGGCTGTGACAACCTCTCACACATGATATATACAGCTGGTTGTCAGTAGTAATAGATGAGATTGTCTGGGGGGGGGGTGGGGGGGGGGGGGGTGGTGGTTGGGGGGGTGGGGTGGGTGTGTGTGTGGGAGGGGGGGGGTGGTGTTGTGGTGTGTGTTGTGTGTGTTGTGTGGTGTGGGTTTGTTGTTGTTTTTGTGTGTGTACGGGGGCGGGGCTGTGACAACCTCTCACACATGATATATACAGCTGGTTGTCAGTAGTAATAGATGAGTAGCTGTACTGTAGTATAAGATGTGTGTACAGTGATGTGGAGATGATGGGGGTTGTCATTCCTGTCTCCTTACTTGCTGATATATTCTCCGGTCAGGACTTTGCCGCAGGATTTGCACTTGAAGCATCCCAGGTGCCATTGCTTGTCCAGGGCCAGGAGTGCTTGTCCGTTTTTTATGTCTCTGCCGCAGCCCGAGCAGCCTGCACAGGAAACAAAAAATTATCACAAGTGTCGCAAACTGCAAGAAGCAAAAACATCAGTAATAAACCGGAACGGCGAATCTTCCCGAAAGTGCAGGAACATGAGACGCAGATATGGTAGAAGGTCATCATGTAATTCCCTGCAAAAATCAACTACTGGAAAGAGCAGGCTTCACAGCAGCACAGAGCATATAAGAGGAAAGATGGCCTTACAGAAGTACCAGTGCAGTGACGTACATAGCCAAGAGAATATACAGATCTTTCCTCTAGGTGGAGCTGCAGGATCCTGTGTGGTAGTGACAGAACTGCAGCTCTGCCCCCTAGTGCACGTGTTCTGTTACTACCACACACAGGATCCTACCTGCAGCTCTGCCCCCTAGTGCACGTGTTCTGTTACTACAATACACAGGATCCTACCCTGCAGCTCTGCCCCCTAGTGCACGTGTTCTGTTACTACCACACACAGGATCCTACCCTGCAGCTCTGCCCCCTAGTGCACGTGTTCTGTTACTACCACACACAGGATCCTACCCTGCAGCTCTGCCCCCTAGTGCACGTGTTCTGTTACTACCACACACAGGATCCTACCCTGCAGCTCTGCCCCCTAGTGCACGTGTTCTGTTACTACCATACACAGGATCCTACCCTGCAGCTCTGCCCCCTAGTGCACGTGTTCTGTTACTACCACACACAGGATCCTACCCTGCAGCTCTGCCCCCTAGTGCACGTGTTCTGTTACTACCACACACAGGATCCTACTCTCCCCCTGTCCGTTTTTTCTCTCACGGATCCTACCCTGCAGCTCTGCCCCCTAGTGCACGTGTTCTGTTACTACAATACACAGGATCCTACCCTGCAGCTCTGCCCCCTAGTGCACGTGTTCTGTTACTACCACACACAGGATCCTACCCTGCAGCTCTGCCCCCTAGTGCACGTGTTCTGTTACTACCACACACAGGATCCTACCCTGCAGCTCTGCCCCCTAGTGCACGTGTTCTGTTACTACCACACACAGGATCCTACCCTGCAGCTCTGCCCCCTAGTGCACGTGTTCTGTTACTACCACACACAGGATCCTACCCTGCAGCTCTGCCCCCTAGTGCACGTGTTCTGTTACTACAATACACAGGATCCTACCCTGCAGCTCTGCCCCCTAGTGCACGTGTTCTGTTACTACCACACACAGGATCCTACCCTGCAGCTCTGCCCCCTAGTGCACGTGTTCTGTTACTACAATACACAGGATCCTACCCTGCAGCTCTGCCCCCTAGTGCACGTGTTCTGTTACTACCACACACAGGATCCTACCCTGCAGCTCTGCCCCCTAGTGCACGTGTTCTGTTACTACCACACACAGGATCCTACCCTGCAGCTCTGCCCCCTAGTGCACGTGTTCTGTTACTACCACACACAGGATCCTACCCTGCAGCTCTGCCCCCTAGTGCACGTGTTCTGTTACTACAATACACAGGATCCTACCCTGCAGCTCTGCCCCCTAGTGCACGTGTTCTGTTACTACCACACACAGGATCCTACCCTGCAGCTCTGCCCCCTAGTGCACGTGTTCTGTTACTACCATACACAGGATCCTACCCTGCAGCTCTGCCCCCTAGTGCACGTGTTCTGTTACTACAATACACAGGATCTCTCTGCCCCCTAGTGCACGTGTTCTGTTACTACCACACACAGGATCCTACCCTGCAGCTCTGCCCCCTAGTGCACGTGTTCTGTTACTACCACACACAGGATCCTACCCTGCAGCTCTGCCCCCTAGTGCACGTGTTCTGTTACTACAATACACAGGATCCTACCCTGCAGCTCTGCCCCCTAGTGCACGTGTTCTGTTACTACCACACACAGGATCCTACCCTGCAGCTCTGCCCCCTAGTGCACGTGTTCTGTTACTACAATACACAGGATCCTACCCTGCAGCTCTGCCCCCTAGTGCACGTGTTCTGTTACTACAATACACAGGATCCTACCCTGCAGCTCTGCCCCCTAGTGCACGTGTTCTGTTACTACCACACACAGGATCCTACCCTGCAGCTCTGCCCCCTAGTGCACGTGTTCTGTTACTACCACACACAGGATCCTACCCTGCAGCTCTGCCCCCTAGTGCACGTGTTCTGTTACTACAACACACAGGATCCTACCCTGCAGCTCTGCCCCCTAGTGCACGTGTTCTGTTACTACCACACACAGGATCCTACCCTGCAGCTCTGCCCCCTAGTGCACGTGTTCTGTTACTACCACACACAGGATCCTACCCTGCAGCTCTGCCCCCTAGTGCACGTGTTCTGTTACTACAATACACAGGATCCTACCCTGCAGCTCTGCCCCCTAGTGCACGTGTTCTGTTACTACCACACACAGGATCCTACCCTGCAGCTCTGCCCCCTAGTGCACGTGTTCTGTTACTACAATACACAGGATCCTACCCTGCAGCTCTGCCCCCTAGTGCACGTGTTCTGTTACTACCATACACAGGATCCTACCCTGCAGCTCTGCCCCCTAGTGCACGTGTTCTGTTACTACCATACACAGGATCCTACCCTGCAGCTCTGCCCCCTAGTGCACGTGTTCTGTTACTACCACACACAGGATCCTACCCTGCAGCTCTGCCCCCTAGTGCACGTGTTCTGTTACTACCACACACAGGATCCTACCCTGCAGCTCTGCCCCCTAGTGCACGTGTTCTGTTACTACAATACACAGGATCCTACCCTGCAGCTCTGCCCCCTAGTGCACGTGTTCTGTTACTACCATACACAGGATCCTACCCTGCAGCTCTGCCCCCTAGTGCACGTGTTCTGTTACTACACTACACAGGATCCTACCCTGCAGCTCTGCCCCCTAGTGCACGTGTTCTGTTACTACAATACACAGGATCCTACCCTGCAGCTCTGCCCCCTAGTGCACGTGTTCTGTTACTACCATACACAGGATCCTACCCTGCAGCTCTGCCCCCTAGTGCACGTGTTCTGTTACTACAATACACAGGATCCTACCCTGCAGCTCTGCCCCCTAGTGCACGTGTTCTGTTACTACCATACACAGGATCCTACCCTGCAGCTCTGCCCCCTAGTGCACGTGTTCTGTTACTACCACACACAGGATCCTACCCTGCAGCTCTGCCCCCTAGTGCACGTGTTCTGTTACTACCACACACAGGATCCTACCCTGCAGCTCTGCCCCCTAGTGCCGTGTTCTGTTCTCCCACACAGGATCCTACCCTGCAGCTCTGCCCCCTAGTGCACGTGTTCTGTTACTACCATACACAGGATCCTACCCTGCAGCTCTGCCCCCTAGTGCACGTGTTCTGTTACTACACATACACAGGATCCTACCCTGCAGCTCTGCCCCCTAGTGCACGTGTTCTGTTACTACAATACACAGGATCCTACCCTGCAGCTCTGCCCCCTAGTGCACGTGTTCTGTTACTACCACACACAGGATCCTACCCTGCAGCTCTGCCCCCTAGTGCACGTGTTCTGTTACTACCACACACAGGATCCTACCCTGCAGCTCTGCCCCCTAGTGCACGTGTTCTGTTACTACCACACACAGGATCCTACCCTGCAGCTCTGCCCCCTAGTGCACGTGTTCTGTTACTACAATACACAGGATCCTACCCTGCAGCTCTGCCCCCTAGTGCACGTGTTCTGTTACTACCACACACAGGATCCTACCCTGCAGCTCTGCCCCCTAGTGCACGTGTTCTGTTACTACCATACACAGGATCCTACCCTGCAGCTCTGCCCCCTAGTGCACGTGTTCTGTTACTACCACACACAGGATCCTACCCTGCAGCTCTGCCCCCTAGTGCACGTGTTCTGTTACTACCACACACAGGATCCTACCCTGCAGCTCTGCCCCCTAGTGCACGTGTTCTGTTACTACCACACACAGGATCCTACCCTGCAGCTCTGCCCCCTAGTGCACGTGTTCTGTTACTACCATACACAGGATCCTACCCTGCAGCTCTGCCCCCTAGTGCACGTGTTCTGTTACTACCACACACAGGATCCTACCCTGCAGCTCTGCCCCCTAGTGCACGTGTTCTGTTACTACCACACACAGGATCCTACCCTGCAGCTCTGCCCCCTAGTGCACGTGTTCTGTTACTACCACACACAGGATCCTACCCTGCAGCTCTGCCCCCTAGTGCACGTGTTCTGTTACTACCACACACAGGATCCTACCCTGCAGCTCTGCCCCCTAGTGCACGTGTTCTGTTACTACCACACACAGGATCCTACCCTGCAGCTCTGCCCCCTAGTGCACGTGTTCTGTTACTACAATACACAGGATCCTACCCTGCAGCTCTGCCCCCTAGTGCACGTGTTCTGTTACTACAATACACAGGATCCTACCCTGCAGCTCTGCCCCCTAGTGCACGTGTTCTGTTACTACCACACACAGGATCCTACCCTGCAGCTCTGCCCCCTAGTGCACGTGTTCTGTTACTACCACACACAGGATCCTACCCTGCAGCTCTGCCCCCTAGTGCACGTGTTCTGTTACTACCACACACAGGATCCTACCCTGCAGCTCTGCCCCCTAGTGCACGTGTTCTGTTACTACCACACACAGGATCCTACCCTGCAGCTCTGCCCCCTAGTGCACGTGTTCTGTTACTACCACACACAGGATCCTACCCTGCAGCTCTGCCCCCTAGTGCACGTGTTCTGTTACTACCACACACAGGATCCTACCCTGCAGCTCTGCCCCCTAGTGCACGTGTTCTGTTACTACCACACACAGGATCCTACCCTGCAGCTCTGCCCCCTAGTGCACGTGTTCTGTTACTACAATACACAGGATCCTACCCTGCAGCTCTGCCCCCTAGTGCACGTGTTCTGTTACTACCACACACAGGATCCTACCCTGCAGCTCTGCCCCCTAGTGCACGTGTTCTGTTACTACCACACACAGGATCCTACCCTGCAGCTCTGCCCCCTAGTGCACGTGTTCTGTTACTACCACACACAGGATCCTACCCTGCAGCTCTGCCCCCTAGTGCACGTGTTCTGTTACTACCACACACAGGATCCTACCCTGCAGCTCTGCCCCCTAGTGCACGTGTTCTGTTACTACCACACACAGGATCCTACCCTGCAGCTCTGCCCCCTAGTGCACGTGTTCTGTTACTACCACACACACAGGATCCTACCCTGCAGCTCTGCCCCCTAGTGCACGTGTTCTGTTACTACCACACACAGGATCCTACCCTGCAGCTCTGCCCCCTAGTGCACGTGTTCTGTTACTACCACACACAGGATCCTACCCTGCAGCTCTGCCCCCTAGTGCACGTGTTCTGTTACTACCACACACAGGATCCTACCCTGCAGCTCTGCCCCCTAGTGCACGTGTTCTGTTACTACCACACACAGGATCCTACCCTGCAGCTCTGCCCCCTAGTGCACGTGTTCTGTTACTACCACACACAGGATCCTACCCTGCAGCTCTGCCCCCTAGTGCACGTGTTCTGTTACTACCACACACAGGATCCTACCCTGCAGCTCTGCCCCCTAGTGCACGTGTTCTGTTACTACCACACACAGGATCCTACCCTGCAGCTCTGCCCCCTAGTGCACGTGTTCTGTTACTACCACACACAGGATCCTACCCTGCAGCTCTGCCCCCTAGTGCACGTGTTCTGTTACTACCATACACAGGATCCTACCCTGCAGCTCTGCCCCCTAGTGCACGTGTTCTGGGTTTACTACCACACACAGGATCCTACCCTGCAGCTCTGCCCCCTAGTGCACGTGTTCTGTTACTACAACACACAGGATCCTACCCTGCAGCTCTGCCCCCTAGTGCACGTGTTCTGTTACTACCACACACAGGATCCTACCCTGCAGCTCTGCCCCCTAGTGCACGTGTTCTGTTACTACAATACACAGGATCCTACCCTGCAGCTCTGCCCCCTAGTGCACGTGTTCTGTTACTACCATACACAGGATCCTACCCTGCAGCTCTGCCCCCTAGTGCACGTGTTCTGTTACTACCACACACAGGATCCTACCCTGCAGCTCTGCCCCCTAGTGCACGTGTTCTGTTACTACCACACACAGGATCCTACCCTGCAGCTCTGCCCCCTAGTGCACGTGTTCTGTTACTACCACACACAGGATCCTACCCTGCAGCTCTGCCCCCTAGTGCACGTGTTCTGTTACTACAATACACAGGATCCTACCCTGCAGCTCTGCCCCCTAGTGCACGTGTTCTGTTACTACCACACACAGGATCCTACCCTGCAGCTCTGCCCCCTAGTGCACGTGTTCTGTTACTACCACACACAGGATCCTACCCTGCAGCTCTGCCCCCTAGTGCACGTGTTCTGTTACTACCACACACAGGATCCTACCCTGCAGCTCTGCCCCCTAGTGCACGTGTTCTGTTACTACCACACACAGGATCCTACCCTGCAGCTCTGCCCCCTAGTGCACGTGTTCTGTTACTACATACACAGGATCCTACCCTGCAGCTCTGCCCCCTAGTGCCGTGTTCTGTTACTACCACACACAGGATCCTACCCTGCAGCTCTGCCCCCTAGTGCACGTGTTCTGTTACTACCATACACAGGATCCTACCCTGCAGCTCTGCCCCCTAGTGCACGTGTTCTGTTACTACCACACACAGGATCCTACCCTGCAGCTCTGCCCCCTAGTGCACGTGTTCTGTTACTACACACACACAGGATCCTACCCTGCAGCTCTGCCCCCTAGTGCACGTGTTCTGTTACTACCACACACAGGATCCTACCCTGCATGGCTCTGCCCCCTAGTGCACGTGTTCTGTTACTACCACACACAGGATCCTACCCTGCAGCTCTGCCCCCTAGTGCACGTGTTCTGTTACTACAACACACAGGATCCTACCCTGCAGCTCTGCCCCCTAGTGCACGTGTTCTGTTACTACAACACACAGGATCCTACCCTGCAGCTCTGCCCCCTAGTGCACGTGTTCTGTTACTACCACACACAGGATCCTACCCTGCAGCTCTGCCCCCTAGTGCACGTGTTCTGTTACTACCACACACAGGATCCTACCCTGCAGCTCTGCCCCCTAGTGCACGTGTTCTGTTACTACCACACACAGGATCCTACCCTGCAGCTCTGCCCCCTAGTGCACGTGTTCTGTTACTACCACACACAGGATCCTACCCTGCAGCTCTGCCCCCTAGTGCACGTGTTCTGTTACTACCACACACAGGATCCTACCCTGCAGCTCTGCCCCCTAGTGCACGTGTTCTGTTACTACCACACACAGGATCCTACCCTGCAGCTCTGCCCCCTAGTGCACGTGTTCTGTTACTACCACACACAGGATCCTACCCTGCAGCTCTGCCCCCTAGTGCACGTGTTCTGTTACTACCACACACAGGATCCTACCCTGCAGCTCTGCCCCCTAGTGCACGTGTTCTGTTACTACCACACACAGGATCCTACCCTGCAGCTCTGCCCCCGTAGTGCACGTGTTCTGTTACTACAATACACAGGATCCTACCCTGCAGCTCTGCCCCCTAGTGCACGTGTTCTGTTACTACCACACACAGGATCCTACCCTGCAGCTCTGCCCCCTAGTGCACGTGTTCTGTTACTACCACACACAGGATCCTACCCTGCAGCTCTGCCCCCTAGTGCACGTGTTCTGTTACTACCACACACAGGATCCTACCCTGCAGCTCTGCCCCCTAGTGCACGTGTTCTGTTACTACAATACACAGGATCCTACCCTGCAGCTCTGCCCCCTAGTGCACGTGTTCTGTTACTACCACACACAGGATCCTACCCTGCAGCTCTGCCCCCTAGTGCACGTGTTCTGTTACTACCACACACAGGATCCTACCCTGCAGCTCTGCCCCCTAGTGCACGTGTTCTGTTACTACCACACACAGGATCCTACCCTGCAGCTCTGCCCCCTAGTGCACGTGTTCTGTTACTACCACACACAGGATCCTACCCTGCAGCTCTGCCCCCTAGTGCACGTGTTCTGTTACTACCACACACAGGATCCTACCCTGCAGCTCTGCCCCCTAGTGCACGTGTTCTGTTACTACCACACACAGGATCCTACCCTGCAGCTCTGCCCCCTAGTGCACGTGTTCTGTTACTACCACACACAGGATCCTACCCTGCAGCTCTGCCCCCTAGTGCACGTGTTCTGTTACTACCATACACAGGATCCTACCCTGCAGCTCTGCCCCCTAGTGCACGTGTTCTGTTACTACCATACACAGGATCCTACCCTGCAGCTCTGCCCCCTAGTGCACGTGTTCTGTTACTACCACACACAGGATCCTACCCTGCAGCTCTGCCCCCTAGTGCACGTGTTCTGTTACTACCACACACAGGATCCTACCCTGCAGCTCTGCCCCCTAGTGCACGTGTTCTGTTACTACCACACACAGGATCCTACCCTGCAGCTCTGCCCCCTAGTGCACGTGTTCTGTTACTACCACACACAGGATCCTACCCTGCAGCTCTGCCCCCTAGTGCACGTGTTCTGTTACTACCACACACAGGATCCTACCCTGCAGCTCTGCCCCCTAGTGCACGTGTTCTGTTACTACCACACACAGGATCCTACCCTGCAGCTCTGCCCCCTAGTGCACGTGTTCTGTTACTACCACACACAGGATCCTACCCTGCAGCTCTGCCCCCTAGTGCACGTGTTCTGTTACTACAATACACAGGATCCTACCCTGCAGCTCTGCCCCCTAGTGCACGTGTTCTGTTACTACAATACACAGGATCCTACCCTGCAGCTCTGCCCCCTAGTGCACGTGTTCTGTTACTACCACACACAGGATCCTACCCTGCAGCTCTGCCCCCTAGTGCACGTGTTCTGTTACTACCACACACAGGATCCTACCCTGCAGCTCTGCCCCCTAGTGCACGTGTTCTGTTACTACCACACACAGGATCCTACCCTGCAGCTCTGCCCCCTAGTGCACGTGTTCTGTTACTACCACACACAGGATCCTACCCTGCAGCTCTGCCCCCTAGTGCACGTGTTCTGTTACTACCACACACAGGATCCTACCCTGCAGCTCTGCCCCCTAGTGCACGTGTTCTGTTACTACCATACACAGGATCCTACCCTGCAGCTCTGCCCCCTAGTGCACGTGTTCTGTTACTACCACACACAGGATCCTACCCTGCAGCTCTGCCCCCTAGTGCACGTGTTCTGTTACTACCACACACAGGATCCTACCCTGCAGCTCTGCCCCCTAGTGCACGTGTTCTGTTACTACCACACACAGGATCCTACCCTGCAGCTCTGCCCCCTAGTGCACGTGTTCTGTTACTACCACACACAGGATCCTACCCTGCAGCTCTGCCCCCTAGTGCACGTGTTCTGTTACTACCACACACAGGATCCTACCCTGCAGCTCTGCCCCCTAGTGCACGTGTTCTGTTACTACCACACACAGGATCCTACCCTGCAGCTCTGCCCCCTAGTGCACGTGTTCTGTTACTACAATACACAGGATCCTACCCTGCAGCTCTGCCCCCTAGTGCACGTGTTCTGTTACTACAATACACAGGATCCTACCCTGCAGCTCTGCCCCCTAGTGCACGTGTTCTGTTACTACAATACACAGGATCCTACCCTGCAGCTCTGCCCCCTAGTGCACGTGTTCTGTTACTACCACACACAGGATCCTACCCTGCAGCTCTGCCCCCTAGTGCACGTGTTCTGTTACTACCACACACAGGATCCTACCCTGCAGCTCTGCCCCCTAGTGCACGTGTTCTGTTACTACCACACACAGGATCCTACCCTGCAGCTCTGCCCCCTAGTGCACGTGTTCTGTTACTACCACACACAGGATCCTACCCTGCAGCTCTGCCCCCTAGTGCACGTGTTCTGTTACTACCACACACAGGATCCTACCCTGCAGCTCTGCCCCCTAGTGCACGTGTTCTGTTACTACCACACACAGGATCCTACCCTGCAGCTCTGCCCCCTAGTGCACGTGTTCTGTTACTACAATACACAGGATCCTACCCTGCAGCTCTGCCCCCTAGTGCACGTGTTCTGTTACTACCACACACAGGATCCTACCCTGCAGCTCTGCCCCCTAGTGCACGTGTTCTGTTACTACCACACACAGGATCCTACCCTGCAGCTCTGCCCCCTAGTGCACGTGTTCTGTTACTACAATACACAGGATCCTACCCTGCAGCTCTGCCCCCTAGTGCACGTGTTCTGTTACTACCACACACAGGATCCTACCCTGCAGCTCTGCCCCCTAGTGCACGTGTTCTGTTACTACCACACACAGGATCCTACCCTGCAGCTCTGCCCCCTAGTGCACGTGTTCTGTTACTACAACACACAGGATCCTACCCTGCAGCTCTGCCCCCTAGTGCACGTGTTCTGTTACTACCACACACAGGATCCTACCCTGCAGCTCTGCCCCCTAGTGCACGTGTTCTGTTACTACAATACACAGGATCCTACCCTGCAGCTCTGCCCCCTAGTGCACGTGTTCTGTTACTACCACACACAGGATCCTACCCTGCAGCTCTGCCCCCTAGTGCACGTGTTCTGTTACTACCACACACAGGATCCTACCCTGCAGCTCTGCCCCCTAGTGCACGTGTTCTGTTACTACCACACACAGGATCCTACCCTGCAGCTCTGCCCCCTAGTGCACGTGTTCTGTTACTACCACACACAACAGGATCCTACCCTGCAGCTCTGCCCCCTAGTGCACGTGTTCTGTTACTACCACACACAGGATCCTACCCTGCAGCTCTGCCCCCTAGTGCACGTGTTCTGTTACTACAATACACAGGATCCTACCCTGCAGCTCTGCCCCCTAGTGCACGTGTTCTGTTACTACCACACACAGGATCCTACCCTGCAGCTCTGCCCCCTAGTGCACGTGTTCTGTTACTACCACACACAGGATCCTACCCTGCAGCTCTGCCCCCTAGTGCACGTGTTCTGTTACTACAATACACAGGATCCTACCCTGCAGCTCTGCCCCCTAGTGCACGTGTTCTGTTACTACCACACACAGGATCCTACCCTGCAGCTCTGCCCCCTAGTGCACGTGTTCTGTTACTACAACACACACAGGATCCTACCCTGCAGCTCTGCCCCCTAGTGCACGTGTTCTGTTACTACCACACACAGGATCCTACCCTGCAGCTCTGCCCCCTAGTGCACGTGTTCTGTTACTACCACACACAGGATCCTACCCTGCAGCTCTGCCCCCTAGTGCACGTGGTTGTGTTACTACCATACACAGGATCCTACCCTGCAGCTCTGCCCCCTAGTGCACGTGTTCTGTTACTACAATACACAGGATCCTACCCTGCAGCTCTGCCCCCTAGTGCACGTGTTCTGTTACTACCACACACAGGATCCTACCCTGCAGCTCTGCCCCCTAGTGCACGTGTTCTGTTACTACCACACACAGGATCCTACCCTGCAGCTCTGCCCCCTAGTGCACGTGTTCTGTTACTACCACACACAGGATCCTACCCTGCAGCTCTGCCCCCTAGTGCACGTGTTCTGTTACTACCACACACAGGATCCTACCCTGCAGCTCTGCCCCCTAGTGCACGTGTTCTGTTACTACCACACACAGGATCCTACCCTGCAGCTCTGCCCCCTAGTGCACGTGTTCTGTTACTACAATACACAGGATCCTACCCTGCAGCTCTGCCCCCTAGTGCACGTGTTCTGTTACTACCACACACAGGATCCTACCCTGCAGCTCTGCCCCCTAGTGCACGTGTTCTGTTACTACAATACACAGGATCCTACCCTGCAGCTCTGCCCCCTAGTGCACGTGTTCTGTTACTACCACACACAGGATCCTACCCTGCAGCTCTGCCCCCTAGTGCACGTGTTCTGTTACTACCACACACAGGATCCTACCCTGCAGCTCTGCCCCCTAGTGCACGTGTTCTGTTACTACCACACACAGGATCCTACCCTGCAGCTCTGCCCCCTAGTGCACGTGTTCTGTTACTACAACACACAGGATCCTACCCTGCAGCTCTGCCCCCTAGTGCACGTGTTCTGTTACTACAATACACAGGATCCTACCCTGCAGCTCTGCCCCCTAGTGCACGTGTTCTGTTACTACCACACACAGGATCCTACCCTGCAGCTCTGCCCCCTAGTGCAGCGTGTTCTGTTACTACCACACACAGGATCCTACCCTGCAGCTCTGCCCCCTAGTGCACGTGTTCTGTTACTACCACACACAGGATCCTACCCTGCAGCTCTGCCCCCTAGTGCACGTGTTCTGTTACTACCATACACAGGATCCTACCCTGCAGCTCTGCCCCCTAGTGCACGTGTTCTGTTACTACCACACACAGGATCCTACCCTGCAGCTCTGCCCCCTAGTGCACGTGTTCTGTTACTACCACACACAGGATCCTACCCTGCAGCTCTGCCCCCTAGTGCACGTGTTCTGTTACTACCACACACAGGATCCTACCCTGCAGCTCTGCCCCCTAGTGCACGTGTTCTGTTACTACCACACACAGGATCCTACCCTGCAGCTCTGCCCCCTAGTGCACGTGTTCTGTTACTACCACACACAGGATCCTACCCTGCAGCTCTGCCCCCTAGTGCACGTGTTCTGTTACTACAATACACAGGATCCTACCCTGCAGCTCTGCCCCCTAGTGCACGTGTTCTGTTACTACCACACACAGGATCCTACCCTGCAGCTCTGCCCCCTAGTGCACGTGTTCTGTTACTACCACACACAGGATCCTACCCTGCAGCTCTGCCCCCTAGTGCACGTGTTCTGTTACTACCACACACAGGATCCTACCCTGCAGCTCTGCCCCCTAGTGCACGTGTTCTGTTACTACAATACACAGGATCCTACCCTGCAGCTCTGCCCCCTAGTGCACGTGTTCTGTTACTACCACACACAGGATCCTACCCTGCAGCTCTGCCCCCTAGTGCATGTGATCTGTTACTACAATACACAGGATCCTACCCTGCAGCTCTGCCCCCTAGTGCACGTGTTCTGTTACTACAATACACAGGATCCTACCCTGCAGCTCTGCCCCCTAGTGCACGTGTTCTGTTACTACCACACACAGGATCCTACCCTGCAGCTCTGCCCCCTAGTGCACGTGTTCTGTTACTACCACACACAGGATCCTACCCTGCAGCTCTGCCCCTCCCCCCCCCTAGTGCACGTGTTCTGTTACTACCACACACAGGATCCTACCCTGCAGCTCTGCCCCCTAGTGCACGTGTTCTGTTACTACCACACACAGGATCCTACCCTGCAGCTCTGCCCCCTAGTGCACGTGTTCTGTTACTACCACACACAGGATCCTACCCTGCAGCTCTGCCCCCTAGTGCACGTGTTCTGTTACTACCACACACAGGATCCTACCCTGCAGCTCTGCCCCCTAGTGCACGTGTTCTGTTACTACCACACACAGGATCCTACCCTGCAGCTCTGCCCCCTAGTGCACGTGTTCTGTTACTACCACACACAGGATCCTACCCTGCAGCTCTGCCCCCTAGTGCACGTGTTCTGTTACTACCACACACAGGATCCTACCCTGCAGCTCTGCCCCCTAGTGCACGTGTTCTGTTACTACCATACACAGGATCCTACCCTGCAGCTCTGCCCCCTAGTGCACGTGTTCTGTTACTACCACACACAGGATCCTACCCTGCAGCTCTGCCCCCTAGTGCACGTGTTCTGTTACTACCACACACAGGATCCTACCCTGCAGCTCTGCCCCCTAGTGCACGTGTTCTGTTACTACAATACACAGGATCCTACCCTGCAGCTCTGCCCCCTAGTGCACGTGTTCTGTTACTACAATACACAGGATCCTACCCTGCAGCTCTGCCCCCTAGTGCACGTGTTCTGTTACTACCACACACAGGATCCTACCCTGCAGCTCTGCCCCCTAGTGCACGTGTTCTGTTACTACCACACACAGGATCCTACCCTGCAGCTCTGCCCCCTAGTGCACGTGTTCTGTTACTACAATACACAGGATCCTACCCTGCAGCTCTGCCCCCTAGTGCACGTGTTCTGTTACTACCACACACAGGATCCTACCCTGCAGCTCTGCCCCCTAGTGCACGTGTTCTGTTACTACCACACACAGGATCCTACCCTGCAGCTCTGCCCCCTAGTGCATGTGTTCTGTTACTACCACACACAGGATCCTACCCTGCAGCTCTGCCCCCTAGTGCACGTGTTCTGTTACTACCACACACAGGATCCTACCCTGCAGCTCTGCCCCCTAGTGCCGTGTTCTGTTCTCCCCTCGGTCCTCCCGCGCTCTGCCCCCTAGTGCACGTGTTCTGTTACTACAACACACACAGGATCCTACCCTGCAGCTCTGCCCCCTAGTGCACGTGTTCTGTTACTACCACACACAGGATCCTACCCTGCAGCTCTGCCCCCTAGTGCACGTGTTCTGTTACTACCACACACAGGATCCTACCCTGCAGCTCTGCCCCCTAGTGCACGTGTTCTGTTACTACCACACACAGGATCCTACCCTGCAGCTCTGCCCCCTAGTGCACGTGTTCTGTTACTACCACACACAGGATCCTACCCTGCAGCTCTGCCCCCTAGTGCACGTGTTCTGTTACTACCACACACAGGATCCTACCCTGCAGCTCTGCCCCCTAGTGCACGTGTTCTGTTACTACAATACACAGGATCCTACCCTGCAGCTCTGCCCCCTAGTGCACGTGTTCTGTTACTACCACACACAGGATCCTACCCTGCAGCTCTGCCCCCTAGTGCACGTGTTCTGTTACTACCACACACAGGATCCTACCCTGCAGCTCTGCCCCCTAGTGCACGTGTTCTGTTACTACCACACACAGGATCCTACCCTGCAGCTCTGCCCCCTAGTGCACGTGTTCTGTTACTACCACACACAGGATCCTACCCTGCAGCTCTGCCCCCTAGTGCACGTGTTCTGTTACTACCACACACAGGATCCTACCCTGCAGCTCTGCCCCCTAGTGCACGTGTTCTGTTACTACCACACACAGGATCCTACCCTGCAGCTCTGCCCCCTAGTGCACGTGTTCTGTTACTACAATACACAGGATCCTACCCTGCAGCTCTGCCCCCTAGTGCACGTGTTCTGTTACTACAACACACAGGATCCTACCCTGCAGCTCTGCCCCCTAGTGCACGTGTTCTGTTACTACCACACACAGGATCCTACCCTGCAGCTCTGCCCCCTAGTGCACGTGTTCTGTTACTACCACACACAGGATCCTACCCTGCAGCTCTGCCCCCTAGTGCACGTGTTCTGTTACTACCACACACAGGATCCTACCCTGCAGCTCTGCCCCCTAGTGCACGTGTTCTGTTACTACCACACACAGGATCCTACCCTGCAGCTCTGCCCCCTAGTGCACGTGATCTGTTACTACCACACACAGGATCCTACCCTGCAGCTCTGCCCCCTAGTGCACGTGTTCTGTTACTACCACACACAGGATCCTACCCTGCAGCTCTGCCCCCTAGTGCACGTGTTCTGTTACTACCACACACAGGATCCTACCCTGCAGCTCTGCCCCCTAGTGCACGTGTTCTGTTACTACCACACACAGGATCCTACCCTGCAGCTCTGCCCCCTAGTGCACGTGTTCTGTTACTACCACACACAGGATCCTACCCTGCAGCTCTGCCCCCTAGTGCACGTGTTCTGTTACTACCACACACAGGATCCTACCCTGCAGCTCTGCCCCCTAGTGCACGTGTTCTGTTACTACCACACACAGGATCCTACCCTGCAGCTCTGCCCCCTAGTGCACGTGTTCTGTTACTACCACACACAGGATCCTACCCTGCAGCTCTGCCCCCTAGTGCACGTGTTCTGTTACTACAATACACAGGATCCTACCCTGCAGCTCTGCCCCCTAGTGCACGTGTTCTGTTACTACCACACACAGGATCCTACCCTGCAGCTCTGCCCCCTAGTGCACGTGTTCTGTTACTACCACACACAGGATCCTACCCTGCAGCTCTGCCCCCTAGTGCACGTGTTCTGTTACTACCACACACAGGATCCTACCCTGCAGCTCTGCCCCCTAGTGCACGTGTTCTGTTACTACAATACACAGGATCCTACCCTGCAGCTCTGCCCCCTAGTGCACGTGTTCTGTTACTACCACACACAGGATCCTACCCTGCAGCTCTGCCCCCTAGTGCACGTGTTCTGTTACTACAATACACAGGATCCTACCCTGCAGCTCTGCCCCCTAGTGCACGTGTTCTGTTACTACCACACACAGGATCCTACCCTGCAGCTCTGCCCCCTAGTGCACGTGTTCTGTTACTACCACACACAGGATCCTACCCTGCAGCTCTGCCCCCTAGTGCACGTGTTCTGTTACTACCACACACAGGATCCTACCCTGCAGCTCTGCCCCCTAGTGCACGTGTTCTGTTACTACCATACACAGGATCCTACCCTGCAGCTCTGCCCCCTAGTGCACGTGTTCTGTTACTACCACACACAGGATCCTACCCTGCAGCTCTGCCCCCTAGTGCACGTGTTCTGTTACTACCACACACAGGATCCTACCCTGCAGCTCTGCCCCCTAGTGCACGTGTTCTGTTACTACCACACACAGGATCCTACCCTGCAGCTCTGCCCCCTAGTGCACGTGTTCTGTTACTACCACACACAGGATCCTACCCTGCAGCTCTGCCCCCTAGTGCACGTGTTCTGTTACTACCACACACAGGATCCTACCCTGCAGCTCTGCCCCCTAGTGCACGTGTTCTGTTACTACCACACACAGGATCCTACCCTGCAGCTCTGCCCCCTAGTGCACGTGTTCTGTTACTACCACACACAGGATCCTACCCTGCAGCTCTGCCCCCTAGTGCACGTGTTCTGTTACTACCACACACAGGATCCTACCCTGCAGCTCTGCCCCCTAGTGCACGTGTTCTGTTACTACCACACACAGGATCCTACCCTGCAGCTCTGCCCCCTAGTGCACGTGTTCTGTTACTACCACACACAGGATCCTACCCTGCAGCTCTGCCCCCTAGTGCACGTGTTCTGTTACTACCACACACAGGATCCTACCCTGCAGCTCTGCCCCCTAGTGCACGTGTTCTGTTACTACCACACACAGGATCCTACCCTGCAGCTCTGCCCCCTAGTGCACGTGTTCTGTTACTACCACACACAGGATCCTACCCTGCAGCTCTGCCCCCTAGTGCACGTGTTCTGTTACTACCACACACAGGATCCTACCCTGCAGCTCTGCCCCCTAGTGCACGTGTTCTGTTACTACCACACACAGGATCCTACCCTGCAGCTCTGCCCCCTAGTGCGCGTGTTCTGTTACTACCACACACAGGATCCTACCCTGCAGCTCTGCCCCCCTAGTGCACGTGTTCTGTTACTACCACACACAGGATCCTACCCTGCAGCTCTGCCCCAATAATAATAAATAATAATAATACATTTTATTTCTATAGCGCCAACATATTCCGAAGCACTGTACAATTTGTAGGGTTCAAGTCCAGACAAAAAAGATACATTACAAAGAAATAGTCAATTCACACACTGGGACTGAGGGCCCTGCTCACAAGAGCTTACAATCTATGAGATGTGGATGGGTGACCACTAGGGGGCAGTAGGGACTTGCAGCGCTTCTCATTATTTCCCTCCTCAAAGACTGATTTGCCCCAGAGGCCCCGATATACGTGGGGTAGCGGCCCCCGGGTCACACCCTTTCCCCGATTCTTGATATGGCTCCATACATTCGCTTTGTTATGAGATGACACAGACAGGATTCTATCCTAGTGTAAGCTCTTGGGATCAGAGGCCCCAGGTATCACATGACCTCACTGGTACTGTCCTCCTATGAGGTGGTATATATATATTTTATGGCACAGGCTCCAGGATACGACCCCCCTCCCCCTGCGCGGTGAGCGATCGGCTGTGACACGCTCCCTCTGTGTCGCCTCGGATTGTCACTTTGTGTTTGATACAAGACATCCGGCCGCTGGTTGTTTCCTTCACCATCTGACTAATCACACATCCGCACCGGGGGCTTCGATTAATGAAGAGGGAGGGCTCAATATTATAACCCCTGGTCAGAAATACGATGGGGGAGGGGAGTGATTCAGATTGACCACTCAGGAGTCTGGGAAAGCTGGGTGTGATGGGAGCCATAGCTAAACAAGACGTGACTAGAGGGCGACTCAAATACTTACATCTTGCGGTTCCTTCAATACCCACAGGAAAATTCTGAAACTCAGGCCATGAAAACTCCTGTAAATTCCCCCTGCCAGGAGGAACTGAAGAGGGACAGAACAGACTAAACATCTCAAGGAGGATGGAGAGGAACAGAAACTTCCAATCTTGAATGTCACGTCACAGGAAGAATCTACACAATAATGTTGTGTGCTCCAGTCACATCTAAATCTGCATTTCCTATGGTGTGGTGATAGGATGAGGGAGCTCACGTATAGTGTAGAGCAGTTGTTGTGCTGCTGGGATTTGTAGTGTTTATACCAGACACCAGACTGTTACTTAAGAAGAACTACATATCCCAGAATGCAGAGTATGGGAGGGGTCTGAGTTAAGCTGTTAGGGGAAGAGTAAGTAGTGTGACTGCAGCTCTGGCTGTGACTGGAGTATAATGTCTGACCCCAGTTACACTTGTATACATGGAGGATTATACGGGGAATAGTTAGCAGCGTGCTTCCCCTTTAAATCTGGACTGACATTTGGGATGGGGGGGCAGTTTTCATTTGGCGGTGAATTAGCAGCTAACAAGGTGTCGGGGGGGGCGGGGGTCACAGCATCCACTAGGTGGCGGTAGGCTCTAGTGCGCTGCTTGGTGCGGTACCAGATGGCGACGCTGCGGCTCCAATCATGGAATCTGCCGGCTGTAAGGGGGCGCAGACACACCAGGGACATCACCGCAGATATATGATAAATATGTGGCCCCAAATAGTCCTTAAAGTGACAGCACGCTCATAGGTTCAGGATACCACCGTGATTAACTCTTAGTGCTAAATGTAGTCCACCACTATTACAAAGGCCACATCACATGACCTCAGCCATGGCAGACATCAGTGTTATGTCAGTGACGCTGCTCTAGGGGGCAGTAGTGAGCTGGATACTTTATCAGATCACCATTATATCCACAACCAGCACTAGTGCGCTCTGATCACGCAGACAGCGGAAACTGAATATCCCCAATGCTCAATTATGCCGGATCTTCCTCTTAATCTGGACGTTCAGACATCAGTGGTCAGAGAATTTAAAGGAAATTTAAAGGGGATCTCCACCCACGTGTATTGTGACACCGATCTGATTCCTATGGCCGCAGAAGTAAGAGTAAGATTCTGCAGAGTCTCCATATCCTGCACTGACCTCTGTAGCAATTCACATTCTAGATTGGTTACTAGAGAACAACTGCTTGACAACCACATATAACCATAGCAACAAGACTGTCAGACAGGAAACAGCTGTTCAACACAAAGCTATACAGTACAGCCTGCAGAGAAGGTTAGGAGACGCTAAAGAGGAGGAGAAGCCAGACAGCAGAGAGGAGGAGGAGGAGGAGGGAGAAGCCAGACAGCAAAGAGGAGGAGGAGGAGGGAGAAGCCAGACAGCAAAGAGGAGGAGGAGGAGGAGGAGAAGCCAGACAGCAGAGAGGAGGAGGAGAAGCCAGACAGCAGAGAGGAGGAGGAGGAGGGAGAAGCCAGACAGCAAAGAGGAGGAGGAGGAGGAGGAGAAGCCAGACAGCAGAGAGGAGGAGGAGAAGCCAGACAGGAAAGAGGAGGAGGAGGAGGAGGGAGAAGCCAGACAGCAAAGAGGAGGAGAAGCCAGACAGCAGAGAGAAGGAGGAGGAGGAGAAGCCAGACAGCAGAGAGAAGGAGGAGGAGGAGAAGCCAGACAGCAGAGAGAAGGAGGAGGAGGAGGGAGAAGCCAGACAGCAAAGAGGAGGAGGAGGAGGAGGGAGAAGCCAGACATCAAAGAGGAGGAGAAGCCAGACAGCAGAGAGAAGGAGGAGGAGGAGAAGCCAGACAGCAGAGAGAAGGAGGAGGAGGAGAAGCCAGACAGCAGAGAGAAGGTGGAGGGAGAAGCCAGACAGCAGAGAGGAGGAGGAGGAGGAGGGAGAAGCAAGACAGACAGCGGAGGAGGAGGGAGAAGCCAGACAGCAGAGAGGAGGAGGAGGAGGGAGAAGCCAGACAGCAGAGAAGGAGGAGGAGGGAGAAGCCAAACAGCGGAGGAGGAGGGAGAAGCCAGACAGACAGAGAAGGAATAGGAGGGAGAAGCCAGACAGACAGAGGAGGAGGAGGGAGAAGCCAGACGGAGGAGGAGGAGGAGGGAGAAGCCAGACAGCGGAGGAGGAGGAGGGAGAAGCCAGACAACGGAGGAGGAGGAGGAGGAGGGAGAAGCCAGACAGCAAAGAGGAGGAGGAGGAGGGAGAAGCCAGACAGCAAAGAGGAGGAGGAGGAGGGAGAAGCCAGACAGCAAAGAGGAGGAGGAGGAGGAGGAGAAGCCAGACAGCAGAGAGGAGGAGGAGAAGCCAGACAGCAGAGAGGAGGAGGAGAAGCCAGACAGCAGAGAGGAGGAGGAGGAGGGAGAAGCCAGACAGCAGAGAGGAGGAGGAGGAGGAGGAGGGAGAAGCCAGACAGCAGAGAGGAGGAGAAGCCAGACAGCAGAGAGGAGGAGGAGGAGTAGGAGGAGGAGGAGGAGGAGAAGCCAGACAGCAGATAGGAGTAGGAGGAGGAGAAGCCAGACAGCAGAGAGGAGGAGGAGGAGTAGGAGGAGGAGAAGCCAGACAGCAGATAGGAGTAGGAGGAGGAGAAGCCAGACAGCAGAGAGGAGGAGAAGCCAGACAGCAGAGAGAAGGAGGAGGAGGAGGAGAAACCAGACAGCAGAGAGGAGGAGGAGTAGGAGAAGGAGAAGCCAGACAGCAGAGAGAAGGAGGAGGAGGAGAAGCCAGACAGCAGAGAGGAGGAGGAGGGAGAAGCCACACAACAGAGAGAAGGAGTAGTAGGAGGAGGAGGGAGAAGCCAGACAGCAGAGAGGAGGAGGAGTAGGAGGAGGAGAAGCCAGACAGCAGAGAGAAGGAGGAGGAGGGAGAAGCCAGACAGCAGAGAGGAGGAGGAGTAGGAGGAGGAGAAGCCAGACAGCAGAGAGAAGAAGGAGGAGGAGGAGGAGAAGCCACACAGCAGAGAGAAGGAGGAAGGAGAAGCCAGACAGCAGAGAGAAGAAGGAGGAGGAGGAGGAGGAGAAGCCAGACAGCAGAGAGAAGGAGGAGGAGGAGAAGCCAGACAGCAGAGAGAAGGTGGAGGGAGAAGCCAGACAGCAAAGAGGAGAAGGAGGGAGAAGCAAGACAGACAGCGGAGGAGGAGGGAGAAGCCAGACAGCAGAGAGGAGGAGGAGGAGGGAGAAGCCAGACAGCAGAGATGGAGGAGGAGGGAGAAGCCAAACAGCGGAGGAGGAGGGAGAAGCCAGACAGACAGAGAAGGAATACGAGGGAGAAGCCAGACAGACAGAGGAGGAGGAGGAGGAGGGAGAAGCCAGACGGAGGAGGAGGAGGAGGGAGAAGCCAGACAGCGGAGGAGGAGGAGGGAGAAGCCAGACAGCGGAGGAGGAGGAGGGAGAAGCCAGACAGCGGAGGAGGAGGAGGAGGAGGGAGAAGCCAGACAGCGGAGGAGGGAGAAGCCAGACGGAGGAGGAGGAGGAGGGAGAAGCCAGACATCAGGGAAGAGGAGGAGGAGGAGGAGCGAGAAACCAGACAGCGGAGGAGGAGGAATTAGGAGGAGGAGACGAAGAAGCCAGACAGCAGAGAAGAGGAGGAGGAGGAAGCTAGACAGACAGCTGGACAGCAGAGAAGAGGAGGAGGAGAAGCCAGACAGACAGCCGGAGAGCAGAGAAGGAGGAGGAGGAGGAGGAGGAGGAGGAGGGGGAGAAGCCAGACATCAGGGAAGAGGAGGAGGAGGAGCGAGAAGCCAGACAGCGGAGGAGGAGGAATTAGGAGGAGGAGACGAAGAAGCCAGACAGCAGAGAAGAGGAGGAGGAGGAAGCTAGACAGACAGCTGGACAGCAGAGAAGAGGAGGAGGAGAAGCCAGACAGACAGCCGGACAGCAGAGAAGAGGACAAGCACAGACCAGTCTTCTTCTCAACCTGCACTGTTCATTTAATCTCTAACACATTCAGGTGGATCTGGCCTTTAACCCTCACATACAGTATGGCAGCTGAGACACTTACTGCTGGGTGCTGTCAGCTCCTTTACTCCGGGGGACATGGGTTGGGCAGCGCACGCCTGACACAGACAGTCTCTCCCATTAAATGTCACTCGATCTCCGGGCGGGAAAGGACGTCTGTGGGAAAAACAAGATCAAACTGAGGCAAGAATTCCTGAAAATAAGTAAATATCAGGTGGCAGTGGTCTGAAGATGGCGCCGTCTGCCATATACCTGATGCCAGTAGCATTGTATAAAGGAGCTGCATAGTATGGCAACTTCATAACCACACCCACTTGTTAAGAAACTCCCATTACATTATGTCAGTGTAGGGCTGTATTCACATGCAGCAATTTCAGTGGCTGTAAATTAGTGGATTAAACTGTATGGGATGTCTCTGAGCAGGTGTGAAGATTTCTACAAACTCTGCCCATGTATGAAACAATCACAGAAATTTCTGCATCAAATCTGCTGTGTGTGAATTCACCCTGACCGTGGGTTAGTGGGCTCAGGACTTACTTGCAGACAGTGCAGGCGAAGCAGGCGGGGTGGTAGGTCTTTCCCAGCGCTGTCACCACTTCTCCCTCCACAAATTCTCCGCAGCCGCTGCACTGCGTTCCGTACATGCGCTGGTAGTCCAACGTGCACAGATACTCGCCGTTCTTGATGAAAAAAACCGCCCTGCGCCAAATCACAGCCGCAAACTGCAGAAAAGAGAGAAAAACGGGTGAGTGCGGAACAGAAAGGAAACTGGGTCATCAATATGGCCGCTCAGGGTCACCGCAACATACATGCCAGAGAAAGTGACAGAGACACAAAGTATCTCAGCCCCTCCTCCAGGAGCCCCTAGATATCTCAGCCCCACCCCCTGAAGCTCCATCACCTTGAAGACTATGCCATAACAGTGAAGACTGACACACATGTGAATCTATATAAGGGAGGGGAAATTTACAGTAAGTATATCTACAGTATATACCATTAACTGATGGAAAGCTGGGTAAGAACTTGTGTCCTAGATCTACGAGGATCCTGTGAGGGGGGGGCAGTGATCTATAGGGGTTCTTGGGTTCTATTCTAGGATCTGTTACCAGGATGACTCAGAAACAGGTGAAATCTGACTTTACAGAACGGCTACACAGCCAGGAAGGGGTTAATGCGGCAGCACAGAATTTTATAGGATGGCAGCCAAGTGTTTTGGTGGCAGCGTGCAGCCAGGTAGGCGCAGATGGGGGGTGTTTAATGCCGCCCACGGGGACTGGCAGCAGAAAATGGAGCAAAGGTTTTCCTTGTGTCGCATCAGGAAGTCGCACTACACTCAGCCATATGTTACCGACATACGCCAGACACTCACCCCAGCGACAGAACCCCCAGCCCACAGACTGTCTGATCTCCATATGCTGCAGGGAAATCTACTGCTCCCTGTTATCAGCCATGTCAGGGGGGGAGAGGCCGACTGTAGGACAGGGGAATACAATCTATTACTATCTGTTATCAGCCATGTCAGGAGGAGAGAGGCCGACTGTAGGACAGGGGAATACAATCTATTACTATCTGTTATCAGCCATGTCAGGAGAGGAGAGGCCGACTGTAGGACAGGGGAATACAATCTATTACTATCTGTTATCAGCCACGTCAGGAGGGGAGAGGCCGACTGTAGGACAGGGGAATACAATCTATTACTATCTGTTATCAGCCATATCAGGAGAGGAGAGGCCGGGGGCCCACTGTAGGACAGGAGAATACAATCTATTACTATCTGTTATCAGCCATGTCAGGAGAGGAGAGGCCGACTGTAGGACAGGGGAATACAATCTATTACTATCTGTTATCAGCCACGTCAGGAGGGGAGAGGCCGACTGTAGGACAGGTGAATACAATCTATTACTATCTGTTATCAGCCACGTCAGGAGAGGAGAGGCCGACTGTAGGACAGGGGAATACAATCTATTACTATCTGTTATCAGCCATGTCAGGAGGAGGCCGACTGTAGGACAGGGGAATACAATCTATTACTATCTGTTATCAGCCATGTCAGGAGAGGAGAGGCCGACTGTAGGACGGGTGACTACAATCTATTACTATCTGTTATCAGCCATGTCAGGAGAGGAGAGGCCGACTGTAGGACAGGGGAATACAATCTATTACTATCTGTTATCTGCAATGTCAGGAGAGGAGAGGCCGACTGTAGGACAGGGGAATACAATCTATTACTATCTGTTATCAGCCATGTCAGGAGGAGAGAGGCCGACTGTAGGACAGGGGAATACAATCTATTACTATCTGTTATCAGTCACGTCAGGAGAGGAGAGGCCGACTGTAGGACAGGGGAATACAATCTATTACTATCTGTTATCAGCCATGTCAGGAGGGGAGAGGCCGACTGTAGGACAGGGGAATACAATCTATTACTATCTGTTATCAGCCACGTCAGGAGGGGAGAGGCCGACTGTACGACAGGGGAATACAATCTATTACTATCTGTTATCGGCCATGTCAGGAGGGAAGAGGCCGACTGTAGGACAGGGGAATACAATCTATTACTATCTGTTATCAGCCACGTCAGCAGGGGAGAGGCCGACTGTAGGACAGGGGAATACAATCTATTACTATCTGTTATCAGCCATGTCAGGAGGGGAGAGGCCGACTGTAGGACAGGGGAATACAATCTATTACTATCTGTTATCAGCCACGTCAGGAGAGGAGAGGCCGACTGTAGGACAGGGGAATACAATCTATTACTATCTGTTATCAGCCACGTCAGCAGGGGAGAGGCCGACTGTAGGACAGGGGAATACAATCTATTACTATCTGTTATCTGCCATGTCAGGAGAGGAGAGGCCGACTGTAGGACAGGGGAATACAATCTATTACTATTTGTTATCAGCCATGTCAGGAGGGGAGAGGCCGAATGTAGGACAGGGGAATACAATCTATTACTATCTGTTATCAGCCACGTCAGCAGGGGAGAGGCCGACTGTAGGACAGGGGAATACAATCTATTACTATCTGTTATCAGCCACGTCAGGAGAGGAGAGGCCGACTGTAGGACAGGGGAATACAATCTATTACTATCTGTTATCAGCCATGTCAGGAGGGGAGAGGCCGACTGTAGGACAGGGGAATACAATCTATTACTATCTGTTATCAGCCATGTCAGGAGGGGAGGCCGACTGTAGGACAGGGTAATACAATCTATTACTATCTGTTATCAGCCGTGTCAGGAGGGGAGAGGCCGACTGTAGGACAGGGGAATACAATCTATTACTATCTGTTATCAGCCATGTCAGGAGAGGAAAGGCCGACTGTAGGACAGGGGAATACAATCTATTACTATCTGTTATCAGCCATGTCAGGAGGGGAGAGGCCGACTGTAGGACAGGGTAATACAATCTATTACTATCTGTTATCAGCCGTGTCAGGAGAGGAGAGGCCGACTGTAGGACAGGGGAATACAATCTATTACTATCTGTTATCAGCCATGTCAGGAGGGGAGAGTCCGACTGTAGGACAGGGGAATACAATCTATTACTATCTGTTATCAGCCATGTCAGGAGGGGAGAGGCCGACTGTAGGACAGGGGAATACAATCTATTACTATCTGTTATCAGCCACGTCAGGAGAGGGAGGCCGACTGTAGGACAGGGGAATACAATCTATTACTATCTGTTATCAGCCACGTCAGGAGAGGAGAGGCCGACTGTAGGACAGGGGAATACAATCTATTACTATCTGTTATCTGCCATGTCAGGAGAGGAGAGGCCGACTGTAGGACAGGGGAATACAATCTATTACTATCTGTTATCAGCCACGTCAGGAGGGGAGAGGCCGACTGTAGGACAGGGGAATACAATCTATTACTATCTGTTATCAGCCACGTCAGCAGGGGAGAGGCCGACTGTAGGACAGGGGAATACAATCTATTACTATCTGTTATCAGCCATGTCAGGAGGGGAGAGGCCGACTGTAGGACAGGGGAATACAATCTATTACTATCTGTTATCAGCCATGTCAGGAGAGGCCGACTGTAGGACAGGGGAATACAATCTATTACTATCTGTTATCAGCCATGTCAGGAGGGGAGAGGCCGACTGTAGGACAGGGGAATACAATCTATTACTATCTGTTATCAGCCGTGTCAGGAGAGGAGAGGCCGACTGTAGGACAGGGGAATACAATCTATTACTATCTGTTATCAGCCATGTCAGGAGGGGAGAGGCCGACTGTAGGACAGGGGAATACAATCTATTACTATCTGTTATCAGCCACGTCAGGAGAGGAGAGGCCGACTGTAGGACAGGGGAATACAATCTATTACTATCTGTTATCAGCCACGTCAGGAGGGGAGAGGCCGACTGTAGGACAGGGGAATACAATCTATTACTATCTGTTATCAGCCATGTCAGGAGGGGAGAGGCCGACTGTAGGACAGGGGAATACAATCTATTACTATCTGTTATCAGCCATGTCAGGAGGGGAGAGGCCGACTGTAGGACAGGGGAATACAATCTATTACTATCTGTTATCAGCCATGTCAGAAGAGGAGAGGCCGACTGTAGGACAGGGGAATACAATCTATTACTATCTGTTATCAGCCACGTCAGGAGGGGAGAGGCCGACTGTAGGACAGGGGAATACAATCTATTACTATCTGTTATCAGCCACGTCAGGAGAGGCCGACTGTAGGACAGGTGAATACAATCTATTACTATCTGTTATCAGCCATGTCAGGAGGGGAGAGGCCGACTGTAGGACAGGGGAATACAATCTATTATTATCTGTTATCAGCCATGTCAGGAGAGGAGAGGCCGACTGTAGGACAGGGGAATACAATCTATTATTATCTGTTATCAGCCATGTCAGGAGAGGAGAGGCCGACTGTAGGACAGGGGAATACAATCTATTACTATCTGTTATCAGCCATGTCAGGAGGGGAGAGGCCGACTGTAGGACAGGGGACTACAATCTATTACTATCTGTTATCAGCCATGTCAGGAGGGGAGAGTCCGACTGTAGGACAGGGGAATACAATCTATTACTATCTGTTATCAGCCATGTCAGGAGGGGAGAGGCCGACTGTAGGACAGGGGAATACAATCTATTACTATCTGTTATCAGCCACGTCAGGAGGGGGAGGCCGACTTTAGGACAGGGGAATACAATCTATTACTATCTGTTATCAGCCACGTCAGGAGAGGAGAGGCCGACTGTAGGACAGGGGAATACAATCTATTACTATCTGTTATCTGCCATGTCAGGAGAGGAGAGGCCGACTGTAGGACAGGGGAATACAATCTATTACTATCTGTTATCAGCCACGTCAGGAGGGGAGAGGCCGACTGTAGGACAGGGGAATACAATCTATTACTATCTGTTATCAGCCACGTCAGCAGGGGAGAGGCCGACTGTAGGACAGGGGAATACAATCTATTACTATCTGTTATCAGCCATGTCAGGAGGGGAGAGGCCGACTGTAGGACAGGGGAATACAATCTATTACTATCTGTTATCAGCCATGTCAGGAGAGGCCGACTGTAGGACAGGGGAATACAATCTATTACTATCTGTTATCAGCCATGTCAGGAGGGGAGAGGCCGACTGTAGGACAGGGGAATACAATCTATTACTATCTGTTATCAGCCGTGTCAGGAGAGGAGAGGCCGACTGTAGGACAGGGGAATACAATCTATTACTATCTGTTATCAGCCATGTCAGGGGGGGGAGAGGCCGACTGTAGGACAGGGGAATACAATCTATTACTATCTGTTATCAGCCACGTCAGGAGGGGAGAGGCCGACTGTAGGACAGGTGAATACAATCTATTACTATCTGTTATCAGCCATGTCAGGAGGGAGAGAGGCCGACTGTAGGACAGGGGAATACAATCTATTATTATCTGTTATCAGCCATGTCAGGAGAGGAGAGGCCGACTGTAGGACAGGGGAATACAATCTATTACTATCTGTTATCAGCCATGTCAGGAGAGGAGAGGCCGACTGTAGGACAGGGGAATACAATCTATTACTATCTGTTATCAGCCATGTCAGGAGGGGAGAGGCCGACTGTAGGACAGGGGACTACAATCTATTACTATCTGTTATCAGCCATGTCAGGAGGGGAGAGGCCGACTGTAGGACAGGGGACTACAATCTATTACTATCTGTTATCAGCCATGTCAGGAGAGGCCGACTGTAGGACAGGGGATACAATCTATTACTATCTGTTATCAGCCATGCGGAGAGGGAGGCCGACTGTAGGACAGGTGAATACAATCTATTACTATCTGTTATCAGCCACGTCAGGAGAGGAGAGGCCGACTGTAGGACAGGGGAATACAATCTATTACTATCTGTTATCAGCCATGTCAGGAGAGGAGAGGCCGACTGTAGGACAGGTGACTACAATCTATTACTATCTGTTATCAGCCATGTCAGGAGGGGAGAGGCCGACTGTAGGACAGGGGAATACAATCTATTACTATCTGTTATCAGCCATGTCAGGAGAGGGCCGACTGTAGGACAGGGGAATACAATCTATTACTATCTGTTATCAGCCATGTCAGGAGGGGAGAGGCCGACTGTAGGACAGGGGAATACAATCTATTACTATCTGTTATCAGCCACGTCAGGGGGGGAGAGGCCGACTGTAGGACAGGGGAATACAATCTATTACTATCTGTTATCAGTAGTAGTACTGTGCAGAATACATACAGGTCAGAGGACTTACACAGATCTCCCACCTCCTATGTAATCCCTGTAGTTCTGGTCTTGACTTAGGTATATTTTGGGGTCCAGGTGATGTTCCCCTCTGCCACCTCCTACCTCTGGCTGACTACCTGTGTATCATCTCTGACTCCCTAGTCCCTTCCCGAGGTTGTCGGCACAGAGGTGGGGACTGGAGACATTTATTATTCTTCATTTACCACAGATTTTATTTCCCACTGAACTTCTCAGCCTCAGACTCATTAAACCTCAGGTAAATAAACACGGAGCGCCTGGCGCAGCGCCATATTTCGCTATATTTCGCCATCCTGCGCCGTCCTCCCAGAACTCAATTAATTATCATCAATTAAAAACATAAGAGGCTCAAAATGATGGAAGGAGGGACTGAAGCTCCGGCACAGAACTGCAGCCCCTCCCCAAATAATCCCCCCCCCCCCACACACATCTAGTGCGGATACTTCCTCATTCTGTAGACCCCTAACACCATGGCCAGAATCTCTGCTTGCTGTCAGTTAATAAGACATTCTTCATTATATTCAGAGGCTGAAGAAACCTTCTAATTTTTGACTTTTCACAGCTGAGAGTTTGTTACAGTTGTATCTCAGCAGACAGCAGTAAATATTCATTAGATGAGTTAGGCTAGGTTCACATCTCCGTAGAAGACTCCGCTGCAGATTCAGCCCGATATTGATTTCTATCCCAGTAAATGTTCAGACTTCAGAATCCTCCGAGTGTCAGAGAGATCGGCAGATCCCGGGATTGTTCAGCTGCAGCTTTCATCCATTGGACTCTCTCCTGTCCAGGCTGATACCTCCAGCTACACTGGTACATTGTAACAACCCATCAGCCGTGAAAAGCATCTGCTCAGGATGGTTATTAGTCCTTAAATGGGAAGAAATTTACTGAAATCTTATTATATTATATAACACAATGAAATACAAGAAGTGGCAGAGAAAGTCACACATTGGAGCAGAACTCTAACACTTGTGATAAATTCCTGCAAAGTCTAGTAAGAAATTGTAGAACTTCTCATTATCCTGATCAGCCATTCAGGACTCTGGGAAAGCTGGATGACTGCTAAGATAGGAGCCTGCCAGTATGGCTGCCCTGTCCTCACCCTCTGCCCCCGCAGCAGCGCCGGGGAGCCGGGGACTCCGCCACCATCATCATCATCATCTCTGGAGCTCAGAATATTCCTTCACAGAATGGCTACGGAGAACTACTATGCCCAGCACGTCATGTCACTGGTCATATAAAAGAGAAGTGACCCCCAGGATGAGCCAATCGCTGTCATCAGAGGGGTTCTGCTTGTTTCACAGGGGCCCTAGAACAGTTCACAGTAGGGCGCCTCCATGTGGCGGCACATACATAATTCCGGGGAGCGTCGGTGATGGAGGAGGAAGAGGGGAGCAGAGGCGCCTGCGGAGTCCATCAGCCCTCATCACTCTCCGACCTCCAGCAGACATATATATAAACCCAAAGGGGCCCCGACTACAGGCGAAACTAAAGGGCCACTAATCAATAAGGAGGAAACTGTATCTCAGCCTGACGACGCGTATCTACCTGGAGTGTCTCAGCCTGACGACGCGTATCTACCTGGAGTGTCTCAGCCTGACGACGCGTACCTACCTGGAGTATCTCAGCCTGACGATGCGTATCTACCTGGAGTGTCTCAGCCTGACGATGCGTATCTACCTGGAGTGTCTCAGCCTGACGACGCGTATCTACCTGGAGTATCTCAGCCTGACGACGCGTATCTACCTGGAGTGTCTCAGCCTGACGGCGCGTATCTACCTGGAGTATCTCAGCCTGACGATGTGTATCTACCTGGAGTATCTCAGCCTGACGATGTGTATCTACCTGGAGTATCTCAGCCTGACGACACGTATCTACCTGGAGTGTCTCAGCCTGACGGCGCGTATCTACCTGGAGTATCTCAGCCTGACGGCGCGTATCTACCTGGAGTATCTCAGCCTGACGATGCGTATCTACCTTATATAGACTTCACTATCAAGATGAGAAACATCTGGCTAAAATACTCCAGGTAGGTACATCAATGATATACATATAATCTGGCTGAGATACATCAGATATATATGCGTCATCTGGATAAGATACAGACGTTATACACCCCACCATCTGTCTATTGTATCTCAGCCAGATGCTGGGTATGTAACTGCTGTATCTCAGCCAGATGCTGGGTATGTAACTGCTGTATCTCAGCCAGATGGTGTGGTATATAGCTGCTGCGCCTCAGTCCTATGATGCTGTATCTAACCTCTGTATCTCATCCATATGACCCAGGAATCACGGCGTCTCCCTCCTTGCAGACAATTTACTGAGATTCCCATCATTTAATTAAAAATGGATGAGGGGCTGTAACCGGAGCCGTGCGTTCTTCCACACGTATCCAAGGTCAGCGCTCTCCCGTATCCGATTCCTCAGAAAGCTCCTTCCCAGATCTGCGGCTTCTGCGCCATTCATCTCCCAGAAGGATCTCCTCACCTGGAAGGAGCCGCCACATCCTGGCAATGACCGGTAACAATGTATCAGCCCAGACTTCTCCCGACACCGGCGCAGCGACCGCCGAGGGGAGGAGCCACGAAACGGCATCACAAAGCACAAGAACGGATTCCAGGAGTGTTAACAGAGTGTCAGAGGGAGGACAGAGCCAGAAATACCAGTGAGAGAGCGCCCCCCAACAACAACAGGGAGAAGGACCAACACTACACCAGGCACAACACATCACATGTAGCAGAGCTCAACTCTCTGAGTACAGATAATGTAGTAGATGTCACCGGCAGTCCTATGTAACACCACAGATAACACAGTGATAACTCTCTGAGTACAGATAATGTAGTAGATGTCACCTGCAGTCCTATGTAACACCACAGATAACACAGTGATATCTCTCTGAGTACAGATAATGTAGTAGATGTCACCGGCAGTCCTATGTAACACTACAGATAATACAGTGATAACTCTCTGAGTACAGATAATGTAGTAGGTGTCACCTGCAGTCCTATGTAACACCACAGATAACACAGTGATAACTCTCTGAGTACAGATAATGTAGTAGTGTCACCTGCAGTCCTATGTAACACCACAGATAACACAGCGATAACTCTCTGAGTACAGATAATGTAGTAGTGTCACCTGCAGTCCTATGTAACACCACAGATAACACAGTGATAACTCTCTGAGTACAGATAATGTAGTAGATGTCACCTACAGTCCTATGTAACACCACAGATAACACAGTGATAGCTCTCTGAGTACAGATAATGTAGTAGATGTCACCTGCAGTCCTATGTTACACCACAGATAACACAGTGATAACTCTCTGAGTACAGATAATGTAGTAGATGTCACCTGCAGTCCTATGTAACAGCACAGATAACACAGTGATAACTCTCTGAGTACAGATAATGTAGTAGGTGTCACCTGCAGTCCTATGTAACACCACAGATAACACAGCGATAACTCTCTGAGTACAGATAATGTAGTAGATGTCACCTGCAGTCCTATGTAACACCACAGATAACACAGTGATAACTCTCTGAGTACAGATAATGTAGTAGATGTCACCTGCAGTCCTATGTAACAGCACAGATAACACAGTGATAACTCTCTGAGTACAGATAATGTAGTAGGTGTCACCTGCAGTCCTATGTAACACCACAGATAACACACAGTGATAACTCTCTGAGTACAGATAATGTAGTAGATGTCACCTGCAGTCCTATGTAACACCACAGATAACACAGTGATAACTCTCTGAGTACAGATAATGTAGTAGTCACCTGCAGTCCTATGTAACACCACAGATAACACAGTGATAACTCTCTGAGTACAGATAATGTAGTAGTGTCACCTGCAGTCCTATGTAACACCACAGATAACACAGTGATAACTCTCTGAGTACAGATAATGTAGTAGTGTCACCTGCAGTCCTATGTAACACCACAGATAACACACAGTGATAACTCTCTGAGTACAGATAATGTAGTAGTGTCACCTGCAGTCCTATGTAACACCACAGATAACACAGTGATAACTCTCTGAGTACAGATAATATAGTAGATGTCACCTGCAGTCCTATGTAACACCACAGATAACACAGTGATAACTCTCTGAGTACAGATAATGTAGTAGATGTCACCTGCAGTCCTATGTAACACCACAGATAACACAGTGATAACTCTCTGAGTACAGATAATGTAGTAGTGTCACCTGCAGTCCTATGTAACACCACAGATAACACAGTGATAACTCTCTGAGTACAGATAATGTAGTAGATGTCACCTGCAGTCCTATGTAACACCACAGATAACACAGTGATAACTCTCTGAGTACAGATAATGTAGTAGGTGTCACCTGCAGTCCTATGTAACACCACAGATAACACAGTGATAACTCTCTGAGTACAGATAATGTAGTAGGTGTCACCTGCAGTCCTATGTAACACCACAGATAACACAGTGATAACTCTCTGAGTACAGATAATGTAGTAGGTGTCACCTGCAGTCCTATGTAACACCACAGATAACACAGTGATAACTCTCTGAGTACAGATAATGTAGTAGTCACCTGCAGTCCTATGTAACACCACAGATAACATAGTGATAACTCTCTGAGTACAGATAATGTAGTAGATGTCACCTGCAGTCCTATGTAACACCACAGATAACACAGTGATAACTCTCTGAGTACAGATAATGTAGTAGATGTCACCTGCAGTCCTATGTAACACCACAGATAACACACAGTGATAACTCTCTGAGTACAGATAATGTAGTAGATGTCACCTGCAGTCCTATGTAACACCACAGATAACACAGTGATAACTCTCTGAGTACAGATAATGTAGTAGATGTCACCTGCAGTCCTATGTAACACCACAGATAACACAGTGATAACTCTCTGAGTACAGATAATGTAGTAGATGTCACCTGCAGTCCTATGTAACACCCCAGATAACACAGTGATAACTCTCTGAGTACAGATAATGTAGTAGATGTCACCTGCAGTCCTATGTAACACCACAGATCACACAGTGATAACTCTCTGAGTACAGATAATGTAGTAGATGTCACCTGCAGTCCTATGTAACACCACAGATAACACAGTGATAACTGTCTGAGTACAGATAATGTAGTAGTGTCACCTGCAGTCCTATGTAACACCACAGATAACACACAGTGATAACTCTCTGAGTACAGATAATGTAGTAGATGTCACCTGCAGTCCTATGTAACACCACAGATAACACAGTGATAACTCTCTGAGTACAGATAATGTAGTAGTGTCACCTGCAGTCCTATGTAACACCACAGATAACACAGTGATAACTCTCTGAGTACAGATAATGTAGTAGATGTCACCTGCAGTCCTATGTAACACCACAGATAACAGAGATAACTCTCTGAGTACAGGTAATGTAGTAGATGTCACCTGCAGTCCTATGTAACACCACAGATAACACAGTGATAACTCTCTGAGTACAGATAATGTAGTAGATGTCACCTGCAGTCCTATGTAACACCACAGATAACACAGTGATAACTCTCTGAGTACAGATAATGTAGTAGATGTCACCTTCAGTCCTATGTAACACCACAGATAACACAGTGATAACTCTCTGAGTACAGATAATGTAGTAGATGTCACCTGCAGTCCTATGTAACACCACAGATAACACAGTGATAACTCTCTGAGTACAGATAATGTAGTAGTGTCACCTGCAGTCCTATGTAACACCACAGATAACACAGTGATAACTCTCTGAGTACAGATAATGTAGTAGATGTCACCTGCAGTCCTATGTAACACCACAGATAACACAGTGATAACTCTCTGAGTACAGATAATGTAGTAGATGTCACCTGCAGTCCTATGTAACACCACAGATAACACAGTGATAACTCTCTGAGTACAGATAATGTAGTAGTGTCACCTGCAGTCCTATGTAACACCACAGATAACACAGAGATAACTCTGTCACTTGTGTATTCAGTATGGCGGTGTGACATCACTATCGATCAGGTTCTCAGCTCCGCCCTCTTCGACAGTCTTTTCGTAGTGATGGAATGTTCTGGATACATTTATGGCGCTCTTGGTGACTTTCTTCCCTGATGTCTCGCCCTCTGTCTCTCCATTATCGGCTGTCACTCATCTGTCGGCCACATTCCTGGCTGTCTTCCTCCTCCTCTCCCCATCATGGTGACTATTTTTGGTCTCTTATCAGTTCTTCCCTGGGTTAATTCTAGACATCGTCTTCACCGTCCCCGGGGGAGAAATGGGTGAGCAGAGGCAGCAGTCACACCGGGCCCCCGAGCCTGAGGGCCCCAATAGACTCTCTGCCACATGAGGAGACCGCAGTAATAAAGGGTACACGGTATTTGGGGCCAAAGAGCTTCAAGTTACACCAAGAAGCTAAAACGTAACATTTATAACGGAACGGCGAAGATTTATAATCAGAACGTGATACGTTATATCCACCATGGAGATCTCCGGCTGCACTGCGCCCTCCTGAAATACTCTGTGCTGCTGTGGGCACTGGGCCTGACAGGACACATCAGATCCATTTAGGTCTAATTCTCAGCACAATCTAACAGTCACATGACCGCGGGTAAAGAAGCCGCGCGGCGAGCACGAGACGTTATGTAACATGCAGAGCCCGGGGCCAAATCCTGCAAACTTCACAGACAGCTCAGAGCTGTGCGGTACCCTCACACTGTATCACACATGATAGGATTAGATACACTATTGTAGCAGAACGTATCATACATGATAGGATTAGATACATTATTGCAGCTCAGCAGACTGTATCACACATGATAGGATTAGATACATTATTGCAGCAGCTCAGCAGACTGTATCGTACATGATAGGATTAGATACACTATTGTAGCAGAACGTATCACACATAATAGGATTAGATACACTATTGTAGCAGAACGTATCATACATGATAGGATTAGATACACTATTGTAGCAGAACGTATCACACATGATAGGATTAGATACACTATTGTAGCAGAACGTATCATACATAATAGTATTAGATACATTATTGCAGCTCAGCAGACTGTATCGTACATGAAAGGATTAGATAAATTATTGCAGCAGTTCACTGTCCCCTGCATGTTACGGCTCCTGCTCGGACACTGTTTACTTGTCTTGCTAGTAGTATAATGTTGTACCGTGTTAGCCATTGAAAGTAGTGGAAGAGTGAAGAAATCAGGCGATACCAGGTATCGCCTGATTTCTTCACTCTTCCACTACTTGTCTTGCTGACATTCGTTGCCCATAAATGAAGACGTCTCCCTGCGATATAAGACAAGGCCACTCCTTCCTATAGACAAAGACAACATTGTGCCCTATTCACACATGAAACAAGTCCAGTGAGTTTATAGACCACGAAGAGACAACCAAACAGCTCTGATACACCGCACACACTACACCAATACAACACTACAGGATGTGATGGAAATGTAGCAGAGCTGAAAGTGTTACAGAACAATGGTCATATGCAGGTCTAGCGCTGCACTGTAGAGACAATGTAGTAGATGTCACCTGCAGTCCTATGTAACACCACAGATAACACAGTGATAACTCTCTGAGTACAGATAATGTAGTAGTGTCACCTGCAGTCCTATGTAACATCACAGATAACACAGTGATAACTCTCTGAGTACAGATAATGTAGTAGTGTCACCTGCAGTCCTATGTAACACCACAGATAACACAAGTGATAACTCTCTGAGTACAGATAATGTAGTAGGTGTCACCTGCAGTCCTATGTAACACCACAGATAACACAGTGATAACTCTCTGAGTACAGATAATGTAGTAGATGTCACCTGCAGTCCTATGTAACACCACAGATAACACAGTGATAACTCTCTGAGTACAGATAATGTAGTAGATGTCACCTGCAGTCCTATGTAACACCACAGATAACAGTGATAACTCTCTGAGTACAGATAATGTAGTAGATGTCACCTGCAGTCCTATGTAACACCACAGATAACACACAGTGATAACTCTCTGAGTACAGATAATGTAGTAGGTGTCACCTGCAGTCCTATGTAACACCACATAACACAGTGATAACTCTCTGAGTACAGATAATGTAGTAGATGTCACCTGCAGTCCTATGTAACACCCCAGATAACACAGTGATAACTCTCTGAGTACTGATAATGTAGTAGATGTCACCTGCAGTCCTATGTAACACCACAGATAACAGTGATAACTCTCTGAGTACAGATAATGTAGTAGATGTCACCTGCAGTCCTATGTAACACCACAGATAACACAGTGAAAACTCTCTGAGTACAGATAATGTAGTAGATGTCACCTGCAGTCCTATGTAACACCACAGATAACAGTGATAACTCTCTGAGTACAGATAATGTAGTAGATGTCACCTGCAGTCCTATGTAACACCACAGATAACAGTGATAACTCTCTGAGTACAGATAATGTAGTAGATGTCACCTGCAGTCCTATGTAACACCACAGATAACACACCTGCAGTCCTATGTAACACCACAGATAACACAGTGATAACTCTCTGAGTACAGACAATGTAGTAGATGTCACCTGCAGTCCTATGTAACACCACAGATAACACAGTGAAAACTCTCTGAGTACAGATAATGTAGTAGATGTCACCTGCAGTCCTATGTAACACCACAGATAACACAGCGATAACTCTCTGAGTACAGATAATGTAGTAGTGTCACCTGCAGTCCTATGTAACACCACAGATAACACAGCGATAACTCTCTGAGTACAGATAATGTAGTAGATGTCACCTGCAGTCCTATGTAACACCACAGATAACACAGTGATAACTCTCTGGGTACAGATAATGTAGTAGATGTCACCTGCAGTCCTATGTAACACCACAGATAACACACAGTGATAACTCTCTGAGTACAGGTAATGTAGTAGATGTCACCTGCAGTCCTATGTAACACCACAGATAACACAGTGATAACTCTCTGAGTACAGATAATGTAGTAGGTGTCACCTGCAGTCCTATGTAACACCACAGATAACACAGTGATAACTCTCTGAGTACAGATAATGTAGTAGTGTCACCTGCAGTCCTATGTAACACCACAGATAACACAGTGATAACTCTCTGAGTACAGATAATGTAGTAGTGTCACCTGCAGTCCTATGTAACACCACAGATAACACAGTGATAACTCTCTGAGTACAGATAATGTAGTAGATGTCACCTGCAGTCCTATGTAACACCACAGATAACACAGTGATAACTCTCTGAGTACAGATAATGTAGTAGATGTCACCTGCAGTCCTATGTAACACCCCAGATAACACAGTGATAACTCTCTGAGTACAGATAATGTAGTAGATGTCACCTGCAGTCCTATGTAACACCCCAGATAACACAGTGATAACTCTCTGAGTACAGATAATGTAGTAGTGTCACCTGCAGTCCTATGTAACACCACAGATAACACAGTAATAACTCTCTGAGTACAGATAATGTAGTAGATGTCACCTGCAGTCCTATGTAACACCACAGATAACACAGTGATAACTCTCTGAGTACAGATAATGTAGTAGTGTCACCTGCAGTCCTATGTAACACCACAGATAACAGTGATAACTCTCTGAGTACAGATAATGTAGTAGTGTCACCTGCAGTCCTATGTAACACCACAGATAACACAGTGATAACTCTCTGAGTACAGATAATGTAGTAGATGTCACCTGCAGTCCTATGTAACACCACAGATAACACACAGTGATAACTCTCTGAGTACAGATAATGTAGTAGGTGTCACCTGCAGTCCTATGTAACACCACATAACACAGTGATAACTCTCTGAGTACAGATAATGTAGTAGATGTCACCTGCAGTCCTATGTAACACCCCAGATAACACAGTGATAACTCTCTGAGTACAGATAATGTAGTAGATGTCACCTGCAGTCCTATGTAACACCACAGATAACAGTGATAACTCTCTGAGTACAGATAATGTAGTAGATGTCACCTGCAGTCCTATGTAACACCACAGATAACACACCTGCAGTCCTATGTAACACCACAGATAACACAGTGATAACTCTCTGAGTACAGACAATGTAGTAGATGTCACCTGCAGTCCTATGTAACACCACAGATAACACAGTGAAAACTCTCTGAGTACAGATAATCTAGTAGATGTCACCTGCAGTCCTATGTAACACCACAGATAACAGTGATAACTCTCTGAGTACAGATAATGTAGTAGTGTCACCTGCAGTCCTATGTAACACCACAGATAACACAGTGATAACTCTCTGAGTACAGAGAATGTAGTAGTGTCACCTGCAGTCCTATGTAACACCACAGATAACACAGTGATAACTCTCTGGGTACAGATAATGTAGTAGATGTCACCTGCAGTCCTATGTAACACCACAGATAACACAGCGATAACTCTCTGAGTACAGATAATGTAGTAGTGTCACCTGCAGTCCTATGTAACACCACAGATAACACAGTGATAACTCTCTGGGTACAGATAATGTAGTAGATGTCACCTGCAGTCCTATGTAACACCACAGATAACACACAGTGATAACTCTCTGAGTACAGGTAATGTAGTAGATGTCACCTGCAGTCCTATGTAACACCACAGATAACACAGTGATAACTCTCTGAGTACAGATAATGTAGTAGGTGTCACCTGCAGTCCTATGTAACACCACAGATAACACAGTGATAACTCTCTGAGTACAGATAATGTAGTAGTGTCACCTGCAGTCCTATGTAACACCACAGATAACACAGTGATAACTCTCTGAGTACAGATAATGTAGTAGATGTCACCTGCAGTCCTATGTAACACCACAGATAACACAGTGATAACTCTCTGAGTACAGGTAATGTAGTAGATGTCACCTGCAGTCCTATGTAACACCACAGATAACACAGTGATAACTCTCTGAGTACAGATAATGTAGTAGATGTCACCTGCAGTCCTATGTAACACCACAGATAACACAGTGATAACTCTCTGAGTACAGATAATGTAGTAGATGTCACCTGCAGTCCTATGTAACACCCCAGATAACACAGTGATAACTCTCTGAGTACAGATAATGTAGTAGATGTCACCTGCAGTCCTATGTAACACCCCAGATAACACAGTGATAACTCTCTGAGTACAGATAATGTAGTAGTGTCACCTGCAGTCCTATGTAACACCACAGATAACACAGTGATAACTCTCTGAGTACAGATAATGTAGTAGGTGTCACCTGCAGTCCTATGTAACACCACAGATAACACAGTGATAACTCTCTGAGTACAGATAATGTAGATGTCACCTGCAGTCCTATGTAACACCACAGATAACACAGTAATAACTCTCTGAGTACAGATAATGTAGTAGATGTCACCTGCAGTCCTATGTAACACCACAGATAACACAGTGATAACTCTGAGTACAGAAAATGTAGTAGATGTCACCTGCAGTCCTATGTAACACCACAGATAACACAGTGATAACTCTCTGAGTACAGATAATATAGTAGCTGTCACCTGCAGTCCTATGTAACACCACAGATAACACACAGTGATAACTCTCTGAGTACAGATAATGTAGTAGATGTCACCTGCAGTCCTATGTAACACCACAGATAACACAGTGATAACTCTCTGAGTGCAGATAATGTAGTAGATGTCACCTGCAGTCCTATGTAACACCACAGATAACACAGTGATAACTCTCTGAGTACAGATAATGTAGTAGATGTCACCTGCAGTCCTATGTAACACCACAGATAACACAGTGATAACTCTCTGAGTACAGATAATGTAGTAGATGTCACCTGCAGTCCTATGTAACACCACAGATAACACAGCGATAACTCTCTGAGTACAGATAATGTAGTAGATGTCACCTGCAGTCCTATGTAACACCACAGATAACACAGTGATAACTCTCTGAGTACAGATAATGTAGTAGATGTCACCTGCAGTCCTATGTAACACCACAGATAACACACAGTGATAACTCTCTGAGTACAGATAATGTAGTAGTGTCACCTGCAGTCCTATGTAACACCACAGATAACACAGTGATAACTCTCTGAGTGCAGATAATGTAGTAGATGTCACCTGCAGTCCTATGTAACACCACAGATAACACAGTGATAACTCTCTGAGTACAGATAATGTAGTAGATGTCACCTGCAGTCCTATGTAACACCACAGATAACACAGCGATAACTCTCTGAGTACAGATAATGTAGTAGATGTCACCTGCAGTCCTATGTAACAGATGAATAACAATCCGGTTCTCAGCTCTGCTCCATCCTCCTGTGTCTGGCTCTGTGACCTCCTCTCAGTTACTACAAGTGTTCTCTGTTATCAGCAGCTGTGGGGTCGGTCACGTTATCAGTGGGGGGAGGGGGTCACAGGACACACAATGCTGATTATTCTATACACTGGGTTTGGGTTATGGAGATGATGGGAGTTTTAGGTTTTATGTTCTTCCTACTCCAGGATTGGGATGGCGCCCCCTGTGTTCAGTACTGGAGATGTCACATGTATAATTATACAGCACCCCCTGATGTCCCATCACCAGGTCCCAGCACTAGGGGGCGCCAGATGGAAACAGGACAATTCTGTATCATAACCGCAAGTTTGTAAGCACTTAATGTGATTCTGTGGCACAGACTTAGATATAAACCATCATATACCACTATATACCGCCATATACCACTATATACCATCATATACTGCTATATACCATCATATACCGCCATATACCATCATATACCGCCATATACCATCATATAACATCATATACTGCCATATACCATCATAAACCGCTATATACCATCATATACTGCTATATACCATCATATACCGCCATATACCATCATATACCGCCATATACCATCATATAACATCATATACTGCCATATACCATCATAAACCGCTATATACCATCATATACTGCTATATACACCATCATAGACCGCTATATACACCATCATAGACCGCCATATACTGCTATATACCACTATATACTGACATATACCGCCTTATACCATCCTAGACTGCCATATACTGCCAAATACCAAAATATACCATCATATGGTACCATATAGAAGCATATACAATGATATACCGCCATATATTTACTGCCCCCTATCTCATGCTACATGCAGGGATTGTTCTGAGGATAGCCTGCAGGCTGTGATACAAGGGTCTGCAGAGCATCGCTCCACAGTGGGCTGAGGCTCCATCTTCAGTTTCCTTGTTGCTGTTTTTGATACAAAGGAGTGGATTATAAAGGAGGAGGAGGAGGTGTAATACTGACATATATATATACACATACACAGGGCTGGGGCTCCTCCTCCATCATCTGGTTTTGGATTCAAAAACAGCAACAAAAAAAAAAACTGAGCAAAACCTGAGTGTGGAGACACAGCCTCAGCCCCTATTCACACAGTCAGTATTTGTACGCCTAAACCAGGTGCTGATCCACAACACAGCTGGGCCAGATCTTTCCATTACACGTTCTCTGTGTTGTCTCCATTTACAGATACTGACCGTGTGAATGTGGCCTAACATATTGGCGCTCATTCACATTACTTGTTACAGAGCTGGCACCAACTGTATAAATCGGCCGATCGGGGCGACTACAATGGGGCAGGATTGTATATAGCATGTATAGCATGTATATAGCATGCTGTGGGCCACATTTATCAAGTGTCTTACACACATTTTAGACACTTTCTGACTTGACCAGAAAAGAGGTGTGGCCTCGCTGGAAAGGGGTGTGGCCTAAGTTGCACCTCTATGTGCCAAGAACTTTTAAGCCAACTTATAGGAGGTGTAAACTTAAGAGTGCACAGTCTCTGAATACTTCAGATTTATCACACAGCATCAGACACTGTGATAAATCTGGTGTAGTATAAGACGGTCTGGTCTGAGTCTGCACTGTACAGCTTTTACACAGTAAAATGAGTTTTTCAGAAGAACTTCTAAGAACACTAATTTAGTTCATTTTTAGCAGGTGTGAGGGGCCCCTGATTACTGACAGATGTGAGGGGCCCCTGACTACTGACAGACGTGAGGGGCCCTTGACTACTGACAGACGTGAGGGGCCCCTGATTACTGACAGATGTGAGGGTCCCCTGATTACTGACAGACGTGAGGGGCCCCTGATTACTGACAGACGTGAGGGGCCCCTGATTACTGACAGACTTGAGGTGCCCCTGATTAATGATAGAAGTGAGGGGCCCCTGATTACTGACAGACTTGAGGTGCCCCTGATTAATGACAGAAGTGAGGGGCCCCTGATTACTGACAGACGTGAGGGGCCCCTGATTACTGACAGACGTGAGAGGCCCCTGATTACTGACAGACGTGAGGGGCCCGATTACTGACAGACGTGAGAGGCCCCTGATTACTGACAGACGTGAGGGGCCCGATTACTGACAGACGTGAGAGGCCCCTGATTACTGACAGACGTGAGGGGCCCGATTACTGACAGACGTGAGAGGCCCCTGATTACTGACAGACGTGAGGGGCCCCTGACTACTGACAGACGTGAGGGGCCCCTGATTACTGACAGACGTGAGGGGCCCCTGATTACTGACAGACGTGAGAGGCCCCTGATTACTGACAGACGTGAGGGGCCCCTGATTACTGACAGACGTGAGGGGCCCGATTACTGACAGACGTGAGAGGCCCCTGATTACTGACAGACGTGAGGGGCCCCTGACTACTGACAGACGTGAGGGGCCCCTGATTACTGACAGACGTGAGGGGCCCCTGACTACTGACAGGCGTGAGGGGCCCCTGATTACTGACAGACGTGAGGGGCCCCTGATTACTGACAGACTTGAGGTGCCCCTGATTAATGACAGAAGTGAGGGGCCCCTGATTACTGACAGACGTGAGGGGCCCCTGATTACTGACAGACGTGAGGGGCCCCTGATTACTGACAGACGTGAGGGGCCCCTGATTACTGACAGACGTGAGGGGCCCCTGATTACTGACAGACGTGAGGGGCCCGATTACTGACAGACGTGAGGGGCCCCTGATTACTGACAGACGTGAGGGGCCCCTGATTACTGACAGACGTGAGGGGCCCCTGATTACTGACAGACGTGAGGGGCCCGATTACTGACAGACGTGAGGGGCCCCTGATTACTGACAGACGTGAGGGGCCCGATTACTGACAGAGGGGCCCCTGATCTGACGGGAGGGGCCCCTGATTACTGACAGGCGTGAGGGGCCCCTGATTACTGACAGACGTGAGGGTCCCCTGATTACTGACAGACGTGAGGGGCCCCTGATTACTGACAGACGTGAGGGGCCCCTGATTACTGACAGACGTGAGGGGCCCGATTACTGACAGACGTGAGGGGCCCCTGATTACTGACAGACGTGAGGGGCCCCTGATTACTGACAGACGTGAGGGGCCCGATTACTGACAGACGTGAGGGGCCCCTGATTACTGACAGACGTGAGGGGCCCCTGATTACTGACAGACGTGAGGGGCCCCTGATTACTGACAGATGTGAGGGGCCCCTGATGTCCTGTTATTGCATACATTGTGGCATATTTATGTGCACCAGAAAGTACAGAAAAATACAACAGACTCGATCCTAATGAAAAATGTTTCCCAAAAATGGGCATGGTTTATACTGGGTGTGGTTAGTAGTGGGTGTGTTTATAATGGGCATGGTTTATACTGGGTGTGGTTAGTAGTGGGTGTGTTTATAATGGGCATGGTTTATACTGGGTGTGGTTAGTAGTGGGTGTGTTTATAATGGGAGTGGTTTATAATGGACATTGTTTATAATGGGTGTGGTTAATAATGGGCGTGGTTTATAATGGACATGGTTTATCATGGGTGTGGGGTTTTTTTTTTTGGTTTTTTTTTTTACACTTTTATGAAACAGAAAAATTTGCACCTAAAATATAAATCTACTTGTTGGGTGCACCAAATCTTTACCTCCTGATAAAGCGACACTTTACTAGGAGTAAGAATTTTGACTCTTCTACAAACTCTTCATATATATGAGGACATCGACAGATTCATAAATAGATCTAAAGCTCCAACCAGGACTCACATGTAAGGTCCTTGTACACGACCGAATGAACGGCACGGCCAGCGCACCGGCGACACACGGATGTCATCAATGAATAGAAGCCACAGAAATGCGGCCGCAAATGGGGCAGGAATAGGACCCGTTCCATTCTGTCGGCTTAAAGCACCTTGCAGATGACCTGTGTGTGCTAGGTCAGGGTATGGGGTAGGTCAGGGTGTGTGCTAGGTCAGGGTATGGGGTAGGTCAGGGTGTGTGCTAAGTCAGGGTGTGGGGTAGGTCAGGGTGTGGGGTAGGTCAGGGTGTGGGGTAGGTCAGGGTGTGTGCTAGGTCATGGTGTGGGGTAGGTCAGGGTGTGTGCTAGGTCAGAGTGTGGGGTAGGTCAGGGTGTGGGGTAGGTCAGGGTGTGTGCTAGGTCAGGGTGTGTGCTAGGTCAGGGTGTGGGGTAAGTCAGGGTGTGTGCTAGCTCAGGGTGTGTGCTAGGTCAGGGTGTGGGGTAGGTCAGGGTGTGTGCTAGGTCAGGGTGTGTGCTAGGTCAGGGTGTGGGGTAGGTCACGGTGTGGGGTAGGTCACGGTGTGGGGTAGGTCACGGTGTGTGCTAGGTCACGGTGTGTGCTAGGTCAGGGTGTGGGGTAGGTCAGGGTGTGGGGTAGGTCAGGGTGTGTGCTAGGTCAGGGTGTGGGGTAGGTCAGGGTGTGTGCTAGGTCAGGGTGTGGGGTAGGTCAGGGTGTGTGCTAGGTCAGGGTGTGGGGTAGGTCAGGGTGTGTGCTAGGTCAGGGTGTGTGCTAGGTCACGGTGTGGGGTAGGTCACGGTGTGCTAGGTCAGGGTGTGTGCTAGGTTACGGTGTGGGGTAGGTCAGGGTGTGTGCTAGGTCAGGGTGTGGGGTAGGTCAGGGTGTGTGCTAGGTCAGGGTGTGTGCTAGGTCAGGGTGTGGGGTAGGTCAGGGTGTGTGCTAGGTCAGGGTGTGTGCTAGGTCAGGGTGTGGGGTAGGTCAGGGTGTGGGGTAAGTCAGGGTGTGTGCTAGGTCAGGGTGTGTGCTAGGTCAGGGTGTGGGGTAGGTCAGGGTGTGTGCTAGGTCAGGGTGTGTGCTAGGTCACGGTGTGGGGTAGGTCACGGTGTGGGGTAGGTCACGGTGTGGGGTAGGTCACGGTGTGGGGTAGGTCACGGTGTGTGCTAGGTCAGGGTGTGGGGTAGGTCAGGGTGTGGGGTAGGTCAGGGTGTGTGCTAGGTCAGGGTGTGTGCTAGGTCAGGGTGTGGGGTAGGTCAGGGTGTGTGCTAGGTCAGGGTGTGGGGTAGGTCAGGGTGTGTGCTAGGTCAGGGTGTGGGGTAGGTCAGGGTGTGTGCTAGGTCAGGGTGTGTGCTAGGTCACGGTGTGGGGTAGGTCACGGTGTGCTAGGTCAGGGTGTGTGCTAGGTTACGGTGTGGGGTAGGTCAGGGTGTGTGCTAGGTCAGGGTGTGGGGTAGGTCAGGGTGTGTGCTAGGTCAGGGTGTGTGCTAGGTCAGGGTGTGGGGTAGGTCAGGGTGTGTGCTAGGTCAGGGTGTGTGCTAGGTCAGGGTGTGGGGTAGGTCACGGTGTGGGGTAGGTCACGGTGTGGGGTAGGTCACGGTGTGTGCTAGGTCAGGGTGTGGGGTAGGTCAGGGTGTGTGCTAGGTCAGGGTGTGGGGTAGGTCAGGGTGTGGGGTAGGTCAGGGTGTGGGGTAGGTCAGGGTGTGTGCTAGGTCAGGGTGTGTGCTAGGTCAGGGTGTGTGCTAGGTCAGGGTGTGGGGTAGGTCAGGGTGTGGGGTAGGTCAGGGTGTGTGCTAGGTCAGGGTGTGTGCTAGGTCAGGGTGTGTGCTAGGTCAGGGTGTGGGGTAGGTCAGGGTGTGTGCTAGGTCAGGGTGTGTGCTAGGTCAGGGTGTGGGGTAGGTCAGGGTGTGTGCTAGGTCAGGGTGTGTGCTAGGTCAGGGTGTGTGCTAGGTCAGGGTGTGTGCTAGGTCAGGGTGTGGGGTAGGTCACGGTGTGTGCTAGGTCAGGGTGTGTGCTAGGTCAGGGTGTGTGCTAGGTCAGGGTGTGGGGTAGGTCAGAGTATTCTCAGGATCTTTCCCGGATAGCACACTGACCCATTCATTTCTATGGTCTTGTGCTCATGACCGTGATGATCCCGTGTGCAGGCCGACAGTCCGGGCTGAAAAATTTGTAACAGATCCTATCATAGCTCCCAACCGTCCGGCATCTGGCGGGACAGTCCCGATTTCACACTGCAGTCCCGCGGTCCCGGATAGCTTACAGTTTGTCCCGCTATGTCCCTGAAGTGTTTTGCTATTAACAAACTTTATTAGGGTCGGGTAAAGGCTAAATGGTAGATGCTAAATCCTAGTGGCTAAAGGACCTTTGATGACGTCATGACCATGTGATCAGACTCTTGTGTGGGCGGAGCTATTCTGGATACACAGAGGAAATTGCTGGGAACCAGAGTGATCGAAGATAAGGATAGAAGAGACAGCATGTGTGAGCAAGAGGGGGGAACTGGGGGCAGATGTAGGGGGCAGTTAAACTGAAGGCACTTGAAGGGGGCAATTAAACTGGTGGCAGATAAAGGGAGACATTAAATTGGTGGTAGATGGAGGGGCAATTAAACTGGGGCAGATGAAGGGGACATTAAGCTGGTGACAGATGAAGGGGGGACATTAAATTGGTGGCAGATGAAGTTGGGACATTAAGATGGTGGCAGATAAAGGTGGACATTAAACTGGGGCAGATGGAGGGGGACATTAAACTGGGGGCAGATGGAGGGTGACATTAAACTGGGGGCAACTGAAGGAGGACATTAAACCATGGGGGGTAGCTGGAGGGGGACATATCTGCCTCCAGCTGCCCCATAGTTTAATGCCCCCCTCCAACTACCCCCACTGTTTAATGTCACCCTCCAGCTGCCCCAGTTTAATGTCCCCCTCTAGTTTCCGACAGTTTAAACTGGGACACGAGGAGAGGGACTTAATACTGTGGGGCAATTGGAGGGGAACATTATAATGTGGGGGCATATAATGTTAGGGTGACTGTAGGAGCATTATACTGTGTGGGGGCACATGGAAAAGTAGATGAGAATGGGCGGAGTCAATGTAGAAGTGGGTGGAGCTAAATTTGCCATGGCGCACATAGCGCACCGCATATTTTGTCCCTCTTTCTGTCCTTTGAAAGTTGGGAGGTATGGATCCTATTCCTGTCCGATTTTGCATCCGCGCTCCCTAGGCTCCTATTCATTGAAGCACGGCCGGTGCGTGGGAGGCACATGGATGACATCAGTTCAATCATGGTCGGCACTTGCACACAGCCATATACAGAGTGTTCCGGGCACATTACACCTCGCGCCCCCCATCATGGCCTCCGCTCCTTACCTTTACATATGAAGCATTTGATGTGGAAGTGTTTGGCCTGGACGCGCAGCACCTCGCCCCGACACGGCTCCCCACATTTATGGCAGCGGATGGCAGGCTTCTCTGTGGACTGGCCGGGGTCCGGCGAATGGGCAACTGGAAGAGAGAGAGACATTGGGGTCACTGAGCGCTCCCAACCGAGACACCCCAATAATAACCAGAATGTACAGAGCGCCCCAAAAATCACAGCACCCGAAATACGGAAATATATCAGTTACATAGAGATAAATAGGGGACAACCAATATGGCCGACTGTCAGTGACCTCATCATGACCTCCAATCTATTGTCCTCTGTTATCAGCCATGTCAGGACGGGAGAGGCCGACTGTAGGACAGGGGAATACAATCTATTACTATCTGTTATCAGCCACGTCAGGAGAGGAGAGGCCGACTGTAGGACAGGGGAATACAATCTATTACTATCTGTTATCAGCCACGTCAGGAGAGGCCGACTGTAGGACAGGGGAATACAATCTATTACTATCTGTTATCAGCCATGTCAGGAGAGGAGAGGCCGACTGTAGGACAGGGGAATACAATCTATTACTATCTGTTATCAGCCACGTCAGGAGGGAGAGGCCGACTGTAGGACAGGGGAATACAATCTATTACTATCTGTTATCAGCTATGTCAGGAGGGGAGAGGCCGACTGTAGGACAGGGGAATACAATCTATTACTAACTGTTATCAGCCACGTCAGGAGAGGAGAGGCCGACTGTAGGACAGGTGAATACAATCTATTACTATCTGTTATCAGCCATGTCAGGAGGGGAGAGGCCGACTGTAGGACAGGTGACTACAATCTATTACTATCTGTTATCAGCCGTGTCAGGAGAGGAGAGGCCGACTGTAGGACAGGGGAATACAATCTATTACTATCTGTTATCAGCCATGTCAGGAGAGGAGAGGCCGACTGTAGGACAGGGGAATACAATCTATTACTATCTGTTATCAGCCATGTCAGGAGGGGAGAGGCCGACTGTAGGACAGGGGAATACAATCTATTACTATCTGTTATCAGCCACGTCAGGAGAGGAGAGGCCGACTGTAGGACAGGGGAATACAATCTATTACTATCTGTTATCAGCCATGTCAGGAGAGGAGGGCCGACTGTAGTACAGGGGAATACAATCTATTACTATCTGTTATCAGCCATGTCAGGAGAGGAGAGGGCCAACTGTAGGACAGCGGAATACAATCTATTACTATCTGTTATCAGCCATGTCAGGAGGAGAGAGGCCGACTGTAGGACAGGGGAATACAATCTATTACTATCTGTTATCAGCCATGTCTGGAGGGGAGAGGCCGACTGTAGGACAGGGGAATACAATCTATTACTATCTGTTATCAGCCACGTCAGGAGGGGGAGAGGCCGACTGTAGGACAGGGGAATACAATCTATTACTATCTGTTATCAGCCACGTCAGGAGAGGGAGAGGCCTACTGTAGGACAGGGGAATACAATCTATTACTATCTGTTATCAGACACGTCAGGGGGGGAGAGGCCGACTGTAGGACAGGGGAATACAATCTATTACTATCTGTTATCAGCCATGTCAGGAGAGGAGAGGCTGACTGTAGGACAGGTGACTACAATCTATTACTATCTGTTATCAGCCACGTCAGGAGAGGAGAGGCCGACTGTAGGACAGGGGACTACAATCTATTACTATCTGTTATCAGCCATGTCAGGAGAGGAGAGGCCGACTGTAGGACAGGGGAATACAATCTATTACTATCTGTTATCAGCCATGTCAGGAGGGGAGAGGCCGACTGTAGGACAGGGGAATACAATCTATTACTATTTGTTATCAGCCACGTCAGGAGAGGAGAGGCCGACTGTAGGACAGGGGAATACAATCTATTACTATCTGTTATCAGCCACGTCAGGAGAGGCTGGCTGTAGGACAGGGGAATACAATCTATTACTATCTGTTATCAGCCACGTCAGGAGGGGAGAGGCCGACTGTAGGACAGGGGAATACAATCTATTACTATCTGTTATCAGCCATGTCAGGAGGGGAGAGGCCGACTGTAGGACAGTGGAATACAATCTATTACTATCTGTTATCAGCCATGTCAGGAGGGGAGAGGCCGACTGTAGGACAGGTGACTACAATCTATTACTATCTGTTATCAGCCATGTCAGGAGGGGAGAGGCCGACTGTAGGACAGGGGAATACAATCTATTACTATCTGTTATCAGCCATGTCAGGAGGGGAGAGGCCGACTGTAGGACAGGGGACTACAATCTATTACTATCTGTTATCAGCCATGTCAGGAGGGGAGAGGCCGACTGTAGGACAGGGGAATACAATCTATTACTATCTGTTATCAGCCATGTCAGGAGGGGAGAGGCCGACTGTAGGACAGGGGAATACAATCTATTACTATCTGTTATCAGCCATGTCAGGAGAGGAGAGGCGACTGTAGGACAGGGGAATACAATCTATTACTATCTGTTATCAGCCATGTCAGGAGAGGAGAGGCCGACTGTAGGACAGGGGAATACAATCTATTACTATCCGTTATCAGCCATGTCAGGAGAGGAGAGGCCGAATGTAGGACAGGGGAATACAATCTATTACTATCTGTTATCAGCCATGTCAGGAGAGAAGAGGCCGACTGTAGGACAGGGGAATACAATCTATTACTATCTGTTATCAGCCACGTCAGGAGGGGAGAGGCCGACTGTAGGACAGGGGAATACAATCTATTACTATCTGTTATCAGCCATGTCAGGAGAGGAGAGGCCGACTGTAGGACAGGGGAATACAATCTATTACTATCCGTTATCAGCCATGTCAGGAGGGGAGAGGCCGACTGTAGGACAGGGGAATACAATCTATTACTATCTGTTATCAGCCACGTCAGGAGAGGAGAGGCCGACTGTAGGACAGGGGAATACAATCTATTACTATCTGTTATCAGCCGTGTCAGGAGGGGAGAGGCCGACTGTAGGACAGGGGAATACAATCTATTACTATCTGTTATCAGCCATGTCAGGAGAGGAGAGGCCGACTGTAGGACATGGGAATACAATCTATTACTATCTGTTATCAGCCATGTCAGGAGGGGAGAGGCCGACTGTAGGACAGGGGAATACAATCTATTACTATCTGTTATCAGCCACGTCAGGAGAGGAGAGGCCGACTGTAGGACAGGGGAATACAATCTGTTACTATCTGTTATTAGCCATGTCAGGAGGGGAGAGGCCGACTGTAGGACAGGGGAATACAATCTATTACTATCTGTTATCAGCCACGTCAGGAGGGGAGAGGCCGACTGTAGGACAGGGGAATACAGTCTATTACTATCTGTTATCAGCCATGTCAGGAGAGGAGAGGCCGACTGTAGGACAGGGGAATACAATCTATTACTATCTGTTATCAGCCATGTCAGGAGGGGAGAGGCCGACTGTAGGACAGGGGAATATAATCTATTACTATCTGTTATCAGCCATGTCAGGAGGGGAGAGGCCGACTGTAGGACAGGGGAATACAATCTATTACTATCTGTTATCAGTCGTGTCAGGAGGAGAGAGGCCGACTGTAGGACAGGGGAATACAATCTATTACTATCTGTTATCAGCCATGTCAGGAGAGGAGAGGCCGACTGTAGGACAGGGGAATACAATCTATTGCTATCTGTTATCAGCCATGTCAGGAGGGGAGAGGCCGACTGTAGGACAGGTGACTACAATCTATTACTATCTGTTATCAGCCATGTCAGGAGAGGAGAGGCCGACTGTAGGACAGGGGAATATAATCTATTACTATCTGTTATCAGCCATGTCAGGAGAGGAGAGGCCGACTGTAGGACAGGGGAATATAATCTATTACTATCTGTTATCAGCCATGTAAGGTGGGTTCACACTTACGCCGGCACTCCGTCCACGGCGAATCCGACCTAAATGTCGGACAACTGGATAGGCACTAGATAGGGAAAGGTTAGCGACGCATTGCTTAAAACCCCATTCATTTGAATGGGTTTTTAAAGCAATGCATGGGTGTGCGCTTATACCCTCTGCACCGCGAAGCCGTTTTTTTTCGTCATTGTCCTGCATGTCCGACTTTGTTTCCAGCGAAAAAAACGGCTCACAGAGGATTGTCTAGACTGGATACATCTGTAACAAACAATCAGCTGTGAGAATCAGGTTTGTGCAAGTTACAATGTATCAGTGCAGGTGCTTGTTCTCTCCTGTTCTCATTGTCACAATGTGTCAGTCTGGAATCTTAGGCAGTTCAGCTCACAGAGCATTTTCTAGACTGGATACAACTGTAACAAACCCTCAGCTGTGAGAAGTATTCACTGACAGGAAGCAGAGGTCTACAGAAGATGGCAGAACTTTTCCTTATGTTGTGTGATCTGACGTTGTTTTTCGGGGTGTGGTCACATGACAGATATCTGGCAGGTAGCGGTCAGATACAGGATATACGTGACCTACTATTATTATACTTGGGGGGGCGCCACTGACCTTGTGCTCTGATCTACACCTGATGGACAGCATTAAAATAGCCTTTTATCTGAGAATGTGGGGGAGGGGGGCGGCCGCCTGTGACTATACATGGACATCAGTACTCGCTGCACTTTATCCAGGATTAACCCTTTCTATAATCGCCCGCCGCACATTGGCCAACATTGTCACATATTTTCCTAGATACTTCCAGGTCTGGTAACAGCAGTGACATCAGCGGGCAGAGCCCCCTGGGAACAATGTGCAGCCCCCAATATGCAATCCTAAAACAAAGGATTAAAGTGAAGCCGACTCTAGCAACCCCAAAATCTTACATTATCAGAATGTCCCCCATGAGCCGAGAGAATTGCGCTGGCTGCAGGAAGGCCTTGGCATGGCTAGGTTTTGTGTTAGTCCTAACTGTATTTCTGGCATTCTGTTCTTGAACCAGATAGCTGAGAATGAACAGAACTGCAGATCCCTATAGATTCATGAAGGGCACAGTAAGATGGACCCATGGGACATATTAACCCGAGATCACACTCTATGAGGGTCCTGGAGGAGGTAGACAATTTGCCTGGGGGTCTTGCGGTGCTGTCCGTGCTGTCATGGCTGTGTCCGGCGCTCAGACACAGACGCTGATCTTGCTTATACAACATGTTGGCCGGCCTGTAATAACAGATGCTGCTGACGCTGCTAAGCCCCGCGCTCAATGGAAAGCGAACAAGTCGACGTTTTCCAGTCCATTTGTTTCCAGGACCAGAGCTTGAAAGACAGCGAAGAGAGCGGGACAGGGAAGGTCACAGAGGAACAGGCGCTGCGCTCAAAGTCTACGGGGCGGCTCAAGGCCGGGGGTCCCATAGGTGGGGACATCAGGATCAGATCCTGAGCATCGCTGCATCCACAACACTATCTTATGGGAATGTTTGTGGGATACGGGGAATAACTTGTGTCCATGTTTGACAGCTGACACCCGACCTGATTCCAACCCACATACAGCTGTCAGCGTCACACACAACAAAGACAGCGAAACATACACAACTGAGACACAGAACCAGACACACACAATGATACACAAACACAAAACACACAGAGAAGTATAAGAACATACAACTGAGACATAGAAACACACAGAACATACACAGAGAAGTAAAGGGACACACAGAACATACACAACTGAGACATAGAGCCAGATACACACAATGATACACAAACACACAACACACAGAGAAGTACAGAAACAGACTGGATACATAGAAAGACACAGAGAAGTATAAGAACAAACAAAAAAAAAAAAAAAACACACAAAACAAACACAGAGAAGTAAAGGGACACACAGAACATACACAACTGAGACATAGAGCCAGATACACACAAGATACACACACACAACACACACAGAGAAGTATAAACTACACGATATATAAACAAACAGAACACACAGAGAAGTACAGGGACACACAGACAGACACAGAGAAAAAGAAAAAAAAAAAAAAAAAAAAAAAAAAACAAACAACACACAGAGAAGAACAGAAACAGACGGATACATAGAAAGACACAGAGAAGTATAAGAACATACAAATGAGACATAGAACCAGAGACACACAATGATATGTAAACAAACCGAACACACAGACAAGTCAGGGACACACAACAGACACAGAACATACAAATATACACCAAGACAGACAGAAATGCCGAAACACAGACACAAAAAACCAAACACGTATGTATACAAATATAGAAACGCACATGGCGTATATACATAGAAAGACACAGAACTGCAAACAATGAAATATACAGAAAGAGACGTCACATCCAGCCAGACACAGATATACAGAAACACACACATAATATATACACTGTACACAAAGACAAAGATGAGTATATATATGAGTATATATATATCTATCTATATATACTGTATATCTATGTATGTAGAAACAGAGTCTGGATCAGCCTGGAATTCCAGGGTGGAAGTGTTTCCTGAGAGGATAGATAAGACTTCTGTCATCCCACCACATTATCTCAAGACAAACCATCCAAAAAGCCCCCCCCCCTCCCGCCTGTCACAGGGGCCCAGGGTGATATGGGGAGCACAGTCATTCCAACCATTCCATAAGGGACAACAGGGGCCCGCCCAGGCCAGGACAGAGAGCGGAGGAAAACTCTCATCATCCAGAAGAGATGGGGACATAAGAAAAATAGTTCTATAAAGGAGACCCCCATTACTACTACTATTACTATAACTACTACTCTCCTCATCAGGTTCTAGCACATCAGTGTAAGAATCTAATATATTACACCATATATTACATATAGACACAGCAGAGCAGTCAATGTATACATGTATTAGGCTAAGTTCACATTGGAGATTCCACCGGAGAAACTGCAGAGAGAAAAGTCCTGCACAGAGGACCCCATTATAGTCAGTAGGGTCCGCCAGTGACTGCGTCTAACCAGTGTTATAGGAGGCTGGCTCACTGTTGTTCAGGTCCCCTGGTGGAGAGCCCAGCACAGATGTGAACCAAGCCTTACTTATATATATATATATAAGTTATATAAGCAAAAGTACTGCTCCTGAGTTACATCCTGTATTATACTCCAGAGCCGCGCTCCTTTTGCGCAGTCAGCTGCGTTTTTTTTCCTGCTTCCTTTTTTTTATTCTTTTTTTTACTCCAGAGCTGCCTCACTATTCTGCTGGTACAGTCACTGTGTACATACATTACTTATTTACTTTATCCTGTATTATACTCCAGAGCTGCGCTCACTATTCTGCTGGTGCAGTCACTGTGTACATACATTACATTACTTACCCTGTTGTCCTGTTTCCTGTATTATACTCCAGAGCTGCGCTCACTATTCTGCTGGTGCAGTCACTGTGTACATACATTACATTACTTATCCTGTACTGATCTTTCTCTGGTGAGTCTGTGTACATTTTTTTTCCTGTATTATACTCCAGAGCTGTGCTCACTATTCTGCTGGTACAGTCACTATGTACATACATTACATTACTTATCCTGTACTGATCCTGAGTTACATCCTGTATTATACTCCAGAGGGGCTGCACTCACTATTCTGTTCTTTTTTTTCTTTTTTGTGGTGCAGTCACTGTGTACATACATTACATTACTTATCCTGTATTATACTCCAGAGCTGCGCTCACTATTCTGCTGGTACAGTCACTGTGTACATACATTACATTACTTATCCTGTACTGATCCTGAGTTACATCCTGTATTATACTCCAGAGCTGCACTCACTATTCTGCTGGTACAGTCACTGTGTACATACATTACATTACTTATCCTGTACTAGATCCTGAGTTACATCCTGTATTATACTCCAGAGCTGCGCTCACTATTCTGCTGGTACAGTCACTGTGTACATACATTACATTACTTATCCTGTACTGATCCTGATTTACATCCTGTATTATACTCCAGAGCTGCGCTTACTATTCTGCTGGTGCAGTCACTGTGTACATACATTACATTACTTATCCTGTATTATACTCCAGAGCTGCACTCACTATTCTGCTGGTACAGTCACTGTGTACATACATTACATTACTTATCCTGTACTGATCCTGAGTTACATCCTGTATTATACTCCAGAGCTGCGCTCACTATTCTGCTGGTACAGTCACTGTGTACATAAATTACATTACTTATCCTGTATTATACTCCAGAGCTGCGCTCACTATTCTGCTGGTACAGTCACTGTGTACATACATTACATTACTTATCCTGTACTGATCCTGAGTTACATCCTGTATTGTACTCCAGATCTGCACTCACTATTCTGCTGGTACTGTCACTGTGTACATACATTACATTAGTTATCCTGTATTATACTCCAGAGCTGCACTCAATATTCTGCTGGTGCAGTCACTGTGTACATACATTACATTACTTATCCTGTACTGATCCTGAGTTATATCCTGTATTATACTCCAGAGCTGCGCTCACTGTTCTGCTGGTACAGTCACTGTGTACATACATTACATTACTTATCCTGTATTATACTCCAGAGCTGCACTCACTATTCTGCTGGTACAGTCACTGTGTACATACATTACATTACTTATTCTGTATTATACTCCAGAGCTGCGCTCACTATTCTGCTGGTACAGTCACTGTGTACATACATTACATTACTTATCCTGTACTGATCCTGAGTTACATCCTGTATTATACTCCAGAGCTGTGTAAGAGACAGCCAATGTTGTCTTAAGCTTCATTTGTCTGTATAAACTGTTAATGTTGAATGTATTTCTGTGATTCTGTTCCTTTAAGACAGCAGCCATTGTAATTGTGACATGATGCTGGAGTGAGACCCCCCCCCCTTTTATGTCAGCCTGCCTGTTCTGCAGACAGAGTGTGAGCAGAGAAGCAGGAAGTGACGAGACAGAGAGCAGCAGCCATCTTGGCAAGTGTTGTATTGAACTGGTGTGGAGATTTTTCTGTACAGCTAAGCTGTATCTTGGTACAGAGACAAACAGAGTGTAAAGAGACAACAGGACTAGTGAGTCCATGTGAAAGGAACCGTGCTCAGTGGCTGATCAGTGAGACTGACATTGTGACTGTGTATATGGATACCACAGATAGAGACTCGCAGTGCTATTGATGTACTGGACGGCACCTGCTAAATCCCGGCTTACATCCCAGCTCAGTGTATGGATTCGGCAGGACTGTCAGTGTGCTGAGTGGAATCTGCTGTTGGATTACATTGCATTCAGTTGGTTTCCCTGTCTGTTAAAGAGGACTTCATTTCTCCCAAGATCCTGATAACCGTGAGGAGAGGACGCTTCACTATAAAAGAAAGGAACGACTTTGGGCCCCACCGCGCGCTTCTACGGACTGTAAGCGGTCCACCTGGACCACTGGGGAAAAGGGGGTGCACCCAAATGTGAAGTCAGGGTCAGTTAGGGATAGTTTTGAGTATATTGTTCATTCAGTGTCCATACTGCAGAAGTGGACAGAGTAAAAGTAGAAACCATTGCAGAATTTGCCTTGAAATTGTTCATGCTATATTGTATATTTTGCTTGTCTTTAGCCCTGTCATTTTACCTTTAACTAGCCTTTATTAACTTATAGTAAATATATATTTTTTTTCTTGAACTACCGCGTGTGCGTTCATTTCTGGTTGCGGAGTCCAAACCACCTGCCTTGCTCTCGGTTCACAAATTGGCATAGTCGGCAGGATCCGCTTACCAGAATGGACGGTGACGCACCCGTTAGAGAGAATGGTGCTGGAGGAAGAATGCCAGCAGGGGCTATAATGAGTCAGTTAGCTAAATTTGATGGCAATAATATGTCAGTGAGTATGTGGGTGGAACAGATACGAATGATACAGCGAATGTACCAGACCGCACCAGAAGTACTAGTAGAGCTAGCAATATTGACATTACAAGGGGATGCTAAGACCACGGTGATACTGAGGCCATTTGAACAAAGGCAGACATTTGAGCAAGTAGTCCAGATTCTAGAAACCATCTATGGAGAAACTGCATTGCTGGGGTCTCTGCAGGCTCGGTTCTTCCAGAGGGTACAACAGGAGAATGAAAGCCTTCCCCAATATGCAAATGCCCTACAAGAACTGCTCCGAGATATTCAAAGGAAGGAAAGAGGGGGCTCGCCAGCCTTCTGTAACCCTGATCGGACTCTCCGTGACCAGTTTGTCCTGGGGATACGTGACGGCAGTTTAACTGTGACTATGCAGGATTTTATACGACGAGAGACTGATGCTAAATTCCATGATGTACAGGTAGAGGCCATCTCCCGTGCCAATAGTATGGTCCCGAGGCCGCAGACCGCAGTTGGAGTTACTTTGTCACAGGGGGCTAGTTCTGGCTCAGAGACAGTAGAAAAAGGGACGGTTAAAGAAATTCTCACAGTAATGCAGAAACTGCAAGAACAAATGGAACACTTGCACACTCGTTGTGATGAGCAGTCTATGAAAATTGCAGACTTCCAGAAGACTGGAGATGAAAGGGTGAGCCATCCACACCCAGCAAGTCAGAATCACCCACCACCCCGCTGGAGGGATGAGGATAGGACCTACCGAAGGGGTCCAAATCATTTAGTGCAGTGCTCAGGAGAAATCGAAGGGGCTTACCGAAGGGGCCCAAACAGATGGCCAGAACGACGGGGGATACGCTGCTGGGAGTGTGGACGGATGGGCCACGTTGCTGCTAGATGTCCAGAGCAGCGACAAACTTATGAGAGACCGCCGTTAAACTGAAGTCCCCTGCTGCTGAAGGGCGTGTAGTAGGGGAGACTGACAAGGAGACTATGTGGGGAGAATGCCCTGATGATGACCTGATCGCTGCAAGTCCTGTCATACAGGTGGAAATGGAGGGTATTCCGGTTACCGGGATGATTGACACGGGTTCCCAAGTAACGACCTTGAGTAGAGACTGTTATGAACGGTACTTCCAGCAACATGTGAAATATGATCCCCATACATTCGTACGAGTGGTCGCAGCTAACCAGTTACCAGTTCCAGTCGTGGGAGTGGCATGGATGAATGTCCGGGTATGTGGCCAAGATCTGGGTAGGAAAGGCATTGTGGTGGTACAGGAGTCACATGAAGTAAAGGTCCCTGTCATTTTGGGGATGAATGTGTTAAAAGAATTAGATCAGATCCTCTTTGAAAAGAAAGGTCACGGTTATTGGAAAGAAACCACCACCCATCGGCCTACTCAAACAGCTTTCCAGCGGCTGATCCGGACATGTGGCTTACAGAAAAGTTCAGATGCACAGCGTCCTCTGGCTCGAATTTCAGTTCCTTTGCATACAAAAGTTACACTGCCACCCAGTCGGGAGACAATAGTGTCCATGCCCGTAGGCACCTGTCGGAAACTAGAGGGCATAGCTGTGTTGGTAGAACCACTGCAGGCAGCCGAAGGAGGTGTTGATCCGCTAGTGGCCCGTTCCTTGGCAATAGTTCGCAATGGAAGAGTACCACTTCGATGTGTAAACACTCAGGACCAGAGTGTGGACCTGACCCCAGGGAGGCTGCTGGCTAACATCTATGTGACTCCGGAGGAAGTAAGGAAAGTAACTCCAATGCAGCTGAAGCCGACTGAAAGGGATGAGTGGACCGTAACTGTGTCCATGGGAGAAGATGAGGAACCCACCTCTGAATGGAATGGCTGTGCAATTCGAGAACAGATGAAGATGGATGTAAGTTCATGTTCTCTGGAATGGGTGCAGAAGGTAGATGAGCTGTTGTGGGAGAACCAAGCCACCTTTGCACGGTATGCTGAAGATTTTGGATGTACCACAGGGATCTACCATGAGATTCCCACAGGAGACACCCCTCCAATTAGAGAGCGCTACCGACAAATTCCTCCACAGTTGTATCAGGAAGTGAAAGAACTGTTAGCTAAGATGCTACAGGGTGGGATCATCCAAGAAAGCCAGAGTCCCTGGGCGGCTCCTGTGGTGTTAGTAAGAAAAAAAGATGGGTCCATCCGATTTTGCGTAGACTATCGGAAGTTAAACGCTTGCACCGTACGAGATTCCTACCCCTTGCCACGGATTGAGGAGTCCCTCTCAGCGCTAGGGAGAGCCCGGTACTTCTCCTCACTAGATCTGGCTAGTGGGTATTGGCAGGTGCCGATGGCCACAAAAGACAAGGAGAAGACGGCATTCATCTTGCCCATGGGACTATACGAATTTAACCGGATGCCCTTCGGGTTGACAAATGCACCCGGAACGTTTCAGCGGTTGATGGAGAAATGTCTCGGTGACTTCAACTTTGAGTTCACTCTCATCTACTTGGATGACATTATAGTGTATTCTGCGACCTTTGAAGACCATCTCCACCAGTTGGGGCAAGTATTTCGAAGATTGCGGGAACATGGGCTCAAATTGAAACCCAGTAAATGTCGGTTGTTCCAATCTGAAATTGATTACTTGGGTCACCGCGTATCAGGAGAAGGGGTGAGACCATCAAGAGACAAGATAGCGGCTGTTCAAGATTGGCCGATACCGACTACCCTGCGAGAAGTGAGGGCATTCCTTGGAGTAGCCGGTTACTATCGACGGTTTATTAAGGATTTCGCCAAGGTAGCAGCACCACTTAATGCTCTCCTACGAGGCACATCCGGTGTTCCAAAGAACCGGTCCGTGAAGTGGGGACCTGAACAGGAACAAGCCTTCCAGGCATTGAAGGATGCACTGACAACAGCCCCAATCTTGGCATATGCTGATTACCACTTGCCGTTCCAGCTATATACAGATGCAAGCCTGTATGGTCTTGGAGCAGTGCTTTCCCAGCTTCAGGATGGCCAGGAGAGGGTCATAGCGTACGGCAGCCGGTCTTTGAGAGATTCTGAAAGAAACCCCGAGAATTATAGTTCATTTAAATTGGAGCTGTTGGCACTGGTATGGGCCATGACCGAGAAATTCTCTGAATATTTGACCGGTGCTGAAGTTTTAGTACTGACTGACAACAACCCACTAGCTCACCTGGAAAATGCCAAGCTCGGGGCGTTAGAGCAGAGGTGGATAGCCCGAATGTCTACATTCAATTACCGCATTAAGTATCGGTCCAAGACAGAGAACCAGAATGCTGACGGACTTTCTAGGGTAACTGCCCAGACCCCCACAGAAGACGTGGATCATGAGTTGGAGCATGTGGAGGTGCCCGATTTCAGCAGATTTTCACAGGCCTTGACCGCCACTAATCAGTTTGAGATGGAGGGGACTGAAATGGCTCCTTTCTTTGGTCCCTCACGACAGGAATGGGCACAGATACAACAGACCCATGAGGGGCTGGCGCAGATGATCAAGTGTGTTGAGAAAGGCCAGAAGCCCTGTAGAGAGGAAAGAGAACGACTGACACGTGAGATATTATCTGTTTTGAGTCAGTGGGAAAAGTTGGAGATGAAAAATGGAGTGCTATGCCGAAAGGTCTATTTACCTTCTGAGATCGACATTCGATACCAAATTGTGGTGCCTAGTGAACTGGCTCACTCCTTGGCAGTTGAGGCTCATAATAAGAATGGACATTTTGGTCATGAGAAGACCTTTCGTTGGTTACAGCGACTGATTTACTGCCCTGGTCTTCGTCAAATGGTCGAAGAAGTATGCCGCAGCTGTCGAACTTGTGAGATCCATAAGGCAATAGAACAGAGAGCTCCCCTGCAAACCATCGTGACCCAGGAACCTTTAGAAATCGTCATGATAGACTATCTAATGGTGGGCCCATCCAATAGCGGACACCAGTATTGCCTCGTAATGGTGGATCACTTCACCAAATTTGCGGTGGTAACCGCCACCAAGGACCAGACAGCTGAGTCAGCAGCTCGTGCTCTGTGCCAAGATTTCATTCGAGTATATGGGTGCCCCCAACGCATCCACTCCGACCAGGGCGCCTGCTTTGAGGGACACGTAATGAAAGAAGTTCAACGTATCTACGGGATAAAGAAGTCGCACACGACTCCATACCACCCTCAGGGAAATGGGGCCTGTGAAAGATTCAACAGAACTCTGCTACAGATGCTGCGGACTCTGGAGGAAGACAAGAAGTTACAGTGGCCTCAGTTCTTGTCTGAAATGGTGTGGGCCTATAACAATCAGGTCCATTCTACAACGGGGTACTCTCCTTATACACTTCTCTTTGGGCGGTCTGGGCGAAGTATAGGAGAATTACAGTTGAATGATATGGATGGGTTCCCTCCGAGGGATCCAACCTCTTGGGTGCGGGCGCATCGGCAGAGACTTGAGACGATCCATCGATTGGTGCGGCAGCGCCTGCAAGAACATCCCCATCCTGATAAGACCCCAGTGCAAGAAGCACCATTGCAACCAGGCGACCTGGTGCTAGTTCGTGTCAAGAAACCCCAAGGGAAATTGGAAAGCAGATGGGAGGCTTTGCCGTATCGTGTTGTTGGCCGCAAGTATGCGAATGGGCCAGTGTACCAGGTCCAGAAAGAAGGAACTGATTGTGTTCGAGTACTTCACCGAAATATGTTGCGCCTGTGTCATTCTGAAGGGACAAATCACGATGGGCCTGCCAATGTGAATGAGCTCCCACAGTCAGAGAATGGAGGTGCGGAATGGGCCTCCGACGAGGAGGATGATTGTTGGCCGATCCCTGCTCCTGGGGATGTTCCACCTGTGACTACTGTATCTCCGGCCTGTGCTCCCTCTGGTGCGGAATCCGCTGGTCCTTCTCAGCCCATAGCTGCAGCACCCCATAATATACCACCGGTCCTCAGACGGACCACTAGGCCAAATGCTGGTATTCCCCCTGTTCGGTATGCGCAGGATGAGTTTGTTTGGCCTGCCATACATCGGTATACTACCACCCTGTGCATAAAAGTACAACCCTCTGGATATACAGTCATAGGCAGGGACTGCCACTCTTAAAGTGGGGGGGAATATGTAAGAGACAGCCAATGTTGTCTTAAGCTTCATTTGTCTGTATAAACTGTTAATGTTGAATGTATTTCTGTGATTCTGTTCCTTTAAGACAGCAGCCATTGTAATTGTGACATGATGCTGGAGTGAGACCCCCCCCCTTTTATGTCAGCCTGCCTGTTCTGCAGACAGAGTGTGAGCAGAGAAGCAGGAAGTGACGAGACAGAGAGCAGCAGCCATCTTGGCAAGTGTTGTATTGAACTGGTGTGGAGATTTTTCTGTACAGCTAAGCTGTATCTTGGTACAGAGACAAACAGAGTGTAAAGAGACAACAGGACTAGTGAGTCCATGTGAAAGGAACCGTGCTCAGTGGCTGATCAGTGAGACTGACATTGTGACTGTGTATATGGATACCACAGATAGAGACTCGCAGTGCTGTTGATGTACTGGACGGCACCTGCTAAACCCCGGCTTACATCCCAGCTCAGTGTATGGATTCGGCAGGACTGTCAGTGTGCTGAGTGGAATCTGCTGTTGGATTACATTGCATTCAGTTGGTTTCCCTGTCTGTTAAAGAGAACTTCATTTCTCCCAAGATCCTGATAACAGTGAGGAGAGGACGCTTCACTATAAAAGAAAGGAACGACTTTGGGCCCCACCGCGCGCTTCTACGGACTGTAAGCGGTCCACCTGGACCACTGGGGAAAAGGGGGTGCACCCAAATGTGAAGTCAGGGTCAGTTAGGGATAGTTTTGAATATATTGTTCATTCAGTGTCCATACTGCAGAAGTGGACAGAGTAAAAGTAGAAACCATTGCAGAATTTGCCTTGAAATTGTTCATGCTATATTGTATATTTTGCTTGTCTTTAGCCCTGTCATTTTACCTTTAACTAGCCTTTATTAACTTATAGTAAATATATATTTTTTTCTTGAACTACCGCGTGTGCGTTCATTTCTGGTTGCGGAGTCCAAACCACCTGCCTTGCTCTCGGTTCACAGCTGCACTCACTATTCTGCTGGTGCAGTCACTGTGTACATACATTACATTACTTATCCTGTACTGATCCTGAGTTACATCCTGTATTATACTCCAGAGCTGCGCTCACTATTCTGCTGGTACAGTCATTGTGTACATACATTACATTACTTATTCTGTATTATACTCCAGAGCTGCGCTCACTATTCTGCTGGTGCAGTCACTGTGTACATACATTACATTACTTATCCTGTATTATACTCCAGAGCTGCGCTCACTATTCTGCTGGTACAGTCACTGTGTACATACATTACATTACTTATCCTGTACTGATCCTGAGTTATATCCTGTATTATACTCCAGAGCTGCGCTCACTATTCTGCTGGTGCAGTCACTGTGTACATACATTACATTACTTATCCTGTACTGATCCTGAGTTACATCCTGTATTATACTCCAGAGCTGCGCTCACTATTCTGCTGGTGCAGTCACTGTGTACATACATTACATTACTTATCCTGTATTATACTCCAGAGCTGCGCTCACTATTCTGCTGGTACAGTCACTGTGTACATACATTACATTACTTATCCTGTACTGATCCTGAGTTATATCCTGTATTATACTCCAGAGCTGCGCTCACTATTCTGCTGGTGCAGTCACTGTGTACATACATTACATTACTTATCTTGTACTGATCCTGAGTTACATCCTGTATTATATTCCAGAGCTGTTATGGGGTTTCTGTCCGACAACAGGTTTGCTGACTGTTTCCATTAACAACCTGCAGAATGAGGAGTGCAGTTCTGGAGAGTCCTGCAGGATTAGAATGAGTAGCTGCTCCAGCTGGTGATGTTAGCGCTGCCATCCTGCTCCATCTACACGCTGTACATCCTGATGGGAGTTATCCCTCTAATGATATTACACAATAGTTCCGTCAGCAATCCTATATGTTATAATGGACGTTCCATCTCACAGTGAAGTCGCTGATTCTCGGTCGAGCTCCTTCCTGACAGTTTGCTGACCTAAGACTGGAGATCACTAGCGCATTACTTATAATAATCCCTGGAAGCCGGAGACATCTTTAAATACACGTGAAGTAATGATGCAGAGTTGATAGATGCGGAGATCGCTGCCACCGCCATTACACTGTCAATATGATCAATGGCAGCCTCATCATAAGAGGGGAGGAAAGCTCTGCAATATCTCTGACTACTAAGATGAAAAGGAAGCAACTTCATAAATTACTTCCTCCTGTATTGTGCATTCAGCGACTTCGCAGATCTTTGCATATCCATGGTTACAGACTACAAGGAAAAAGCCTGTGTAGTCTGATCCTGTAGCCATGTGTAACTGCACTACCTGTGGCCTTTCTTCTGGTGCCTGCAGGGTATAGGAAGACACTATATGCAGTGTCTTTATATAGACCAGACATTCCTGGTACACAGATCCAAACCCTTAGTTTACATGATAAAATTCCACATGCCTGTAGCCACCACTAGGGGGAGCTTACAGTAATCCCAGTAATGATAAAGTAAGCCATAAATTCCTGAGCCCCCTCCCCTAGTGGTGGCTGCATAGATCTGTATGTAGTAAGCTCCTGAGCTCCCTCTAGTGGTGGCTGTATAGAACTGTATGCAGTAAGCTCCTGAGCTCCCCCTAGTGGTGGCTGTATAGATCTGTATGTAGTAAGCTCCTGAGCTCCCTCTAGTGGTGGCTGTATAGATCTGTATGTAGTAAGCTCCTGAGCTCCCTCTAGTGGTAGCTGTATAGATCTGTATGTAGTAAGCTCCTCACCTCCCTCTAGTGGTGGCTGTATAGATCTGTATGCAGTAAGCTTCTGAGCTCCCCCTAGTGGTGGCTGTATAGATCTGTATGTAGTAAGCTCCTGAGCTCCCTCTAGTGGTGGCTGTATAGATCTGTATGTAATAAGCTCCTCAGCTCCCTCTAGTGGTGGCTGTATAGATCTGTATGCAGTAAGCTCCTGAGCTCCCCCTAGTGGTGGCTGTATAGATCTGTATGTAGTAAGCTCCTGAGCTCCCTCTAGTGGTGGCTGTATAGATCTGTATGTATTAAGCTCCTGAGCTCCTCCTAGTGGTGGCTGTATAGATCTGTATGTAGTGAAGCTCCTGAGCTCCCTCTAGTGGTGGCTGTATAGATCTGTATGCAGTAAGCTCCTAAGCTCCCTCTAGTGGTGTCTGTATAGATCTGTATGCAGTAAGCTCCTCAGCTACCTCTAGTGGTAGCTGTGTAGATCTGTATGCAGTAAGCTCCTGAGCTCCCCCTAGTGGTGGCTGTATAGCTCTGTATGTAGTAAGCTCCTGAGCTCCCTCTAGTGGTGGCTGTATAGATCTGTATGTAGTAAGCTCCTGAGCTCCCTCTAGTGGTGGCTGTATAGATCTGTATGTAGTAAGCTCCTCAGCTCCCTCTAGTGGTGGCTGTATAGCTCTGTATGCAGTAAGCTCCTGAGTTCCTTCTAGTGGTGGCTGTATAGATCTGTATGTAGTTAGCTCCTGAGCTCCCTCTAGTGGTGGCTGTATAGATCTGTATGTAGTAAGCTCCTGAGCTTCCTCTAGCGGTGGCTGTATAGCTCTGTATGTAGTAAGCGCCTGAGCTCCTCCTAGTGGTGGCTGTATAGATCTGTATGTAGTAAGCTCCTGAGCTCCCTCTAGTGGTGGCTGTATAGATCTGTATGCAGTAAGCTCCTGAGCTCCCCCTAGTGGTGGCTGTATAGATCTGTATGTAGTCAGCTCCTGAGCTCCCTCTAGTGGTGGCTGTATAGATCTGTATGTAGTAAGCTCCTGAGCTCCCCCTAGTGGTGGCTGTATAGATCTGTATGCAGTAAGCTCCCTCTAGTGGTGGCTGTATAGATCTGTATGTAGTCAGCTCCTGAGCTCCCTCTAGTGGTGGCTGTATAGATCTGTATGTAGTAAGCTCCTGAGCTCCCCCTAGTGGTGGCTGTATAGATCTGTATGTAGTCAGCTCCTGAGCTCCCTCTAGTGGTGGCTGTATAGCTCTGTATGTAGTAAGCTCCTGAGCTCCCCCTAGTGGTGGCTGTATAGATCTGTATGTAGTAAGCTCCTGAGCTCCCCTAGTGGTGGCTGTATAGATCTGTATGCAGTAAGCTTCTGAGCTCCCCCTAGTGGTGGCTGTATAGATCAGTATGTAGTAAGCTCCTGAGCTCCCCCTAGTGGTGGCTGTATAGATCTGTATGTAGTAAACTCCTGAGCTCCCTCTAGTGGTGGCTATATAGATCTGTATGCAGTAAGCTCCTGAGCTTCCCCTAGTGGTGGCTGTATAGATCTGTATGTAGTAAGCTCCTCAGCTCCCTCTAGTGGTGGCTGTATAGAACTGTATGTAGTAAGCTCCTGAGCTCCCCTAGTGGTGGCTGTATAGATCTGTATGCAGTAAGCTTCTGAGCTCCCCCTAGTGGTGGCTGTATAGATCTGTATGTAGTAAGCTCCTGAGCTCCCCCTAGTGGTGGCTGTATAGATCTGTATGTAATAAGCTCCTCAGCTCCCTCCAGTGGTGGCTGTATAGATCTGTATGCAGTAAGCTCCTGAGCTCCCCCTAGTGGTGGCTGTATAGATCTGTATGTAGTAAGCTCCTCAGCTCCCTCTAGTGGTGGCTGTATAGATCTGTATGTATTAAGCTCCTGAGCTCCTCCTAGTGGTGGCTGTATAGATCTGTATGTAGTAAGCTCCTGAGCTCCCCCTAGTGGTGGCTGTATAGATCTGTATGTAGTAAGCGCCTGAGCTCCCTCTAGTGGTGGCTGTATAGATCTGTATGCAGTAAGCTCCCTCTAGTGGTGTCTGTATAGATCTGTATGTAGTAAGCTCCTGAGCTCCCCCTAGTGGTGGCTGTATATATCTGTATGTAGTAAGCTCCTGAGCTCCCTCTAGTGGTGGCTGTATAGATCTGTATGCAGTAAGCTTCTGAGCTCCCACTAGTGGTGGCTGTATAGATCTGTATGTAGTAAGCTCCTGAGCTCCCCCTAGTGGTGGCTGTATAGATCTGTATGTAATAAGCTCCTCAGCTCCCTCTAGTGGTGGCTGTATAGATCTGTATGCAGTAAGCTCCTGAGCTCCCCCTAGTGGTGGCTGTATAGATCTGTATGTAGTAAGCTCCTCAGCTCCCTCTAGTGGTGGCTGTATAGATCTGTATGTATTAAGCTCCTGAACTCCTCCTAGTGGTGGCTGTATAGATATGTATGTAGTAAGCTCCTGAGCTCCCTCTAGTGGTGGCTGTATAGATCTGTATGCAGTAAGCTCCCTCTAGTGGTGTCTGTATAGATCTGTATGTAGTAAGCTCCTGAGCTCCCCCTAGTGGTGGCTGTATAGATCTGTATGTAGTAAGCTCCTGAGCTCCCTCTAGTGGTGGCTGTATAGATCTGTATGCAGTAAGCTCCTAAGCTCCCTCTAGTGGTGTCTGTATAGATCTGTATGCAGTAAGCTCCTCAGCTACCTCTAGTGGTAGCTGTGTAGATCTGTATGCAGTAAGCTCCTGAGCTCCTTCTAGTGGTGGCTGTATGGATCTGTATGTAGTAAGCTCCTGAGCTCCCTCTAGTGGTGGCTGTATAGATCTGTATGTAGTAAGCTCCTGAGCTCCCTCTAGTGGTGGCTGTATAGCTCTGTATGTAGTAAGCGCCTGAGCTCCCTCTAGTGGTGGCTGTATAGATCTGTATGCAGTAAGCTCCTGAGCTCCCCCTAGTGGTGGCTGTATAGATCTGTATGTAGTAAGCTCCTCAGCTCCCTCTAGTGGTGGCTGTATAGATCTGTATGCAGTAAGCTTCTGAGCTCCCCCTAGTGGTGGCTGTATAGATCTGTATGTAGTAAGCTCCTGAGCTCCCCCTAGTGGTGTCTGTATAGATCTGTATGTAGTAAGCTCCTGAGCTCCCCCTAGTGGTGGCTGTATAGGTCTGTATGCAGTAAGCTCCCTCTAGTGGTGTCTGTATAGATCTGTATGTAGTAAGCTCCTGAGCTCCCCCTAGTGGTGGTTGTATAGATCTGTATGCAGTAAGTTCCTCAGCTCCCTCTAGTGGTAGCTGTGTAGATCTGTATGCAGTAAGCTCCTGAGCTCCTTCTAGTGGTGGCTTCAGACAGGGAGGATGATACCATGTAACTCTAAGTCACTGCAGTGATTTTGGAGCTGTCTATCAGAAAAAAACAGAAATTCAACTTCTATAATATATTTAGTATTTAGCGCAGAATGTTGGAGCCAGATATGACTTGGGTATAGAATATTCTATATCTGATAGAAGGAAGAGATGTTACGCTTTCTATCAATAACTCTCATTTTACACTTTTACAGCTGCAATGTTGTTACATTATATTAATATTTATTACAACCCCATCAGTATAATCTATGTGTTACGTGTTACAATGTATCAGCTCAGAGCAGGAAGTAACAAAGTAACAAGTTGAACAACAACCTTGCAGAGATTTCTAGAATCTATAAACTGTTTTGTGGGCTGGGGAGGGGTCACACTATGGATTATACATCAAGATTATGATGTGCCCTTGAAACTATCAGCAGATGGAATATAATAGCAGGAATTATATTACAAAGTGCAGCAGATACTAAGACTACAGGGGATATAGGATGTCACTAAGACTAAACTACAACCTGCTCAGCTCTGCTAGAAAAGCCGCAACGCAGGCATCTTACCCGGCGGAAAATCCGGCTCTATCCTGAACGCTGTGCAAGGAGATAAAAACTTATTACACCCTGCGCCAAGATTCACATACAATCACAGCAGATATGTACACATAGCATGTTCCACAAATAAGGGTATATCTGCCTCTGGAAAAGCTGGGTGCCAAGCAATATTGCTACTATTACAGACACAGATCACTCAGCTTTCCTGAAATGCAAAATGACTAGTTATGCAGAGATACATTATCCTCTCCAGTATGGCTCCAAAACCTGGCAGACTTCCATTCAGGACTTTGGGAAAGCTAGGTGACATCATCTGTGGAAATTGTAATGAAAATCAAGATATCTATGGAAAAATCCTCTGCAGAAAGATGACAATGTAACCTCCGATAAATGACATTGTAAGCCCTAGTAGATAACCTCTTCAAAGTTACATTGTAGCCCACTGATAAATGACTTGTGTAACCACAATAGATAACAAAGTAACCCCCAATGGATGACAATGTAAACTCTGATAACTGACAATGTATCCTTAAACAGGTAACAATGTAAACTGTGATAGATAACAATATAACCTCAGATAGATACCAAGGTAAACTCTGAAAAAGGACAATACATCATCTGAACAAAGACGTTTCCCATGATAGATGACAATGTACTGTAACTCTGATAAATGACATTGTAACCTCTGATAGATGACAATGTAACCTCTGATAAACAACAATATAGTCTCTGATAGATGCAATGTCACTCTGATAATTGACAAGGCTTCCTATGATAGATGACAATGTAAATTGTGATAGATAAGAATGTAATTCCTGGTACATAACAATGTAACACATTTTAGATGATAATATAACCTCCGATAGATGACAATGTGACCTCTGATAGATGATAACATAAGCCCTGAGGGATGACAATGTAACTTTCTGTAAATGACAATAACCGATTATATGAACTAGACCTCTGGCGATCAGGCCAGGCAGTTGAAGCACACCATTAAAGCCTTAAGGTGGGAGACTTCTTTAAGAAAGACTGACATTTTGCAGTGTGTTGTCATACAGGTGGGATCTGGGTGTTGGGAATTCTTCCAGTCCTTTCCTAGCAGCCCCCTCCCCTGCTGCCTGCCTCATATCACGACTACTGCCTGGTATTCCGGGCCTGGTGGGGTAGAGGGTTGAAGTCTTTTATGACGTGGATTTCGATGCGTCATCTCATCCTTATTGTGCTACTTTCCTTTACTCTACAATATGATCTGGCATCACTAGAGGTAAGAACTAAATCCAGATCCAAGTGAATGTGACAGAAATGTCTAAGTGTCCACCCAGTGTGTAACAGGTGAAGGAGATTCCCCTTGTGCAGTGGCAGTGTGATGTCATCATCTTATCAGCAGGGAGTGGCGTGATGTCATCATCTTATCAGCCACCAATCCCAGAGGTGCAAGAAAAACTCAATCAACTGTAAGATAGGACAAAGGTGACACATGACAGCGGCAGCCAGCACAGCGCAGCACACCCACTTCATAAACAGCGCCAATAATGCAGTAGGAATGTTATCATCACACACACTGATTCATAAATCACTCATCTGTCACTCGGCCACACAGCCTACATAGATAGCAGGGCCTGCTGGCACCATCACCAGGAGGAAGGCATTGTAACCTCCGATAGATGACATTGTAACCCCTGATGGAAGACACTGCAACCTCTGATAGATGACAATGTAACCCCTGGTAGATGACAATGTAACCTCTGATAGATGACAATGTAACCTCCGATAGATGACATTGTAACCCCTGATAGATGACAATGTAACACATGGTAGATGACAATGTAACCTCCGATAGATGACAATGTAACCCCTGATAGATGACAATGTAACCTCTGATAGATGACAATGTAACCCCTGGTAGATGACAATGTAACCTCCGATAGATGACAATGTAACCTCCGATAGATGACAATGTAACCTCCGATAGATGACAATGTAACCCCTGATAGATGACAATGTAACCTCTGATAGATGACAATGTAACCCCTGGTAGATGACAATGTAACCTCCGATAGATGACAATGTAACCTCCGATAGATGACAATGTAACCCCTGATGGACGACATTGCAACCTCTGATAGATGACAATGTAACCTCTGATAGATGACAATGTAACCTCCGATAGATGACATTGTAACCCCTGATAGATGACAATGTCACCCCTGATGGACGACACTGTAACCCCTGATAGATGACAATGTAACCCATGGTAGATGACAATGTAACCTCCGATAGATGACAATGTAACCTCCGATAGATGACAATGTAACCTCCGATAGATGACAATGTCACCCCTGATGAACGACACTGTAACCCCTGATAGATAACAATGTAACCCCTGGTAGATGACAATGTAACCTCTGATAGATGACAATGTAACCTCCGATAGATGACATTGTAACCCCTGATAGATGACAATGTAACCCCTGGTAGATGACAATGTAACCATGATATAAATGAAAATGTAACCACTGAAACATGACAATGTGACCCCAAGAATTACAGACACAGGCAATTATCTGTGTCGGGCAGAAGGTCACCTGCTATTGTTTTTCCTCATAGAAAGCACTGAGGTTGCAGCAATACTGTGATTGTACGTCACCTTGTGTGCGACCATATGTCACCATGTAGAACTGACCATATGGGCACGTTCTCTGGGTTCACATTGTAAACATATAAGTGAATCTTTGTAGCGTACATTGTATAAAGCATCTCCACACCAAGTCTTTCTACCCAGCCATGTCCCAACGCCCCCTGTGATCTACTCAGAATTATTACAAGTGTCCTTCCATGTTATATAATTACTGATATATATAATAGATACATATGACCCATTCTGTTGATACAGGGGCACATTCCCAGGGTCACAGTCACCTATATATACACACAGAAGACTGTCAGCCTTTCCACTTTGCTGTCCCTGATGTGATGTCATGCTTTGTAGTGGGAGCATTCCTGACATACAACAAGAGGGGCACATTCCCCTGTACAAGCCCCAGTGACACATGGAGGGTCCACACAGCACAGGGGCCCAACACGTGTGAGCCCAGCTGCTGTAACGTGAGCATGCCCGCTATGTGCACTGCCATCCCCTCACTGTATGACTTATAGAAGAACATGCAAACTATAGATAAGAGGCAGCAACGTGACCGGGATATCAGCAGAATAACCACTATAAACAATGTATCAAGAGGACTATCAACTATGTATAACTAACATCATATACAATGTATAACTAACATCATATACAATGTATAAAGAGTCATATACATTGTATAACTAACATCATATACAATGTATAACTAACATCATATACAATGTATAACTAACATCATATACAATGTATAACTAACAGTCATATACAATGTATAACTAAGAGTCATATACAATGTATAACTAACATCATATACAATGTATAACTAACAGTCATATACAATGTATAACTAACATCATATACAATGTATAACGAACATCATATACAATGTATAACTAACATCATATACAATGTATAACTAACAGTCATATACAATGTATAACTAACATCATATACAATGTATAACTAACATCATATACAATGTATAACTAAGAGTCATATACAATGTATAACTAACAGTCATATACAATGTATAACTAACATCATATACAATGTATAACTAACATCATATACAATGTATAAAGAGTCATATACAATGTATAACTAACATCATATACAATGTATAACTAACATCATATACAATGTATAACTAACATCATATACAATGTATAAAGAGTCATATACAATGTATAGCTAACATCATATACAATGTATAACTAACATCATATACAATTTATAAAGAGTCATATACAATGTATAAATAACATCATATACAATGTATAACTAACATCATATACAATGTATAAAGAGTCATATACAATATATAGCTAACATCATATACAATGTATAACTAACATCATATACAATGTATAAAGAGTCATATACAATATATAGCTAACATCATATACAATGTATAACTAACATCATATACAATGTATAGAGTCATATACAATATATAGCTAACATCATATACAATATATAGCTAACATCATATACAATGTATAGAGTCATATACAATATATAACTAACATCATATACAATGTATAAAGAGTCATATACAATGTATAACTAACATCATATACAATGTATAAAGAGTCATATACAATATATAGCTAACATCATATACAATGTATAACTAACATCATATACAATGTATAGAGTCATATACAATATATAGCTAACATCATATACAATGTATAACTAACATCATATACAATGTATAACTAACATCATATACAATTTATAAAGAGTCATATACAATGTATAAATAACATCATATACAATGTATAAAGAAAGTCAAACAATGTATCATTAGAATTATTAACAATGTATCAACAGTCAGATCCTCTAGTGAAGATCTAGATATCACACTCGTATAGCAGAGCTGACTGATTTTGGAATATCAGATTTACTAAAAAAGAAAACATCAAAATCACAATAACAAAAACTAAGTAACAAAAAAGTAACAAAAACTGAAGAAACTGAAAAGTTTAGAACAAAATTTACTATAGAGGAATAAGGAATGTGGAGCTGATACAGAGGGGATCCCACCCAGAAGACCCCTCACCGTATGGGTGCCACACTCTGGGGATCCACAAGTGCCACTTGGTAATTTTTGTAGGTGTCTCATATCATGTACCACCACTGATACACATAGCTGACTACTGAGAGCTGACTACCATATCTGACAGGTAATGACTGACTACTGAGAGCTGACTACCATATCTGACAGGTAATGACTGACTACTGAGAGCTGACTACCATATCTGACAGGTAATGACTGACTACTGAGAGCTGACTACCATATCTGACAAGTAATGACTGACTACTGAGAGCTGACTACCATATCTGACAAGTAATGACTGACTACTGAGAGCTGACTACCATATCTGACAAGTAATGACTGACTACTGAGAGCTGACTACCATATCTGACAAGTAATGACTGACTACTGAGAGCTGACTACCATATCTGACAAGTAATGACTGACTACTGAGAGCTGACTACCATATCTGACAAGTAATGACTGACTACTGAGAGCTGACTACCATATCTGACAGGTAATGACTGACTACTGAGAGCTGACTACCATATCTGACAAGTAATGACTGACTACTGAGAGCTGACTACCATATCTGACAAATAATGACTGACTACTGAGAGCTGACTACCATATCTGACAGGTAATGACTGACTACTGAGAGCTGACTACCATATCTGACAAGTAATGACTGACTACTGAGGCTGACTACCATATCTGACAGGTAATGACTGACTACTGAGAGCTGACTACCATATCTGACAAATAATGACTGACTACTGAGAGCTGACTACCATATCTGACAGGTAATGACTGACTACTGAGAGCTGACTACCATATCTGACAGGTAATGACTGACTACTGAGAGCTGACTACCATATCTGACAAGTAATGACTGACTACTGAGAGCTGACTACCATATCTGACAAGTAATGACTGACTACTGAGAGCTGACTACCATATCTGACAAATAATGACTGACTACTGAGAGCTGACTACCATATCTGACAAGTAATGACTGACTACTGAGAGCTGACTACCATATCTGACAAGTAATGACTGACTACTGAGAGCTGACTACCATATCTGACAAATAATGACTGACTACTGAGAGCTGACTACCATATCTGACAAGTAATGACTGACTACTGAGAGCTGACTACCATATCTGACAAATAATGACTGACTACTGAGAGCTGACTACCATATCTGACAAGTAATGACTGACTACTGAGAGCTGACTACCATATCTGACAAGTAATGACTGACTACTGAGAGCTGACTACCATATCTGACAAATAATGACTGACTACTGAGAGCTGACTACCATATCTGACAAATAATGACTGACTACTGAGAGCTGACTACCATATCTGACAAGTAATGACTGACTACTGAGAGCTGACTTGAACTTTCCTCTATAAAATAATACACTACATTTTTCAAAAAGTGGAAAATAGTGATTAATCTGTCTCTGGGAAAGCTGAGTGACAACAAACATAGCACACATGGACTGTAGCCTTGTATCTGCACCTTATACATCATCTCCAGTAACTTGTGTTACGATATCGATCACTTATAGTTGCTGCCAACGTCCGGCTCCTGATATTGTCTCTGTAGAGCAGTCAGTGACCACTCGGCTGGCGGTCAGGCATTCGCCGGTCACTCACCTGACAATGTGCTAATTGATCTGTGATAATTACCTGTTTCGTCCTTCACCATGGCAGCAGCTCTCCCCTGGTCAGAGCGGGGATGGCGGTGGCGGCTGCTCTGCACGGTCGGGAATGATCTGCTCTGCCTGCTGGACTCTGCTCTGTGCAGCTGCTGGACAACACATGGAGCATTCCACAGAGCGGCGCCTGCTGCCTCCACCTAACACTGCGCATTCCTCCACTGCACACAGGCCAAACTCCAACCTGCACGTCACACACCTTCACCGCTCTGCTATTCCTCAACTATATACAATACCTCTGCTTCTTGTCAGGGAATGAGAAGAGACATTGTTTACATCAGAGACTAAAACACATCCTAACTTATTATTCTCATAGCTGAGGGATTGACACAATGTATCATAAGTGCAGATCCCAGAGAGAAGACTGCTGTGGTGTGGAGCTCACAGAGGATTGTCAGCATCAGCACGGAAGGTTGTCAGGATTTCCATAGTATTTAGAAAGTGAAATATTTTTTTTTAATCAGAAATACAAGTGATCAATATACAGGAAATCCTCCAGTCAGGTCATTGATCTGCACCGACACACTGTAACAACATCATCAACTGATAAGGACAAACAGTATATGGGGACACAGAGAACTCATGTGATAAAAACAGTCCAAGATACAAAGTAACAGGAAAGAGAAATCCCAACTAAATATCTAAAGGAAGCAAGAAATGTAATCCTGCCAGTACAGATACATGTACTCATCTATAGGGGGCAGTATTATAGTAGTTATATTCTTGTACATAGGAGGTAGTATTATAGTAGTTATATTCTTGTACATAGGAGCAGTATTATAGTAGTTATATTCTTGTACATAGGAGGTAGTATTATAGTAGTTATATTCTTGTACATAGGAGCAGTATTATAGTAGTTATATTCTTGTACATAGGAGCAGTATTATAGTAGTTATATTCTTGTACATAGGAGGTAGTATTATAGTAGTTATATTCTTGTACATAGGGGCAGTATTATAGTAGTTATATTCTTGTACATAGGAGGTAGTATTATAGTAGTTATATTCTTGTACATAGTAGCAGTATTATAGTAGTTATATTCTTGTACATAGGAGGTAGTATTATAGTAGTTATATTCTTGTACATAGGAGGTAGTATTATAGTAGTTATATTCTTGTACATAGTAGCAGTATTATAGTAGTTATATTCTTGTACATAGGAGGTAGTATTATAGTAGTTATATTCTTGTACATAGGAGGTAGTATTATAGTAGTTATATTCTTGTACATAGGGGTAGTATTGTAGTTATATTCTTGTACATAGGAGCAGTATTATAGTAGTTATATTCTTGTATATATGGGGCAGTATTATAGTAGTTATATTCTTGTACATAGGAGCAGTATTATAGTAGTTATATTGTACATAGGAGTAGTATTATAGTAGTTATATTCTTGTACATAGTAGCAGTATTATAGTAGTTATATTCTTGTACATAGGAGTAGTATTATAGTAGTTATATTCTTGTACATAGGAGTAGTATTATAGTAGTTATATTCTTGTACATAGGAGCAGTATTATAGTAGTTATTATTCTTGTACATAGGAGTAGTATTATAGTAGTTATATTCTTGTACATAGGAGTAGTATTATAGTAGTTATATTCTTGTACATAGGAGTAGTATTATAGTAGTTATATTCTTGTACATAGGAGCAGTCTTATAGTAGTTATATTCTTGTACATAGGGGGTAGTATTATAGTAGTTATATTCTTGTACATAGGAGCAGTATTATAGTAGTTATATTCTTGTACATAGGAGCAGTATTATAGTAGTTATATTCTTGTACATAGGGGGTAGTATTATAGTAGTTATATTCTTGTACATAGGAGTAGTATTATAGTAGTTATATTCTTGTACATAGGAGGTAGTATTATAGTAGTTATATTCTTGTACATAGGAGCAGTATTATAGTAGTTATATTCTTGTACATAGGAGTAGTATTATAGTAGTTATATTCTTGTACATAGGAGTAGTATTATAGTAGTTATATTCTTGTACATAGGAGTAGTATTATAGTAGTTATATTCTTGTACATAGGAGCAGTATTATAGTAGTTATATTCTTGTATATAGGAGGTAGTATTATAGTAGTTATATTCTTGTACATAGGAGGTAGTATTATAGTAGTTATATTCTTGTACATAGGAGCAGTATTATAGTAGTTATATTCTTGTACATAGGAGTAGTATTATAGTAGTTATATTCTTGTATATAGGAGGTAGTATTATAGTAGTTATATTCTTGTACATAGGAGCAGTATTATAGTAGTTATATTCTTGTACATAGGAGTAGTATTATAGTAGTTATATTCTTGTATATAGGAGGTAGTATTATAGTAGTTATATTCTTGTACATAGGAGCAGTATTATAGTAGTTATATTCTTGTACATAGGAGTAGTATTATAGTAGTTATATTCTTGTACATAGGGGGTAGTATTATAGTAGTTATATTCTTGTACATAGGAGTAGTATTATAGTAGTTATATTCTTGTATATAGGAGGTAGTATTATAGTAGTTATATTCTTGTACATAGGAGCAGTATTATAGTAGTTATATTCTTGTACATAGGAGGTAGTATTATAGTAGTTATATTCTTGTACATAGGAGCAGTATTATAGTAGTTATATTCTTGTACATAGGAGTAGTATTATAGTAGTTATATTCTTGTACATAGGAGGTAGTATTATAGTAGTTATATTCTTGTACATAGGAGCAGTATTATAGTAGTTATATTCTTGTACATAGGAGTAGTATTATAGTAGTTATATTCTTGTATATAGGAGGTAGTATTATAGTATTTATATTCTTGTACATAGGAGCAGTATTATAGTAGTTATATTCTTGTACATAGGAGGTAGTATTATAGTAGTTATATTCTTGTACATAGGAGCAGTATTATAGTAGTTATATTCTTGTACATAGGAGCAGTATTATAGTAGTTATATTCTTGTACATAGGGGCGGTATTATAGTAGTTATATTCTTGTACATAGGATGTAGTATTATAGTAGTTATATTCTTGTACATAGGAGCAGTATTATAGTAGTTATATTCTTGTACATAGTAGTATTATAGTAGTTATATTCTTGTACATAGGAGTAGTATTATAGTAGTTATATTCTTGTATATAGGAGGTAGTATTATAGTAGTTATATTCTTGTACATAGGAGCAGTATTATAGTAGTTATATTCTTGTACATAGGAGGTAGTATTATAGTAGTTATATTCTTGTACATAGGAGCAGTATTATAGTAGTTATATTCTTGTACATAGGAGCAGTATTATAGTAGTTATATTCTTGTACATAGGGGCGGTATTATAGTAGTTATATTCTTGTACATAGGGGCGGTATTATAGTAGTTATATTCTTGTACATAGGAACAGTATTATAGTAGTTATATTCTTGTACATAGGAGGTAGTATTATAGTAGTTATATTCTTGTACATAGGGGGGCAGTATTATAGTAGTTATATTCTTGTACATAGGGGCAGTATTATAGTAGTTATATTCTTGTACATAGGGGCAGTATTATAGTAGTTATATTCTTGTACATAGGAACAGTATTATAGTAGTTATATTCTTGTACATAGGAGCAGTATTATAGTAGTTATATTCTTGTACATAGGAGGTAGTATTATAGTAGTTATATTCTTGTATATAGGAGTAGTATTATAGTAGTTATATTCTTGTACATAGGAGCAGTATTATAGTAGTTATATTCTTGTACATAGGGGTAGTATTATAGTAGTTATATTCTTGTACATAGGAGCAGTATTATAGTAGTTATATTCTTGTACATAGGAGTAGTATTATAGTAGTTATATTCTTGTACATAGGGGCAGTATTATAGTAGTTATATTCTTGTACATAGGAGCAGTATTATAGTAGTTATATTCTTGTACATAGGAGGTAGTATTATAGTAGTTATATTCTTGTACATAGGAGTAGTATTATAGTAGTTATATTCTTGTACATAGGAGGTAGTATTATAGTAGTTATATTCTTGTACATAGGAGCAGTATTATAGTAGTTATATTCTTGTACATAGGAGGTAGTATTATAGTAGCTATATTCTTGTACATAGGAGCAGTATTATAGTAGTTATATTCTTGTACATAGGAGCAGTATTATAGTAGTTATATTCTTGTACATAGGAGCAGTATTTTAGTAGTTATATTCTTGTACATAGGGGGCAATATTATAGTAGTTATATTCTTGTACATAGGAACAGTATTATAGTAGTTATATTCTTGTACATAGGGGTAGTATTATAGTAGTTATATTCTTGTACATAGGAGGTAGTATTATAGTAGTTATATTCTTGTACATAGGAGCAGTATTATAGTAGTTATATTCTTGTACATAGGAGCAGTATTATAGTAGTTATAGTCTTGTACATAGGAGTAGTATTATAGTAGTTATATTCTTGTACATAGGAGGTAGTATTATAGTAGTTATATTCTTGTACATAGGAGCAGTATAGTAGTTATATTCTTGTACATAGGGGTAGTATTATAGTAGTTATATTCTTGTACATAGGAGGTAGTATTATAGTAGTTATATTCTTGTACATAGGGGCAGTATTATAGTAGTTATATTCTTGTACATAGGAGGTAGTATTATAGTAGTTATATTCTTGTACAGTCATGGCCAAAAGTTTTGAGAATGATACAAATATTAATTTATACAAAGTCTACTGCTTCAGTTTTTCTAATGGCAATTTGCATATACTCCAGAATGTTATAAAGAGTGATCAGCTTAACAGCAATTACTTGCAAAGTCAATATTTGCCTAGAAAATGAACTTTATCCCCCAAAACACATTTCAACATCATTGCAGCCCTGCCTTAAAAGGACCACCTAACATCGTTTCAGTGATTGCTCCATTAACACAGGTGTGGGTGTTGATGAGGACAGGGCTGGAGATCAATCTGTCATGATTAAGTAAGAATGACACCACTGGACACTTTAAAAGGAGGCTGGTGCTTGCCATCATTGTTTCTCTTCTGTTAACCATGGTTATCTCTAAAGAAACACGTGCAGTCATCATTGCACTGCACAAAAATGGCCTAACTGGGAAGAGTATTGCAGCTAGAAAGATTGCACCTCAGTCAACAATCCATCGCATCATCAAGAACTTCAAGGAGAGAGGTTCCATTGGTGCCAAAAAGGCTCCAGGGCGCCCAAGAAAGACCAGCAAGCGGCAGGACCGTCTCTTAAAAGTGTTTCAGCTGCGGGATGGGGCTACCAGCAGTGCAGAGCTTGCTGAGGAATGGCAGCAGGCAGGTGTGAGTGCATCTGCACGCACTGTGAGGCGGAGACTCTTGGAGCAAGGCCTGGTCTCAAGGAGGGCAGCAAAGAAGCCACTTCTCTCCAGAAAAAACATCAGGGACAGACTGATATTCTGCAAAAGGTACAGGGAGTGGACTGCTGAGGACTGGGGGAAAGTCATTTTCTCTGATGAATCCCCTTTTCGATTGTTTGGAACATCTGGAAAACAGCTTATTCGGAGAAGAAGAGGTGAGCGCTACCACCAGTCTTGTCTCATGCCAACTGTAAAGCATCCTGAAACCATTCATGTGTGGGGTTGCTTCTCAGCCAAGGGAATCGGCTCTCTCACAGTCTTGCCATGAATAAAGAATGGTACCAGAATGTCCTCCAAGAGCAACTTCTCCCAACCGTCCAAGAGCAGTTTGGCGCTCAACAATGCCTTTTCCAGCATGATGGAGCACCTTGCCATAAAGCAAAGGTGATAACTAAATGGATCAGGGAACAAAACATAGAGATTTTGGGTCCATGGCCTGGAAACTCCCCAGATCTTAATCCCATTGAGAACTTGTGGTCAATCATCAAGAGACGGGTGGACAAACAAAAACCAACAAATTCAGACAAAATGAAAGCATTGATTCTGCAAGAATGGACTGCTATCAGTCAGGATTTGGTCCAGAAGTTGATTGAGAGCATGCCAGGGAGAATTGCAGAGGTCCTGAAGAAGAAGGGTCAACACTGCAAATATTGACTTGCTGCATTAACTCATTCTAGCTGTCAATATAAGCTTCTGTTACTCATAATATGAATGCAATTCTATTTCTGTATCTGATAAAAACATCTGACAAACACACATAAAAACCAGAGGGCAGCAGATCATGTGACAATAGAATATTTGTGTCATTCTCAAAACTTTTGGCCATGACTGTACATAGGAGGTAGTATTATAGTAGTTATATTCTTGTACATAGGAGCAGTATTATAGTAGTTATATTCTTGTACATAGGAGTAGTATTATAGTAGTTATATTCTTGTACATAGGGGTAGTATTATAGTAGTTATATTCTTGTACATAGGGAGCAGTATTATAGTAGTTATATTCTTGTACATAGGAGTAGTATTATAGTAGTTATATTCCTGTACATAGGAGCAGTATTATAGTAGTTATATTCTTGTACATAGGAGCAGTATTATAGTAGTTATATTCTTGTACATAGGAGCAGTATTATAGTAGTTATATTCTTGTACATAGGAGCAGTATTATAGTAGTTATATTCTTATACATAGGAGCAGTATTATAGTAGTTATATTCTTGTACATAGGAGCAGTATTATAGTAGTTATATTCTTGTACATAGGAGCAGTATTATAGTAGTTATATTCTTGTACATAGGAGCAGTATTATGGTAGTTATATTCTTGTACATAGGAGGTAGTATTATAGTAGTTATATTCTTGTACATAGGAGCAGTATTATAGTAGTTATATTCTTGTACATAGTAGTATTATAGTAGTTATATTCTTGTACATAGGGGCAGTATTATAGTAGTTATATTCTTGTACATAGGAGCAGTATTATAGTAGTTATATTCTTGTACATAGGAGGTAGTATTATAGTAGTTATATTCTTGTACATAGGAGCAGTATTATAGTAGTTATATTCTTGTACATAGGAGCAGTATTATAGTAGTTATATTCTTGTACATAGGAGCAGTATTATAGTAGTTATATTCTTGTACATAGGAGCAGTATTATGGTAGTTATATTCTTGTACATAGGAGGTAGTATTATAGTAGTTATATTCTTGTACATAGGAGTAGTATTATAGTAGTTATATTCCTGTACATAGGAGCAGTATTATAGTAGTTATATTCTTGTACATAGGGAGCAGTATTATAGTAGTTATATTCTTGTACATAGCAGGTAGTATTATAGTAGTTATATTCTTGTACATAGGAGGTAGTATTATAGTAGTTATATTCTTGTACATAGGAGCAGTATTATAGTAGTTATATTCTTGTACATAGGAGCAGTATTATAGTAGTTATATTCTTGTACATAGCAGGTAGTATTATAGTAGTTATATTCTTGTACATAGGGGGCAGTATTATAGTAGTTATATTCTTGTACATAGGAGCAGTATTATAGTAGTTATATTCTTGTACATAGGAGTAGTATTATAGTAGTTATATTCTTGTACATAGGGGCAGTATTATAGTAGTATATTCTTGTACATAGGGGCAGTATTATAGTAGTTATATTCTTGTACATAGGAGCAGTATTATAGTAGTTATATTCTTGTACATAGGAGTAGTATTATAGTAGTTATATTCTTGTACATAGGAGCAGTATTATAGTAGTTATAGTCTTGTACATAGGAGGTAGTATTATAGTAGTTATATTCTTGTACATAGGAGCAGTATTATAGTAGTTATATTCTTGTACATAGGAGCAGTATTATAGTAGTTATATTCTTGTACATAGGAGTAGTATTATAGTAGTTATATTCTTGTACATAGGGGTAGTATTATAGTAGTTATATTCTTGTACATAGGAGCAGTATTATAGTACTTATATTCTTGTACATAGGAGTAGTATTATAGTAGTTATATTCTTGTACTTAGGAGTAGTATTATAGTAGTTATATTCTTGTACATAGGAGTAGTATTATAGTAGTTATATTCTTGTACATAGGAGCAGTATTATAGTAGTTATATTCTTGTACATAGGAGCAGTATTATAGTAGTTATATTCTTGTACATAGGAGCAGTATTATAGTAGTTATATTCTTGTACATAGGAGGTAGTATTATAGTAGTTATATTCTTGTACATAGGGGGCAGTATTATAGTAGTTATATTCTTGTACATAGGAGTAGTATATATAACAGGCAGTATTATAGTAGTTTTTTCTGCTACATGGGGAGTAGTTTTATAGTAGATCTACTCTGGGGCATGTTCTTAGCAGTTGTCAGTTCCCTTCCCCCTCTCATTGTCACAGCTCATATGAACCCCATTACTCGGCACAGGGTGACAGACAATATGGCTATTTAGTTTGTGCTCTTTCCTAATGCATGATGGGAGTTATATTCAGCAGGGGTGTAGCTATACAGGATGCAGCAGTATCAGTCAATACCTGGTCATGAACCCTAAGGTGCCTCTCAAAAGGTACATAAAATATACCACTATCCTAAATGGCCCAAGGTAGTTAGGGGCCCCATTTCATATGTTGCATTGGGGCGCAGGAGCTTCAGGCAAGCATGCTGTATCTTCTAGGAGGTTGCGTCTATGTAGCTTGTAACTCTGGCGTTTTCATCTGTGCTATCTTTATATCTGGTGCTGTGTGAATCTGACGGATCTTACACAGGTTGCGTCGTCTCCTCGCCGCCGGCAGCTGGATGCGCTCTGTGTGTGGATCTATTTTTAGCTCCGGTGGAGGCAGCGACACCGCGATTCAGGCTAATAATAGATGATTCTGCAGTTGTAATGTGCACTGAGAAGATTTGCGCATCACAGCTGCAAGATGCAACGCCCAATGCCCTGGATAAGAGGGACGGAGGCCGCGCAGGTGCCGGTGACTGTGCTGAGGGAGACGAGGGCCGAAATGGCGGCTTATTACAGCCCTATAGTTAATCAGGGGCCCTGACACATGGGGCATTTAACTCTTCCTGTGCTGTCAGTGAATGTTCCTACAATATCATGACATGAGAATATTTAAAGGGATGGTCTAGGTATAGAAAAACATGGCTGCTTCCTTCCAGAAACAGCGCTACACTGGTTCATAGCTTGTGTCTGGTATTGCAGCTCATTTCCCTTGCACTGTATGTGGATTACCTGATATTAGATTGTCAGCTCTGGGGCCGGCAGCAGTGACTTGTTACAATCTCTGGGTACAATGTATCCCTGTAGCGCCTGCAGTCAGGCGCCGCTCATCTCTTGCCCTCTCTTCCGGGTCACTTGTCTTAGCCAATTACCTAACACTGACCTGTGCAACCTCCGCTAATTCCTCAATGAGCTAAACATAGCCCTGCCGGACGTCACAGCGCGCTGACCACCAACATGAGGAGCAGCGGAGGCCTGAGGACACCTGCAGCCCAGGTGCAGCTCCCTGTATAGCGGACGTCTATAGGGGAGGCCCGGCCTAGTACTGTCTCTCATCGCAGTGTTCATAGGGGTAGTCACCCAGCTTTCTAGAGACCCTGACTAATGCACAGATCTGAATGAGTGAAACCCACTCCTCACCCAGCTCTTTTTTTTTCCATTGCTCTCCAATGTGTCAGTCTTCTCAGCAGTTCTATTCATGAACCAGGAGGCTCTGAATGAACAGAAGCTTCATGCCAGGGTAGTACTGCGTAGCCAGGACATGAGCGATCAGGCACATCCAGTGACAATGCAGCCTCCTGGAGGGCTATTACATGTTCATCCAGATCCTACTGCTTCATGAATCGACACCTGACACCTTGGAAAGCAATGGGATAGTAGAAAGCTGGGTGACCACCGCTATGCACAATGCAATGAGGGTCATCAGTAATGGATATTCATTATCTGTGATGGCGCAGGGGGCGGTTCTTTCACATCGGTGTCCTCTCTTATCTTCCCGCATTAGGTTAGTAATTCCAAATTGTGTTTTGGTTTTAAGGCTGACATTATATAATAAATGTAATATCCTCCGTGGGTGGACGCAGCGTGACCTGACTATAAAAAACCGCCGGCAGCTGCAGGATTTACGGAGTCGGTCACATATCACACCCCGGCCCCTGCAGGACAACAAACACATACTATTATATAAGTGACTGGCGGAGAACCTTCATCATATACGTCATGTGCAGGACGGTATACACTCCTGTGGCTCAGTTATATGTATGTTGTGTTCGGCTCAGTATATGTGAACACGGCCATCGTGACATAGCGTACATCTTACTACGGATCTGCACAAATGGCGGCCAAAAAATGAAACACAGAACATCACCCAACTTTTTATAACCCCTGATAAATGATGGGCGCAGAGGACATGGCAGTATAGATGATTCACAGGAGTCTAAGAAAGTAGCATGACAAGGCAGCGGAAATGGTGGCCATAGTGGTTGTCACTCAGCTGTACTAGAAACAGAGGTTAAAAATCCCATTCACTGATATGACAGCAGTTCTGACTCAGCTTTCCTGGACTCCTGAATGGCAAATCCAATTCCCATGGTGGGTAATGGACTAGGACAAGTACTGTACTAAGGGGACCCACAGCGGGGCAATTTTGAGCTTTTCGACCAAATCCTACATAGATGGCTCAACAAAACCTATACAATAGTCTTGTACAAGTAGTACGAGGGCGCCTGGTGCCAAGTGGAGGGGCGGCGCACACTCACCCAGTCCGGTGGGCAGGCTGCTCAGCTCCTCACACAGGTAGTAGTCGTCCGGGTTGATGAAGGGCATGTGCTGGAGCATGCTCTGTTTGGGGATGAGATATAAAACCTCGGCGATCTCGCCATCTTCGATGATGGACATCCGTTTCACCGCATTGGTGGGTTTGTTCTTGATGGGGGGGACATCCCTGCTGCGCCCTGAAGAACAAAGTCTCCCAAGGGCGTTCAGGCTGCGGGGGAATGATGGCATCATGTAGAAGAGAGAAGACCCCCGGAGGCCCGCCTGGCACCTTACAAGGACGACGGCATTCTTTTGGATCCACCAGCAGCAGCAGATAGATTTCCACCGTCTCCTCAGTGCCTGCCGCCGGCTCTCTGGAGACAGGCAAGCGTCCTGCGGCTGGGTCCTGCTTCCTTGGTGAAGGAGATTAAGATGAGATAGAGATTACTAGCAGGAGATTACAGGCCGGGTCACCTGACCTCCCTCCAGTAACCCCCCTGACCGCAGCGTTGTGGCGTTTCGGGGGAGCCGGTGTCACGGTTTTTTATTTTCGTTTCGTTCTGAGGGTCTTAGAGGACAAGAATTGTGAGATCAGGATCTTGGAGAATCCGGGTATAGGTGAAACGAAGTAAGAGGATTACTCCCAAACGTCTTAAAAAAATAATGATGATATCCCCAAAGTCGGGGTTTGATAGGCGGGACGGCGACATCTGCGCCGATAATCCACCCGGCGTTGCGCAGGACTACACCGAGCAAAAAGTAATTAGAAGACGTCATTAAGAAGGCCTGGAGATTAATCCCGGCCGAGGTGCAAGCACAGATGGAGCAGACTGCGGTGAACGACAGCACATGAGCAAGAGTGAAAGTGGAGCCACATGGCTGAAATGTTACACTAAACCCTGCTCCATCTGTACACAGGTGCACATCAGATCTCACCTAACACCTCCCAGCAGGCCCAGATGTAACAGGACAGGCCATGGCTAATGAAACTCACAGTCACATGATACGGTGGCGCTCGCTGCGCTTCTAGTGAGATCCAATCCTCACGTTTTTTTATTGCTTTTTTTCTTCTTTTTAGACCCAATATTTCCTGCAGTTGTGGATTTGTTACAGTTGCATCCAGTCTAGGCAATCCACTAAGAGCTAATTACACAGCAGCACAAATCTCTCCTGTCCTGATAGTTTGTTACAATGTATCAGTGCAGATAACATATAACAGTCTGGAGTCTTGGCTCTTCACCTCACAGAGGATTATCTAAACTGGATACAACTGTAACAAACCCTCAGCTCTGAGAAGTGTTATAGAAGACCTTTCCTGTTATGTCTGTTTCAGTAAATTCTGGGGTATCTCTTCTTAAAGCAACACTCCGGCATTTTTTTTCTAGCTATGTAAGGTAGTGTATCACCTGGATACATGTCTATTACATGAGACCCATGTCCAGTACCTGTCACCCATGTCTAGTACCAGGATCCATGTCTGCTATCTGTCACCCATGTCTACTACCTATGCTCATGTATAGTACCTCTCACCATGTCTAGCACATGGACCCATATCTATCATCTGTCACCCATGTCTAGTACCTGGACCATTGTCTAACACATCACCCATGTCTAGTACCAGGATCCATGTCTGCTATCTGTCCGCCATGTCTACTACCTATGCTCATCATGTATAGTACCTTTCACCATGTCTAGCACATGGACCCATATCTATCACCTGTCACCCATGTCTAGTACATGGACCCATGTCTAGTACCTATGCTCATCATGTATAGTACCTCTCACCATGTCTAGCACATGGACCCATATCTATCACCTGTCACCCATGTCTACTACCTATGCTCATATATTGTATCTTTCACCATGTTTAGCACCTGGACCCATGTCTGTCACCTGTCACCCATGTCTAGAACCTACATCCTGTCTAGTAACTCTACTAATGTCCGTTTCCTGAGGAAATACTAAGACGCACGTTCCTGGATCTTAAACTGTGTGGATGGACACGGTGACTGTGAGAGAGGGGGGAATTCTAGGTATTACAAGTGGCCACAGATGCTAGACAAGGGTGACAGGTACTAGATGTGGGGGACTGAAATAGCAGCGGAGGTGTTTGCACAGCAGAGGTAGGGCAGAAGAACAGGGGACAGGACATGAATCTGAAGTCACATGGTAGCTCCCATTAGTATCTGTAGACAGCAGAGAGAGACCTCCTGCATACACAGCAACCCATGCTAGGAAAAAGAGGTCACACTGTGATCATGTGACTAACTGAAAGCAGGATAAGGAAAGACACCGTGAGGAGACAGAGATTACTACTAATATAAGGAGCCAAGAAGTAAAATCATCGGAGTGTCCCCTTAAACCCGTGTTGTTCCTCTGTCATTCCCAGAGACGTCAACCTGGGAGTGCCCTTTACAGGGTGATTTGTGAATGGCAAGTCGCAGGAAAAGTGGGAGTGGCTTATTAAGGGGCGTGGCTATATAAAAGCTATATCCAGGTGTAAGGCTCACAGTCACTGACAACAAGCAGAGATCCTGACAACAGTAAACACATGATACATATATATATATATATATATATATATATATAATAGAAAGATACAAGGCCGGTTCCACAGTTGACCAGTATTGCTCATAAATTATCACTGTGGGCCCCACAGATCAGTAGAGCAGGGCCCCCCAGTCCTGGTGATCAGAGGAGAGTGTATGGCGGTGGAGCAGCCGTCACTCCGCTATAACACAAAAGGAGTTCTACAAACAGCGCCACCTGTGGTCACTGTGCAGGTAACATCCAGTAATGGTTCTGACCAGTAAGTTTCAGCATTACATGGTATATTTCACCAGACCCATAAGCCCAGGGCAGCAAAGCGCTGCGGAATATGATGGCGCTATACAAGTAAGCATAATAAATAAATAAAATAATACAGTGCGAGGCTACTATCAGTGTGTGTGACATAGAGGGGGAGAGGACCCCAGACGTTTCGCACCATGTTACTGATGAGTGCAGTGCCACCTCCGGCAACCTCCATTAGTCAGTCGGATTCGCTCTGACTTGCCGTCTGCTCGGAGATGATTTACGGTCGTACATTTGGCCGCCAGACGTTTGGTGGTAGATTGCAGCGGCGTCGGCGGCAGCCGGGTGGGGTCGAGCAGCGTCACGCTGCGATTATTCCAATCAGCTCTGCAATGCAGGAGGAGGACGGAGAATATCACCAGAAGCCGATCCAGCCCTCCCCGGGGACGTGAACTCACATTCAAAGTGGCCACCCAACTTTCTCAGGCTATAGAAAGGCAAATCCAGGAAACAATGCAGCAAAACAGGAACTGTAGCAACAAACTGCTCTGTAATTCAGGAGACTAGAAAAGCCTCCACATAGACTGGCACCCAGCTTTCCCAAACTCCTGAACGACAGATCTGTTGACTCTACTGAATCATCTCCTATCACCCAGTACCTGGACCACTGTCTAACACAGCACCCATGTCTAGTACCTATGCTCATGTATAGTACCTGTCACCATGTCTAGCACCTGTCAGAGCGGAGCCAATCATGTGACTCCAGGGGGAGGGGCCAGCGGGGGATTATCCCAGAAACAGGAGGATGTGCAGAGCTGAAGAAGATACCACAGGTGGAGCAGAGCGGAGAATGTCACTGGCACAATGCAGGAAGACACAACAGTCTGTGGTTTATAAGGTTATCACTGTGTTATCTGTGGTGTTACATAGGACTGCAGGTGACATCTACTACATTATCTGTACTCAGAGAGTTATCACTGTGTTATCTGTGGTGTTACATAGGACTGCAGGTGACATCTACTACATTACCTGTACTCAGAGAGTTATCACTGTGTTATCTGTGGTGTTACATAGGACTGCAGGTGACACTACTACATTATCTGTACTCAGAGAGTTATCACTGTGTTATCTGTGGTGTTACATAGGACTGGGTGTGGGGGTTGTGTTTTGTGGGGTGGGCGGGCTTTGTGGGTCTGTGTTCTGGGTGTGGCAGGTGACATCTACTACATTATCTGTACTCAGAGAGTTATCACTGTGTTATCTGTGGTGTTACATAGGACTGCAGGTGACATCTACTACATTATCTGTACTCAGAGTTATCACTGTGTTATCTGTGGTGTTACATAGGACTGCAGGTGACATCTACTACATTATCTGTACTCAGAGAGTTATCACTGTGTTATCTGTGGTGTTACATAGGACTGCAGGTGACACTACTACATTATCTGTACTCAGAGAGTTATCTCTGTGTTATCTGGGGTGTTACATAGGACTGCAGGTGACATCTACTACATTACCTGTACTCAGAGTTATCACTGTGTTATCTGTGGTGTTACATAGGACTGCAGGTGACACTACTACATTATCTGTACTCAGAGAGTTATTACTGTGTTATCTGTGGTGTTACATAGGACTGCAGGTGACACTACTACATTACCTGTACTCAGAGAGTTATCACTGTGTTATCTGTGGTGTTACATAGGACTGCAGGTGACGGAATCTACTACATTATCTGTACTCAGAGAGTTATCACTGTGTGTTATCTGTGGTGTTACATAGGACTGCAGGTGACATCTACTACATTATCTGTACTCAGAGAGTTATCACTGTGTTATCTGTGGTGTTACATAGGACTGCAGGTGACACCTACTACATTATCTGTACTCAGAGAGTTATCACTGTGTTATCTGTGGTGTTACATAGGACTGCAGGTGACATCTACTACATTATCTGTACTCAGAGAGTTATCACTGTGTTATCTGTGGTGTTACATAGGACTGCAGGTGACATCTACTACATTATCTGTACTCAGAGAGTTATCACTGTGTTATCTGTGATGTTACATAGGACTGCAGGTGACATCTACTACATTACCTGTACTCAGAGAGTTATCACTGTGTTATCTGTGGTGTTACATAGGACTGCAGGTGACATCTACTACATTACCTGTACTCAGAGAGTTTGGTTGCTTATCACTGTGTTATCTGTGGTGTTACATAGGACTGCAGGTGACATCTACTACATTATCTGTACTCAGAGAGTTATCACTGTGTTATCTGTGGTGTTACATAGGACTGCAGGTGACACTACTACTACATTATCTGTACTCAGAGAGTTATCACTGTGTTATCTGTGGTGTTACATAGGACTGCAGGTGACATCTACTACATTATCTGTACTCAGAGAGTTATCACTGTGTTATCTGTGGTGTTACATAGGACTGCAGGTGACACTACTACATTACCTGTACTCAGAGAGTTATAACTGTGTTATCTGTGGTGTTACATAGGACTGCAGGTGACATCTACTACATTATCTGTACTCAGAGAGTTATCACTGTGTTATCTGTGGTGTTACATAGGACTGCAGGTGACACTACTACTTATGTATAGAGGTTATCACTGTGTTATCTGTGGTGTTACATAGGACTGCAGGTGACATCTACTACATTATCTGTACTCAGAGAGTTATCACTGTGTTATCTGTGGTGTTACATAGGACTGCAGGTGACATCTACTACATTATCTGTACTCAGAGAGTTATCACTGTGATATCTGTGGTGTTACATAGGACTGCAGGTGACATCTACTACATTATCTGTACTCAGAGAGTTATAACTGTGTTATCTGTGGTGTTACATAGGACTGCAGGTGACATCTACTACATTATCTGTACTCAGAGAGTTATCACTGTGTTATCTGTGGTGTTACATAGGACTGCAGGTGACACTACTACATTATCTGTACTCAGAGAGTTATCACTGTGTTATCTGTGGTGTTACATAGGACTGCAGGTGACACTACTACATTATCTGTACTCAGAGAGTTATCACTGTGTGTTATCTGTGGTGTTACATAGGACTGCAGGTGACATCTACTACATTATCTGTACTCAGAGAGTTATCACTGTGTTATCTGTGGTGTTACATAGGACTGCAGGTGACATCTACTACATTATCTGTATTTACCCAGGGTTCATAAAGCACATACAAGACATCCCATTAGAGTTACATGACACCTCCAGCTCTGCTACATCTGTATATCCACCAGTTGTACTAGTAGTTTCTCTCACTACCAGTAGGTCAGCGTTACTGGTTTCTCTGGTTCACGTCTCGCCCCCACTCCCCGCGCTGCCCCCTGCACTTCTTACCATTCACTCCGAAGCAGGCGGTGATCTTCTGGGCGTACTGGCACAGCCCATTGTACTGCTGCCCGTCCTGCACCTGGAGGTACTCTGCCATGGGTGGGCTCGGCTGGACGCTGCGCTCTCCTCGCTCTGACTGGAGTCGTCTTCTGGTTCCCGTCTCTGCTTTGGGATCATTAATAATTGACGGATAAATCTGCTGAGTCTTCAACCCTCTGTAGCCACTTAAGCACTGACACTCGGTGGAGGCTCAAGACCATCGCCGGGGTCCTGGGTACCGCCTGTCGCCCCCTGACTCGCAGCCAGCAGCAATCATAGGGACATGAGGCCACGTGGGACCTCAGAGCGGCCCAGGGACACAAGTGATTGATCAGGGAGAAGAAGCGGCTCTGAGGCTGAGATTCCTGAGGCCAGACAAGCCGCAGCGCAGCCGCCCTGACACCGCTGGAGCAGACTTAATTACATCAGCTTACTTAGAGACGGCCAGTAAGTCAAGTGGACAGCTACAATACAGAGCAGGGGTCCTTAAAGAGGATCTCCTCTCTGCGCTGTCAACTCCTCACCCTCTGTGGTCCCCAAGATCCAACACACAATAGAGGGTGAAGCCTCAAGAGGGAGGAGAGAGCAGGAGAAGCCGGGTGACCCTGTGACCAAAAGATCGCCCCACTGCGGCTGACAATGACTTCTGCCATTGGGCTGTGCTCAGCACCAGCTCCAAACTGAAGACGAGGAGAACTGGCTGATATCAGAAGAAAACAGCACGCGGTAATGATTTACAGAAGTGCCGCCCATCAATGTCGGGAGTAGTAGTCCTGCCAAGACTCCCCACCAGTTCCCTATATCCCGAGTGACACAGAGCGCTGCCATGGCTGACCCTCTGAAGTGCTATTGTGATACTGGGGGGGTGTCTTTAGACCCCAGGATAGAATAAGTGGAGGTGCGGAAACAGTTATACTCCTTCCCTCTCCTCTCCCGGGCTCCCTCAGGGTCCTCTTCCAGCCTCAGCAGTCCCATGGGGTGCGCCAATGTCAGGACACTTTCATGTAGAGACCCCAAAGTATAATAGTAGCTCATGGGAGACAAACCCCAAAGATTCAGGTTGAGCCCAAAACTTTTGTGTCGAATCTGATTCAATCTGAACCGGTTCACTCATCTCTAGCTGCTAAAGACTCACTGCCTGGCAACCCCAGTGATATGTGTGACTGTGACAATGTATCCATAGCAACCAGACTGACAGGCATAACCCTGGGTGAACAGCAGAGATCCAGCTTTCCTAGAGGCCTGAATGCCAAATCTTCATAAAGAATCTAGAAAAGCTGAAAATAATCCAAAGTGGCTACATTTACAGATCCACATGGGCGGTCGCCCAGATCTCCAACAACCCACGTCACTGACAGCCACATCCCCTATATCACACATCACTGACAGCCACATCCCCTATATCACACATCACTGACAGCCACATCCCCTATATCACACATCACTGACAGCCACATCCCCTATATCACACATCACTGACAGCCGCATCTCCTATATCACACATCACTGACAGCCACATCCCCTATAGCACACATCAGTGACAGCCACATATATATCACACATCACTGACAGCCACATCCCCTATATCACACATCACTGACAGCCACATCCCCTATATCACACATCACTGACAGCCACATCCCCTATATCACACATCACTGACAGCCGCATCTCCTATATCACACATCACTGACAGCCACATCCCCTATAGCACACATCAGTGACAGCCACATCTATATCACACATCACTGACAGCCACATCCCCTATATCACACATCACTGACAGCCACATCTCCTATATCACACATCACTGACAGCCACATCTATATCACACATCACTGACAGCCACATCCCCTATATCACACATCACTGACAGCCACATCCCCTATATCACACATCACTGACAGCCGCATCCCCTATATCACACATCACTGACAGCCGCATCCCCTATATCACACATCACTGACAGCCACATCCCCTATATCACACATCACTGACAGCCACATCCCCTATATCACACATCACTGACAGCCACATCTCCTATATCACACATCACTGACAGCCACATCCCCTATATCACACATCACTGACAGCCACATCCCCTATATCACACATCACTGACAGCCACATCCCCTATATCACACATCACTGACAGCCGCATCCCCTATATCACACATCACTGACAGCCACATCCCCTATAGCACACATCACTGACAGCCACATCCCCTATATCACACATCACTGACAGCCACATCCCCTATATCACACATCACTGACAGACACATCCCCTATATCACACATCACTGACAGACACATCCCCTATATCACACATCACTGACAGCCACATCCCCTATATCACACATCACTGACAGACACATCCCCTATATCACACATCACTGACAGCCGCATCTCCTATATCACACATCACTGACAGCCACATCCCCTATATCACACATCACTGACAGCCACATCCCCTATATCACACATCACTGACAGCCGCATCCCCTATATCACACATCACTGACAGCCGCATCCCCTATATCACACATCACTGACAGCCACATCCCCTATATCACACATCACTGACAGCCACATCCCCTATATCACACATCACTAACAGCCACATCCCCTATATCACACATCACTGACAGCCACATCCCCTATATCACACATCACTGACAGCCGCATCCCCTATATCACACATCACTGACAGCCACATCCCCTATATCACACATCAGTTGTCATGCCATTTTCTTGCTGGATGATGTTGAGATCAGGGCTATACGTGTGGGGGCCGGATCATCACTTCCAGGACTCCTCCTCTAGAGGGCAAAGGTCACACCATATAGCTCTTTTCTTCATGCACTACATACAGTATGCTATTAACCCTTCTATTTCATACTGTGCAGCATTTTTTCCCTCACATGCCAAACATTTGCACAGTAGTGTATGGGAGGGATACAGCTTTATATCACATATCAGGGACCCCCCATTCTATAACACATGTAGAGGGCACGCCATACTTCTGGCAGTGTAATAGTTAATAGCCACTAAATGTCTCCTCAGCAAACCCTGCGAGCTCGGCGGCGTCCAGCACTTCCGGGCAGCGGCAGTAACTCAGATCTTATTGATCGGTCTGGAGATCTTCTCATTAATGGGGGGGGGGGGGGGCTGAGAAAGGACCTTGGCGTGCTGCAGTCCCATGTAAATGCTTCCTAATCTGTTCTGGTTCCATTCCTTATCATTTTCAAGATCTCTGCTTGCTGTCAGTCAATTAAGACATCCCGATCTGATACTTTTAATAACTGAGGGTTTGTTACAATGTATCAGGGTAGATAATCCTGTAAATATAGTGATGGACACATCAGCAGCAGGAAACTTTCTCCTGTCCTCATAGTTTGTTACAATGTATCAGTCCAATGTCCAGGCTGCTTAGCTCGCAGAGGATTGTCCATAATCCACTATGGGATATTTAGTTGCAGTTACAATTCTTGTCCATTGGGGGCAGCATTGAAGATCCAGAAATGAGCTCAGAACAGTTGTCACTTCCCTTCCCCCACTCCTCATACTCTGCATACATCAGGGGGTGACTCTGGGCTCAGGAGACGGCTCCCCCTAGTGGAGGGTGACACCTGTGCTCCACCCCGAGGCATGATGGGAGAACATTCAGAATACACATCAATATATTCAGGAAATGTCCTGTGGCAGCAGCAGACGTGTGACCAGAGGTGTAACCTGAAGCTCGTGGGCCCCCCATGCACCATCTGTAATGGGGCCATGTAGGATATATTTTCTGGGGCCCCTCTGGATCCTCTGCACCCCCTATAGTTACACCCACAGATCACCTGCTCCCTCATACATGAGGATAGTCACTGACTGAGGAGACGCTGTGCTCTGTACAGATGCTCCATAGAGCGTGCGGCGACAACATATGGTGCTCCGGCCCCTCGGTGCCCAATTATCACACCACACAATGTAGTGCAACTGACCCTGTTCACACCTGACACATGGCAGTCACCGCCATCTCCCTGCGCGTCTTTAGCGACAATCATCAATACAACAAGGTTCAGTCTCCTTGGAAAAGGCAAAAAAAGAAACCGTCGTGTCTGGCTGAGCGCAGATCTACAGGGAGTGGTCACACGCGGTGCGCGGCGCGCTGTGAGTATCCGCTGACGCCATGATGCTGGAATGTGATATCGCATTGGCCGCCCTGGATTATACAGATGACTGACCCCCCGGAATCTGAAACTATTTCCTCTGGTCCGAGAGCTGCGCTTACCCCCCACCACCAACCACAGCAGAGAGACCCCCAAACCGGCGCAGAGACCCCTTTACATGGCACAGACACCCCCAACACGGCACAGAGACCCCCAACACGGCACAGAGACCCCCAACACTGCACAGAGACCCCCAACACTGCACAGAGACCCCCAACACGGCACAGAGACCCCCAACACTGCACAGAGACCCCCAACACGGCACAGAGACCCCCAACACTGCACAGAGACCCCCAACACGGCACAGACACCCCTCTATACGGCACAGAGACCCCCAGTACTGCACAGAGACCCCCAACACTGCACAGAGACCCCCAACACTGCACAGACACCCCTCTATACGGCACAGAGACCCCCAACACTGCACAGAGATCCCTGTACACGGTGCAGAGACCCCTCTACATGGCACAGACACCCCCAACACTGCACAGAGACCCCCAACACGGCACAGAGACCCCCAACACGGCACAGAGACCCCCAACACGGCACAGAGACCCCCAACACGGCGCAGAGACCCCTCTACACGGCACAGACACCCCTCTATACGGCACAGAGACCCCCAACACGGCGCAGAGACCCCTCTACACGGCACAGACACCCCTCTATACGGCACAGAGACCCCCAACACTGCACAGAGACCCCTCTACACGGCACAGACACCCCCAGTACTGCACAGAGACCTCCAACACTGCACAGAGACCCCCAGTACTGCACAGAGACCCCCAACACTGCACAGAGACCCCCAACACGGCCCAGAGACCCCTCTACACTGCACAGAGACCCCCAACACGGCACAGAGACCCCCAACACTGCACAGAGACCCCCAACACGGCGCAGAGACCCCTCTATACGGCACAGAGACCCCCAGTACTGCACAGAGACCCCCAACACGGCGCAGAGACCCCTCTACACGGCACAGACACCCCTCTATACGGCACAGAGACCCCTCTATACGGCACAGAGACCCCCAGTACTGCACAGAGACCCCCAACACTGCACAGAGACCCCCAGTACTGCACAGAGACCCCCAACACTGCACAGAGACCCCCAACACTGCACAGAGATCCCTCTACACGGTGCAGAGACCCCCAACACTGCACAGAGACCCCCAACACTGCACAGAGACCCCTCTACACTGCACAGAGACCCCCAACACGGCACAGAGACCCCCAACACTGCACAGAGACCCCCCAACACTGCACAGAGACCCCTCTACACTGCACAGAGACCCCCAACACGGCACAGAGACCCCCAACACTGCACAGAGACCCCCAACACGGCGCAGAGACCCCTCTACACGGCACAGACACCCCTCTATACGGCACAGAGACCCCCAGTACTGCACAGAGACCCCCAACACTGCACAGAGACCCCCAACACTGCACAGAGACCCCCAACACGGCGCAGAGACCCCTCTACACATCACAGAGACCCCCAGTACTGCACAGAGACCCCCAACACTGCACAGAGACCCCCAACACTGCACAGAGACCCCCAACATGGCACAGAGACCCCCAACACGGCACAGAGACCCCCCAACACTGCAAAGAGACCCCCAACACTGCACAGAGACCCCCAACACGGCGCAGAGACCCCTCTACATGGCACAGACACCCCCAACACTGCACAGAGACCCCCAACACGGCACAGAGACCCCCAACACGTCACAGAGACCCCCAACACTGCACAAAGACCCCCAACACTGCACAGAGACCCCCAACACGGCACAGAGACCCCCCAACACTGCACAGAGACCCCCAACACTGCACAGAGACCCCCAACACGGCGCAGAGACCCCTCTACACGGCACAGAGACCCCCAGTACTGCACAGAGACCCCCAACACTGCACAGAGATCCCTCTACACGGTGCAGAGACCCCCAACACTGCACAGAGACCCCCAACACTGCACAGAGACCCCTCTACACTGCACAGAGACCCCCAACACGGCACAGAGACCCCCAACACGGCACAGAGACCCCCAACACTGCACAGAGACCCCCAACACGGCGCAGAGACCCCTCTACACATCACAGAGACCCCCAGTACTGCACAGAGACCCCCAACACTGCACAGAGACCCCCAACACTGCACAGAGACCCCCAACATGGCACAGAGACCCCCAACACGGCACAGAGACCCCCAACACTGCAAAGAGACCCCCAACACTGCACAGAGACCCCCAACACGGCGCAGAGACCCCTCTACATGGCACAGACACCCCCAACACTGCACAGAGACCCCCAACACGGCACAGAGACCCCCCAACACGTCACAGAGACCCCCAACACTGCACAAAGACCCCCAACACTGCACAGAGACCCCCAACACGGCACAGAGACCCCCAACACTGCACAGAGACCCCCAACACTGCACAGAGACCCCCAACACGGCGCAGAGACCCCTCTACACGGCACAGAGACCCCCAGTACTGCACAGAGACCCCCAACACTGCACAGAGATCCCTCTACACGGTGCAGAGACCCCCAACACTGCACAGAGACCCCCAACACTGCACAGAGACCCCTCTACACTGCACAGAGACCCCCAACACGGCACAGAGACCCCCAACACGGCACAGAGACCCCCAACACTGCACAGAGACCCCAACACTGCACAGAGACCCCTCTACACGGCACAGAGACCCCCAACACTGCACAGAGACCCCCAACACTGCACAGAGACCCCCAACACTGCACAGAGACCCCCAACACTGCACAGAGACCCCCAACACTGTACAGAGACCCCCAACACGGCGCAGAGACCCCTCTATATGGCACAGAGACCCCCAGTACTGCACAGAGACCCCCAACACTGCACAGAGACCCCTCTACATGGCGCAGAGACCCCCAACACTGTACAGAGACCCCCAACACTGCACAGAGACCCCCAACACTACACAGAGACCCCCAACACTACACAGAGACCCCTCTACACAGAGCAGAGACCTCTCTACTTGCTGCGGGGTGCAGGATGTTGCCATATGTTCTTTGACTTCTCCAGTGCTTTTAACACCATACAGCCCAGGTTATTGAGGGACAAGCTGGACCTTGCTGGAGTGGACCACCACCTCTCCAACTGGATCCTAGACTACCTCACAAATCGACCTCAATACGTGAGAGCCCGAGACTGTGTGTCAGGTACAGTGATCTGTAATACGGGGGCACCTCAGGGTACGGTTCTCGCCCCTTTCCTCTTCACACTGTACACTGCAGATTTTAGGTGCAACTCATCCAGCTGCTACCTACAGAAGTATTCTGACGACTCTGCAATAGTGGGTCTCATCACAGATGATGATGACAGGGAGTACAGAGAACTGAACCGGGATTTTGTGGACTGGTGCCACCGGAACCACCTGAAGATTAACGCGGGGAAGACCAAGGAGATGGTGGTAGACTTCCGTAAAGGCAGAAGCCCTCCTAAACCAGTGGACATCCTGGGGACGGGGGCATCGAGATTGTGAACACCTATAAGTACCTGGGTTTGCTCCTTAATAATAAGCTGGACTGGGCAGATCATATGGAGGCCCTGTACAGGAAGGGCCACAGCAGGCTCTACCTGCTTAGGAAGCTGAGAGCCTTTGGAATCCGGGGGGCACTTCTTAGGACTTTCTTCAACTCGGTAGTGGCATCAGCCATCTTCTTTGGAGTGGCCTGCTGGGGGAGCAGTATATCAACCAGGGACAGAAATAAACTTGACAAGCTGATTAGAAGGGCCAGCTCTGTCCTGGGGAGCCCACTGGACCCAGTGCAGGTGGTGGGTGACAGAAGGATACTGTCCCCCCCGGGGGCCCCCCAAACAGAAAAAAGGCCCCCCCCCCCCCCAAGACCCCGCGCCCCCCCCCGGCCCAACCCCCCCCCCCCCCCCCCCCCCCCCCGGGGGGGGGAGGGGCCCCACCGGCAGCCTTCCCCCCCCCCCCCGGTAAGGCCGCACCCCCCACCCCCCCCTAAGCGGAGATCATTACACACAGACCCCCCGAACTGAAAATATCTCTCTGCCTGTTAAATCCCCCCCCCCCCGCTACGTCCTATCTGTCTGTCTGCTATCAATGTACTGCCTCTCACCTTGGAACATTCCTGTACATGTTGTATTTGTATTTGTATCTGCTTATCTTATCTTATCTTTGCTGCTGTAACACACTGAATTTCCCCATTGTGGGACTATTAAAGGACTATTATTATTATTATTATTTTAATGCAGGATGATATAACATGCATTACCTCTCGGGTCACCCTATATACAGCAGATACATATATATATATATATATATATATATATATACGCTCCTCCTGCCATCACTTCAGGCTGCAGCCGGACAAATAAGATGAAATATTTAACAGACACTAAGAGATGCGCATTATAAAGATATATATATATATATATATATATATATATATATATACACAAATACGTCAGCCAAAACATTAAAACCCACAGGTGAAACGTAGAACGCTTACTATATGGGGACAATGGCGCCTCCCACTGGCGGGATATATCAGGAGCAAGAAAACAATCAGTTCTTATAGTTTAAATGACTGAATTGGGCAAGTGTAAGGATCTGAGCGACTGTGACAAGGGGTGAACTGGTGGCGATGACTGGGTCAGAACATGCCCAAAATGATCTGACTTATGGGGTGTCACCGGCATGTCGTGGTTAATAACAACCCAAAGGACCACGGGTGAGCGGGTCAGGGGTGCCTAAAGCTTTCTGTGGTCCTCATCCTCCTCCTCTCAGGCAAATCATACATGGTAGCATTTGTCTATATAATATACACAGTGCTGGGAATCAATGGCAGAATCTATAGAGTCACATAGAGAGTCACATACATAGAGAGTCACATAGATAGAGAGTCACATAGAGAGTCACATACAGAGTCACATAGAGAGTCACATACAGAGTCACATACAGAGTCACATAGAGAGTCACATACAGAGTCACATACAGAGTCACATACATAGAGAGTCACATACAGAGTCACATAGAGAGTCACATACATAGAGAGTCACATACAGAGTCACATAGAGAGTCACATAGATAGAGAGTCACATAGATAGAGAGTCACATACAGCGTCACATACATAGAGAGTCACATACAGAGTCACATAGAGAGTCACATAGATAGAGAGTCACATACAGAGTCACATACATAGAGAGTCACATACAGAGTCACATAGAGAGTCACATACAGAGTCACATAGAGAGTCACATACAGAGTCACATACATAGAGAGTCACATAGATAGAGAGTCACATACAGAGTCACATACAGAGTCACATACAGAGTCACATAGAGAGTCACATACATAGAGAGTCACATACAGAGTCACATATAGAGTCACATACAGAGTCACATACATAGAGAGTCACATACATAGAGAGTCACATACATAGAGAGTCACATAGAGAGTCACATACAGAGTCACATACGAGAGTCACATACATAGAGAGTCACATACATAGAGAGTCACATACATAGAGAGTCACATACATAGAGAGTCACATACAGAGTCACATAGAGAGTCACATACATAGAGAGTCACATATAGAGTCACATTCAGAGTCACATATAGAGTCACATACAGAGTCACATACAGACTCACTTACAGAGTCACATACATAGAGAGTCACATACAGAGTCACATACAGAGTCACATACATAGAGAGTCACATACAGAGTCACATACAGAGTTACATACTGAGTCACATAGAGAGTCACATACAGAGTCACATACAGAGTCACATACATAGAGAGTCACATACAGAGTCACATACAGAGTTACATACTGAGTCACATAGAGAGTCACATACAGAGTCACATACAGTCACATACAGAGTCACATATAGAGTCACATACAGAGTCACATATAGAGTCACATACAGAGTCACATAGAGAGTCACTTAGAGAGTCACATACAGAGTCACATACAGAGTCACCGGCGGCTGATGGTGCCTCAATCTCTAAGCCAAGTCAGGATGTCCGGACTGTCCAGTGTGAATAGCCCCTGATGTGCGGGAGCCGCCATCACGTAAGCCCACACTACCGCATAGATATACACCAATCTGACAACTGTAATGTCAGCCATGTGTTTGTCACCAGATAACCCTGAACAGGCGCATGTTCACACAGAAATATATTGCCGATAAAGCTTCATCAGCAGAGAATGGAAAGTTCTGAAATTCTGTGATATCCTTCACACGTCTGACTGGTCTTACAATTGTACAATAAAGCCCGGACAATGCTCTGTGAGCTAAAACACCCGGAAATCCAGACGGACACCCTGTAGCAAACTAGCAGAGAGATTTGTGCAGCTGCTGCTGCTGCGTTCAGCTCACAGAGCATTGTCCAGAGCATTCTAACAATGATAGTTTGGCCTCAGTGTTTCCTAGATGGGGCCCTGTTACAGAGTTTACATGGGGGCCCAGGTTATCACAGGGTTAAGGTGCACTGCGGCCACACATCAGGGGCTGCGGAGCACTTTGGGTTAAGTTGTGGTGTGAATCACTCTGTGCGTAGTGAATGAGTCACATCACATACAGACGCCAGCGCTGAGGTCTGACGTCCAAGGGGGACAAAACCGCCATCATTAATTAGACAGGATTCCATTAATGAGCCGTGAGTGGCCAGCAGGGGGCAGCAGCCATTCATCCCTAGAATGCTACACTGTAACAGCATTGCAGGACACATAGAACACAACATGGACATTGTGTGCAACATCAAAGATACAAATTCATAATCCATAAAGCCATACAGGGGCCTGGGAAAGCTGGGTGATGACCTTCAGGAAAGACATACAGGTTATAACCCAGCTTTACAAGACTATTGAATAGTTAAAGGGGTTGTCCAGGATCGTAAAATGACTTGTAGTCAGGAGGGGAGGGCTAGAAAATAATAATTCATACTGACCTGCATCCTCGGCTCTGGAGTGTCAGCTCTGTTTGTATCCAGAATAAATGCAGGTGACGGACGGCCAAGAGGATGCAGGTCAGTATGAATACACTTTTATGTACCAATTGTACAGTTCTGCGGAATATGTTGGCGCTATATAAATAAAATTAATTATTATTATTATTATTATTATGTTCTAGCCCTCCCCTCCTGACTACACAAAATTATGATCCCAGACAACCCCTTCAATCTACCTAATTATGGCGCATTACAGAAGCCAAGTGATAGCGCCACCCAGCTTTCCTAGGGTAAGATGAGCAACAGCAGAATGCAATTTTTAATCCCCCTAGTGGTCTAAATTTACAGAGTTGGAAACTCCGTTATAGTTTTTGGTCACTTGTGAGGTAGCTGTGGCCATCACTTATGTACCAGGCCATGTCTAACATGACAAACATGGAGATGGCGGCGATATTGACGCGATATTCAGGACACCCTCCTTATATCATATCATGGCCGCCAAACCGCCAATAATTTATCCCATGTTACAACCCCTCCTAGCTACGCCTCCTTCTATACCACAAAAGAGCCAAATACAAAGAACATAATGTAATAAAAAACAAGAATATAAAAAGTAACAACACAATAATAATACAACAATGTAACAATAATACAGCAGTGCTGTGATGGCCGGATTAGCGGCCCCGCCCTCCCGTGACATTATGTGGCCTCATCCTTCCCCTTCTATAGGATTAGAACAATGAGGCGAAGGGATAAATTATAGAGGCGACATAACTAGCGGGGTGAGTAATGCTGCGGACGCCGAGCCAATGGTTACTCATGTAGAAGACGTCAGAAATCCTGCTGGCAGGTCCCGGCTCCCGGGGGCCCAGGTTATTCCAACTCTAATGCTATAATAAAAGTCCTTTAATCCAGAATCTGATTATTCCAAAATCCCACAAATTCAGTAACATAAAAGCTACAGTAAAGATTATCCACCGGCTGGTCCCCATCTGAGGACTTTTCTCCCCGGCAGTTTCAGGAAACCCGACGGACACCAGTCACGTTAGTCACATGACTGCAAAGCATTGGCCATCGCAGTCATGTGACCTTAGAAATGTGGGGTTATTCTGCAGACCATTGGGGGACTAGACCAGGACTGAACTATAGTCAGAAAACCTGCTGAACTCCCAAGTAACCAGCACCCTGCTTGTTGACGGTTTCCATGTAGTAAGTTTTATACATTGCACTTCCAACACTAAAAAAAACCTATAAAACTACAAAGGTAGAAACTGGATGTTATCTGACGGATAAGGTTGTGTTCACACACAGCAGGATTTTGGCAAAAATATCTTTAATTGTGCCATTTATCTGAACAACCTCATCCACATCTACAAAACAGCTCCTCCAGTGTAGCATTTTATTAAAGGGACAGGACCGGGTTCATCCTGAGCCTCCTGATTCACACACTTTTTATTGTGGGTAAATCCATAAAGCACAATGCAAAAAAAGCCCAAGAAAAAAACATTAAGATAAATGTATAAATCCTCCTAACTATGCAGAGATATGTGGCAGTCAGAGTCTGTGGAAAGCTGGGTGATGAACGCACACAAGAGGGCGCCACAAGGTAATCCCTGTAAGGGGGGACGTGTGTAATATTCTGACTGGCCACAAACTAAATAGGATTAATAAGGAAACAAGACGATGACAATAAAATCAGAATAATCCAACCATACGTATTAATCATGTCAATCTGCTGGATGTAGGGCGGGGGCGCCACTGAGTGAGGGGGGAAGATGTGACTGTATGAAGTGCTCACTGACTATATCAATGGGATCCGCACAACAGGAAGTTATTATGGGCAGTAATGTGAACATAACAGGGGCCCGAGGGACAACAAACCGCGCCATATCCAGCGCCAGCGGCGAAAGATCACCCGTGATTAACCCTTCAGATACAGGATCTAAGTGCAGGACAATATAAATATAACAGCAGCAATAGATATACAGGACAGCGACACTCGGGGTACGGGATAATGACAGGCTGACACTGGGGGTACAGGATAATGACAGGCTGACACTGGGGGTACGGGACAATGACAGGCTGACACTGGGGGTACGGGACAATGACAGGCTGACACTGGGGGTACGGGACAATGACAGGCTGACACTCGGGTACAGGATAATGACAGGCTGACACTCGGGGTACAGGATAATGACAGGCTGACAGTGGGGTACAGGATAATGACAGGCTGACACTCGGGGTACAGGATAATGACAGGCTGACACTCGGGGGTACGGGATAATGATTATATTCTTGTACATAGGAGTAGTATTATAGTAGTTATATTCTTGTACATAGGAGCAGTATTATAGTAGTTATATTCTTGTACATAGGAGCAGTATTATAGTAGTTATATTCTTGTACATAGGAGCAGTATTATAGTAGTTATATTCTTGTACATAGGAGCAGTATTATAGTAGTTATATTCTTGTACATAGGAGCAGTATTATAGTAGTTATATTCTTGTACATAGGAGTAGTATTATAGTAGTTATATTCTTGTACATAGGAGGTAGTATTATAGTAGTTATATTCTTGTACATAGGAGCAGTATTATAGTAGTTATATTCTTGTACATAGGAGGCAGTATTATAGTAGTTATATTCTTGTACATAGGAGCTAGTATTATAGTAGTTATATTCTTGTACATAGGAGCGGTATTATAGTAGTTATATTCTTGTACATAGGAGGCAGTATTATAGTAGTTATATTCTTGTACATAGGAGCAGTATTATAGTAGTTATATTCTTGTACATAGGAGGCAGTATTATAGTAGTTATATTCTTGTACATAGGAGCAGTATTATAGTAGTTATATTCTTGTACATAGGAGCAGTATTATAGTAGTTATATTCTTGTACATAGGAGGCAGTATTATAGTAGTTATATTCTTGTACATAGGAGCAGTAGTAGTTATAGTATGGGTGTTTTGGTTATATTCTTGTACATAGGAGGTAGTATTATAGTAGTTATATTCTTGTACATAGGAGCAGTATTATAGTAGTTATATTCTTGTACATAGGAGTAGTATTATAGTAGTTATATTCTTGTACATAGGAGGTAGTATTATAGTAGTTATATTCTTGTACATAGGAGCAGTATTATAGTAGTTATATTCTTGTACATAGGAGCAGTATTATAGTAGTTATATTCTTGTACATAGGAGCAGTATTATAGTAGTTATATTCTTGTACATAGGAGCAGTATTATAGTAGTTATATTCTTGTACATAGGAGCGGTATTATAGTAGTTATATTCTTGTACATAGGAGGCAGTATTATAGTAGTTATATTCTTGTACATAGGGGTAGTATTATAGTAGTTATATTCTTGTACATAGGAGTAGTATTATAGTAGTTATATTCTTGTACATAGGAGTAGTATTATAGTAGTTATATTCTTGTACATAGTAGAGTATTATAGTAGTTATATTCTTGTACATAGGAGCAGTATTACAGTAGTTATATTCTTGTACATAGGAGCAGTATTATAGTAGTTATATTCTTGTACATAGGAGGTAGTATTATAGTAGTTATATTCTTGTACATAGGAGTAGTATTATAGTAGTTATATTCTTGTACATAGGAGCAGTATTATAGTAGTTATATTCTTGTACATAGGAGCAGTATTATAGTAGTTATATTCTTGTACATAGGAGCGGTATTATAGTAGTTATATTCTTGTACATAGGAGGCAGTATTATAGTAGTTATATTCTTGTACATAGGAGCAGTATTATAGTAGTTATATTCTTGTACATAGGATGTAGTATTATAGTAGTTATATTCTTGTACATAGGAGCAGTATTATAGTAGTTATATTCTTGTACATAGGAGGTAGTATTATAGTAGTTATATTCTTGTACATAGGAGCAGTATTATAGTAGTTATATTCTTGTACATAGGAGCAGTATTATAGTAGTTATATTCTTGTACATAAGAGCAGTATTATAGTAGTTATATGCTTGTACATAGGGGCAGTATTATAGTAGTTATAGTCTTGTACATAGGAGCAGTATTATAGTAGTTATATTCTTGTACATAGGGGCAGTATTATAGTAGTTATATTCTTGTACATAGGAGTAGTATTATAGTAGTTATATTCTTGTACATAGGAGCAGTATTATAGTAGTTATATTCTTGTACATAGGAGGTAGTATTATAGTAGTTATATTCTTGTACATAGGAGCAGTATTATAGTAGTTATATTCTTGTACATAGGAGGTAGTATTATAGTAGTTATATTTTGGGTTAGTAGTTATATTCTTGTACATAGGAGGTAGTATTATAGTAGTTATATTCTTGTACATAGGAGCAGTATTATAGTAGTTATATTCTTGTACATAGGAGCAGTATTATAGTAGTTATATTCTTGTACATAGGAGGTAGTATTATAGGAGTTATATTCTTGTACATAGGAGGTAGTATTATAGTAGTTATATTCTTGTACATAGGAGGTAGTATTATAGTAGTTATATTCTTGTACATAGGAGGTAGTATTATAGTAGTTATATTCTTGTACATAGGAGGTAGTATTATAGTAGTTATATTCTTGTACATAGGAGGCAGTATTATAGTAGTTATATTCTTGTACATAGGGGGTAGTATTATAGTAGTTATATTCTTGTACATAGGAGGCAGTATTATAGTAGTTATATTCTTGCACATAGGGGCAGTATTATAGTAGTTATATTCTTGTACATAGGAGCAGTATTATAGTAGTTATATTCTTGTACATAGGAGCAGTATTATAGTAGTTATATTCTTGTACATAGGAGTAGTATTATAGTAGTTATATTCTTGTACATAGGAGCAGTATTATAGTAGTTATATTCTTGTACATAGGGGGCAGTATTATAGTAGTTATATTCTTGTACATAGCAGTATTATAGTAGTTATATTCTTGTACATAGGAGCAGTATTATAGTAGTTATATTCTTGTACATAGGGGGCAGTATTATAGTATATTCTTCTACATTGGTGACATTTGTTTCCTATGTCTTGTAGTACAATTGGTTAAGTCTTTTCTATTCCGTCACCTGCTGAGTAACCACACTGTAGTGATATAATACTAGTGAACTCGCGTTGCTCTGTTGTTTTTCCACACTTGGTTATGACTCTCGCTTTTTTGCTCCACGTCTTGTTTGAATCTTTCCCTGAAGCAAAGTAGGGTGTCATGTCCAGCCCAGCTCTAGTACTACAAGAGTTAATCATTAAAAACAATACTGTTTGCTTAGTTGTGTACCTAGTTCTTCCATGTGTGATACTGCCAGTTCAGCTGTGTATCTAATCTCATCGTGTGTGATACTGACTGCTGAGGTGCTGTATTGCCACATGTGGATATTACAGGTGAGGACAGCGCTGCAGGGTAATGCAGAATATCTTCCTATAAGTCGGTGTACTGCTGACCCTTCCCCACTAACTCCTCAGCTGAGGGCAGGACAAGCTATATACAGTGTCATGGCCTCCGAATGTGCCTGTCATTGTAAATATACGAAATATTCTCCTATACTGAGCAATGGGCGCCAGGCTCCATCCCCAGCAGCACTTACAGGGTTAATACTCACACTGTGATGTCATACATTATAATTGTACGGCTCTCTAACATTACCCCCAGGCAGGAGAGAAGCAATAAGAGAGGGTTAATTCCAAGTAGATACTAATTTCCTGACAGCATACAGGAGCACGAGGCTGAGCTTCCAGGTAACATAATCACAGCCTGCAGTCTAATGATATATGGGGCTGCCCTGTGCTGTGGAGCAGGATGCGGCCTGTCCTCTGGGTGTTTTTCCATAGACGGCCGTTTATTGCTGTCTCAGGGTGTGTTTGGAGGCAGGGTGCGGAATGAAACGCCGGATCCTGCCAATCCCTTAAAGGAACGTGGGCCAAACAGCCGACACCCCCAACACCGCGCTCTCCAGGAGATGACGGCGGAGGACCCACATAATGTCACCGTATAATTTACTGAAACATATCTATAATACCGATCCCCTGTATCCTGTAAGAGTATAGACCTCTATATACCGCCCTGATATACTATATAGTCCAGTGTACAGGCCTGTATATACTGCCCTGGTATACTATATAATCCAGTGTACAGGGCCTGTATATACCGTCCTGATATACTATATAATCCAGTGTACAGGGCCTCTATATACCGTCCTGATATACTATATAATCCAGTGTACAGGGCCTCTATATACTGCCCTGATATACTATATAATCCAGTGTACAGGCCTCTATATACCATCCTGATATACTATATAGTCCAGTGTACAGGCCTCTATATACCGTCCTGATATACTATATAATCCAGTGTACAGGCCTCTATATACTGCCCTGATATACTATATAATCCAGTGTACAGGCCTCTATATACCGTCCTGATATACTATATAATCCAGTGTATAGGGCCTCTATATACCGTCCTGATATACTATATAGTCCAGTGTACAGGCCTCTATATACCGTCCTGATATACTATATAATCCAGTGTACAGGCCTCTATATACCGTCCTGATATACTATATAATCCAGTGTACAGGCCTCTATATACCGTCCTGATATACTATATAATCCAGTGTACAGGGCCTCTATATACCGTCCTGATATACTATATAATCCAGTGTACAGGCCTCTATATACCGTCCTGATATACTATATAATCCAGTATACAGGGCCTGTATATACCGTCCTGATATACTATATAATCCAGTGTATAGGGCCTCTATATACTGCCCTGATATACTATATAATCCAGTGTACAGGCCTCTATATACCGTCCTGATATACTATATAGTCCAGTGTACAGGCCTCTATATACCGTCCTGATATACTATATAGTCCAGTGTACAGGCCTCTATATACCGTCCTGATATACTATATAATCCAGTGTATAGGGCCTCTATATACCGTCCTGATATACTATATAGTCCAGTGTACAGGCCTCTATATACCGTCCTGATATACTATATAGTCCAGTGTACAGGCCTCTATATACCGTCCTGATATACTATATAGTCCAGTGTACAGGCCTCTATATACCGTCCTGATATACTATATAATCCAGTGTACAGGCCTCTATATACCGTCCTGATATACTATATAATCCAGTGTACAGGCCTCTATATACCGCCCTGATATACTATATAATCCAGTGTACAGGCCTCTATATACCGTCCTGATATATTATATAATCCAGTGTACAGGCCTCTATATACCGTCCTGATATACTATATAATCCAGTGTACAGGCCTCTATATACCGTCCTGATATACTATATAATCCAGTGTACAGGCCTCTATATACCGTCCTGATATACTATATAATCCAGTGTACAGGCCTCTATATACCGTCCTGATATACTATATAATCCAGTGTACAGGCCTCTATATACCGTCCTGATATACTATATAATCCAGTGTACAGGCCTGTATATACCGCCCCTGATATACTATATAATCCAGTGTACAGGCCTCTATATACCACCGCACTATTCTTTATAATCCATTGTACAGGCCTCTATATACCACCGCACTATTCTTTATAATACAGGGTACAGGGCCAGTTTCCTGCTCTGGGGGTCACAGCGCCCCCTCCTGGGCTCTAGTTCTGCACTTCCTGTAAAATCTCTGGAATTATCGCAGATCCTGCGCTCGGCTGCCCGGAGTTCCTGCTATTGTTGATGGAGCGGAGATTTCTGCGGCTCCAACATTCACTGTGAGCAGCGACGACAATATCGGGAAATGGAGGCTGCAGATTGGATCTCAAGCAGTTGGTGCTGCTTCTTCTAGGGTGGTGGTTGGGGGAGGGGGTGTTAGGGGTTTATTAGGCTTGGCGCACATATCAGCTGGGTATTGGGTTCTAAACAGAAAGCAAATGTCACCTGAGTAGCGGTGCAGAGCTGGCTAAGGTCTCCTGTGGACTACAACTGCGTGCCAGCCCGCCACATCCCTGCAGTGCTGACAGCCCAATGAGCTCAATATGAACAGTGTAGTATTCCTAATCTCCTTATCTTACAATAAAGAACCAGCTCCTGCTATAGACTGATCCTCAGATTCACAGCTCTTACAGTAAAGAACCAGCCCCTGCTATAGACTGATCCTCAGGTTCACAGCTCTTACAGTAAAGAACCAGCCCCTGCTATAGACTGATCCTCAGATTCACAGCTCTTACAGTAAAGAACCAGCTCCTGCTATAGATTGATCCTCAGATTCACAGCTCTTACAGTAAAGAACCAGCTCCTGCTATAGACTGATCCTCAGATTCACAGCTCTTACAGTAAAGAACCAGCCCCTGCTATAGACTGATCCTCAGGTACGCAGCTCTTACAGTAAAGAACCAGCTCCTGCTATAGACTGATCCTCAGATTCACAGCTCTTACAGTAAAGAACCAGCCCCTGCTATAGACTGATCCTCAGGTACGCAGCTCTTACAGTAAAGAAGCAGCCCCTGCTATAGACTGATCCTCAGGTACGCAGCTCTTACAGTAAAGAACCAGCCCCTGCTATAGACTGATCCTCAGGTACGCAGCTCTTACAGTAAAGAACCAGCCCCTGCTATAGACTGATCCTCAGGTACGCAGCTCTTACAGTAAAGAACCAGCCCCTGCTATAGACTGATCCTCAGGTTCACAGCTCTTACAGTAAAGAACCAGCCCCTGCTATAGACTGATCCTCAGGTTCACAGCTCTTACAGTAAAGAACCAGCCCCTGCTATAGACTGATCCTCAGGTTCACAGCTCTTACAGTAAAGAACCAGCCCCTGCTATAGACTGATCCTCAGGTTCACAGCTCTTACAGTAAAGAACCAGCCCCTGCTATAGACTGATCCTCAGGTTCACAGCTCTTACAGTAAAGAACCAGCCCCTGCTATAGACTGATCCTCAGGTTCACAGCTCTTACAGTAAAGAAGCAGCCCCTGCTATAGACTGATCCTCAGGTTCACAGCTCTTACAGTAAAGAAGCAGCCCCTGCTATAGACTGATCCTCAGGTTCACAGCTCTTACAGTAAAGAACCAGCCCCTGCTATAGACTGATCCTCAGGTTCACAGCTCTTACAGTAAAGAACCAGCCCCTGCTATAGACTGATCCTCAGGTTCACAGCTCTTACAGTAAAGAACCAGCTCCTGCTATAGACTGATCCTCAAGTTCACAGCTCTTACAGTAAAGAACCAGCTCCTGCTATAGACTTATCCTCAGGTTCGCAGCTCTTACAGTAAAGAACCAGCCCCTGCTATAGACTGATCCTCAGGTTCGCAGCTCTTACAGTAAAGAACCAGCCCCTGCTATAGACTGATCCTCAGGTACGCAGCTCTTACAGTAAAGAACCAGCCCCTGCTATAGACTGATCCTCAGGTTCACAGCTCTTACAGTAAAGAACCAGCCCCTGCTATAGACTGATCCTCAGGTTCACAGCTCTTACAGTAAAGAACCAGCCCCTGCTATAGACTGATCCTCAGGTTCACAGCTCTTACAGTAAAGAACCAGCCCCTGCTATAGACTGATCCTCAGATTCACAGCTCTTACAGTAAAGAACCAGCTCCTGCTATAGACTGATCCTCAGATTCACAGCTCTTACAGTAAAGAACCAGCCCCTGCTATAGACTGATCCTCAGATTCACAGCTCTTACAGTAAAGAACCAGCTCCTGCTATAGACTGATCCTCAGGTACACAGCTCTTACAGTTAAGAACCAGCTCCTGCTATAGACTGATCCTCAGGTTCACAGCTCTTACAGTAAAGAACCAGCCCCTGCTATAGACTGATCCTCAGGTACGCAGCTCTTACAGTAAAGAACCAGCCCCTGCTATAGACTGATCCTCAGGTACGCAGCTCTTACAGTAAAGAACCAGCCCCTGCTATAGACTGATCCTCAGGTTCACAGCTCTTACAGTAAAGAACCAGCCCCTGCTATAGACTGATCCTCAGGTTCACAGCTCTTACAGTAAAGAACCAGCCCCTGCTATAGACTGATCCTCAGGTTCACAGCTCTTACAGTAAAGAACCAGCCCCTGCTATAGACTGATCCTCAGATTCACAGCTCTTACAGTAAAGAACCAGCTCCTGCTATAGACTGATCCTCAGATTCACAGCTCTTACAGTAAAGAACCAGCCCCTGCTATAGACTGATCCTCAGATTCACAGCTCTTACAGTAAAGAACCAGCCCCTGCTATAGACTGATCCTCAGGTTCACAGCTCTTACAGTAAAGAACCAGCCCCTGCTATAGACTGATCCTCAGGTTCACAGCTCTTACAGTAAAGAAGCAGCCCCTGCTATAGACTGATCCTCAGGTTCACAGCTCTTACAGTAAAGAACCAGCCCCTGCTATAGACTGATCCTCAGGTACGCAGCTCTTACAGTAAAGAACCAGCCCCTGCTATAGACTGATCCTCAGGTTCACAGCTCTTACAGTAAAGAACCAGCCCCTGCTATAGACTGATCCTCAGGTTCCCAGCTCTTACAGTAAAGAACCAGCCCCTGCTATAGACTGATCCTCAGGTACGCAGCTCTTACAGTTAAGAACCAGCTCCTGCTATAGACTGATCCTCAGGTTCACAGCTCTTACAGTAAAGAACCAGCCCCTGCTATAGACTGATCCTCAGGTACGCAGCTCTTACAGTAAAGAACCAGCCCCTGCTATAGACTGATCCTCAGGTTCACAGCTCTTACAGTAAAGAACCAGCTCCTGCTATAGACTGATCCTCAGGTACGCAGCTCTTACAGTTAAGAACCAGCTCCTGCTATAGACTGATCCTCAGGTTCACAGCTCTTACAGTAAAGAACCAGCCCCTGCTATAGACTGATCCTCAGGTACGCAGCTCTTACAGTAAAGAACCAGCTCCTGCTATAGACTGATCCTCAGGTTCACAGCTCTTACAGTAAAGAACCAGCCCCTGCTATAGACTGATCCTCAGGTACGCAGCTCTTACAGTAAAGAACCAGCTCCTGCTATAGACTGATCCTCAGGTTCACAGCTCTTTCAGTAAAGAACCAGCCCCTGCTATAGACTGATCCTCAGATTCACAGCTCTTACAGTAAAGAACCAGCCCCTGCTATAGACTTATCCTCAGGTTCACAGCTCTTACAGTAAAGAACCAGCCCCTGCTATAGACTGATCCTCAGGTACGCAGCTCTTACAGTAAAGAACCAGCCCCTGCTATAGACTGATCCTCAGGTTCACAGCTCTTACAGTAAAGAACCAGCCCCTGCTATAGACTGATCCTCAGGTTCACAGCTCTTACAGTAAAGAACCAGCCCCTGCTATAGACTGATCCTCAGGTTCACAGCTCTTACAGTAAAGAACCAGCCCCTGCTATAGACTGATCCTCAGATTCACAGCTCTTACAGTAAAGAACCAGCTCCTGCTATAGACTGATCCTCAGATTCACAGCTCTTACAGTAAAGAACCAGCCCCTGCTATAGACTGATCCTCAGATTCACAGCTCTTACAGTAAAGAACCAGCCCCTGCTATAGACTGATCCTCAGGTTCACAGCTCTTACAGTAAAGAACCAGCCCCTGCTATAGACTGATCCTCAGGTTCACAGCTCTTACAGTAAAGAAGCAGCCCCTGCTATAGACTGATCCTCAGGTTCACAGCTCTTACAGTAAAGAACCAGCCCCTGCTATAGACTGATCCTCAGGTACGCAGCTCTTACAGTAAAGAACCAGCCCCTGCTATAGACTGATCCTCAGGTTCACAGCTCTTACAGTAAAGAACCAGCCCCTGCTATAGACTGATCCTCAGGTTCACAGCTCTTACAGTAAAGAACCAGCCCCTGCTATAGACTGATCCTCAGGTACGCAGCTCTTACAGTTAAGAACCAGCTCCTGCTATAGACTGATCCTCAGGTTCACAGCTCTTACAGTAAAGAACCAGCCCCTGCTATAGACTGATCCTCAGGTTCACAGCTCTTACAGTAAAGAACCAGCTCCTGCTATAGACTGATCCTCAGGTACGCAGCTCTTACAGTAAAGAACCAGCCCCTGCTATAGACTGATCCTCAGGTACGCAGCTCTTACAGTAAAGAAGCAGCCCCTGCTATAGACTGATCCTCAGGTTCACAGCTCTTACAGTAAAGAACCAGCCCCTGCTATAGACTGATCCTCAGGTTCACAGCTCTTACAGTAAAGAACCAGCCCCTGCTATAGACTGATCCTCAGGTACGCAGCTCTTACAGTTAAGAACCAGCTCCTGCTATAGACTGATCCTCAGGTTCACAGCTCTTACAGTAAAGAACCAGCCCCTGCTATAGACTGATCCTCAGGTACGCAGCTCTTACAGTAAAGAACCAGCTCCTGCTATAGACTGATCCTCAGGTTCACAGCTCTTACAGTAAAGAACCAGCCCCTGCTATAGACTGATCCTCAGGTACGCAGCTCTTACAGTAAAGAACCAGCTCCTGCTATAGACTGATCCTCAGATTCACAGCTCTTACAGTAAAGAACCAGCCCCTGCTATAGACTTATCCTCAGGTTCACAGCTCTTACAGTAAAGAACCAGCCCCTGCTATAGACTGATCCTCAGGTTCACAGCTCTTACAGTTACTACTCTACACATTACAGCTGTTACAGTGGATTTGTTACAGTGTTTCAGTAGGAGTTCAGGACAGGGACATGCAGTGCTGCTGTGTTCTGCTTACAAAGGAGTAGTTGAGGCTGCAGAGCTGCTCTGGTCGTACCACAGGTCAGATCTATTCAGTACAATAGGTCACATTCCAGTAAATTTCAGATTTTATTATATTTGTCACCCAGGATTATAACACAAAACACCGATCGCACGAGGAATGCAGAATATCCACAGAAACAAACGCAAATACGAGGAGCCTGAGTACACAAACTATAGAATCCGAGCACCGCCAGGTCACATGACAGGACTAAACTCCAATAAAGCCCACAATTCACATAAAACCTAGAAATGTTGTCTGTCAACATAAATCCTATTACTGAGTTCTATATGAACCTAGAAAATCTGGGGCAGCATCAAGAGTGACCGCCACACAGCTTTCCCAGGCTCCGGAATGGACAATCAGCCTAGCTATCCATGCCATTTCCAGGAGAGCATGGGAACAGCCACAAGAAAAGCAGCAAAATATCAGAAGTCCAGGCCGAGTCCAGGGAAAGGCGCAGAAAGTAAGAACACAGAGCCTGAAAACTAAAGTAATCACAGGCACCTGAGCAAGGCGAGTGTCAGGTTACAACAGCCAGCCTCAGCCTGTGACTGCATGCTGAATACAGCTCTGAGGTCAAGTATACCCCAACTCCTGTAATGCTAAGTAATACTTAATATGTAATCACAGGCACCTGAGCAAGGCAAGTGTCAGGTTACAACAGCCAGCCTCAGCCTGTGACTGCATGCTGAATACAGCTCTGAGGTCAAGTATACCCCAACTCCTTTATTGAAGCATTTGCACCTTTTTTTCAGGCTGTAATGCTGCTCTTGCCACTTTTGCTTTTTGGCGGAATAAGGGGGCGTGGTCTAAATGAAGATCCTTTTCACGCTGTAGTTATACTTATAGTTATACAATGCCCTTCAGTCCATGGACAGTGTAAAAGAGACCGTCAGGTTAAAATGCATTAGAAAGGAGCAATTGCACCTTTTTTGCGCCCCCTATAGGTCAGCATTAACCACAATAATGAGCAATATCATACCATTATAGCCAACTTTATGGCCATAGATCACGCTCTGTATATGATGCTGAAGAATATGGAAGTATAGGCCAATAGACTGCTATGCGTGCCACGTACAGTGTGAACAAGGTCCTATATACTGTATACAGGCTACATGTGTATATACTGTATGCACAGCTGGATACAATGTAGTTCATGGTGATCCAGAAATAACTACTCTCAGCTATAATTACCGGACGGTTTATAGTACGATATTTGTCATTCTTCCGGCTTCTTGAGATTAGGGAAGGCGTTTATTCAGCACAGATTATAGACAATGCTTCCGCGTTTCCTGTGTTTTATCGCAGCCTACGATGTGTTACTGTGGCGTCTGAGGCTCAGTAATAGCAGCAGGTGTTTGGGGGGTAATTAAGTAAGAAGCGAGGAGACACCTAATTCTAATGATCAGACGTGATAATCGCTCCGCTGCCATTATACACAGGGACTGCAAAACATTATCAGAAGTGCAAGCTCTTGGGACGAGAGTGGGAGGAAAACAGCAGCTTAGATCTGAGCAACCCTGTAAGGAACTGGGAAAGGCCCAATGTCAAGCAGGGCAGTTCTAAAATGCAGCAGTGATTCTGACCTCCAGGTGGGGGCGATGCCGAGTCCTCCAATCCTGGCATACAATGTTTTTGTATACTATTCAGGGTGGTGATAATATACAGCAGGGCCCCCAGGATAGCTCACATCCAGGCGACCATCCAAGGAAACATGGCAGCAAGTGCTGCACAAAATCTTTTACACCCTAAACCCACCCTTAATATCAACTGTAGTTATATCCTGAAGACAAGCCTCAAGCAGATGATGCAGACATCCAGTGATACTCTGATTCCCTACACCGCGGCGCCACATCGCAGCAATTCTCTCAATAAAAGTACTAGGAGTGCACAGAGATGATCAGACAGACACAGCAGAGCTCACTGAGTACTTACTGCTACAGCAGTGTCCATACACCTATAATACAAGTCACAAGGTGACATGAAGGGGTTAACTGGGAGCAGCCAATCAGCAGCCGCCCTCATGTAAAACTTCCCCTTCCTGAGCCAATCAGCAGCCGCCCTCATGTAAAACTTCCCCTTCGGCTATGGGTGTGTTCACACAGAGTTTTTTGCAAGCTGAAAAAATCTGCTTCAGGAATTAGGAAACAGTTTTTTTACATGATGCGTTTTTTGACGTGTTTTTGTCACATTTTTTTTTTTGCTCCAGCACACTGTATGGACCTGGAAGCTTCTCTTTAAAAAAAACGCGTCGAAAACCACGTCAAAAACGCTAGCGGTTTTTCCGCCTCCCATTGATTTCAATGGGTTTTTTAAGGCGGAATCTGCCTGAAGATAAGTCATGCCGCTTTTTTTTCTGCTAGTAGAAAAAATCATCTAGTGGAAAAAAACTGCTACTGACTCCCATTGAAATGAATGAGATTCCGCGTCAAAATCCACCTGCAAAAAACTATGTGTGAACATACCCATATGTTCAGACGGCGGAAAAAAGAAGAGGAATTCCTCTTCATTTTCCTCTGCCGACATTTTTGCCGCAGTGTAGCCGCGACGGGATTCCGATGCAGTGCATAAACATTCCGCTCCTGATTAGGCCCGGATGAATAGACCCAATCAGGAGGGAGCCTCGAGCCGTAGACCCCGCGGCCTGAATCACCGCCAAGATTGAGCAGGACGCTTCTTTTTTCCGCATCCTGCTGCGGATCTCTGCCTCCCATTCAAAACAATGGGAGGCGGATTCTGGGAGGAATCTGCTCCGGATTCGGGGCCCCGAAATCCTCCCCCAAATCCGCAGCAAATTCCTCCATGTGAACACACCCTTCCTGAGCCAATCAGCAGCCGCTCTCATGTAACTTCCCCTTCCCTGAGCCAATCAGCAGCCGCTCTCATGTAACTTCCCCTTCCTGAGCCAATCAGCAGCCGCTCTCATATAACTTCCCCTCCTTGACCAATCAGCAGCCGCTCTCATGTAACTTCCCCTCCTTGACCAATCAGCAGCCGCTCTCATGTAACTTCCCCTCCTTGGCCAATCAGCAGCCGCCCTCATGTAACTTCCCCTCCTTGGCCAATCAGCAGCCGCCCTCATGTAACTTCCCCTCCTTGGCCAATCAGCAGCCGCCCTCATGTAACTTCCCCTCCTTGGCCAATCAGCAGTCGCCCTCATGTAACTTCCCCTCCTTGGCCAATCAGCAGTCGCCCTCATGTAACTTCCCCTCCTTGGCCAATCAGCAGTCGCCCTCATGTAAACTTCCCCTCCTTGGCCAATCAGCAGCCACTCTCATGTAACTTCCCTTCCTTGGCCAATCAGCAACCACTCTCATGTAACTTCCTCTCCTGAGCCAATCAGCAGTCGCCCTCATGTAACTTCCTCTCCTGAGCCAATCAGCAGCCGCTCTCATGTAACTTCCCCTCCTTGGCCAATCAGCAGCCGCCCTCATGTAACTTCCCCTCCTTGGCCAATCAGCAGCCGCCCTCATGTAACTTCCCTTCCTGAGCCAATCAGCAGTCGCCCTCATGTAACTTCCCCTCCTTGGCCAATCAGCAGCCGCTCTCATGTAACTTCCCTTCCTTGGCCAATCAGCAGCCGCTCTCATGTAACTTCCCCTTCCTGAGCCAATCAGCAGCGGCTCTCATGTAACTTCCTCTCCTGAGCCAATCAGCAGCCACTCTCACGTAACTTCCCCTCCTTGGCCAATCAGCAGTCGCTCTCATGTAACTTCCCCTTCCTGAGCCAATCAGCAGCCGCCCTCATGTAACTTCCCCTCCTTGGCCAATCAGCAGCCACTCTCATGTAACTTCCCCTTCCTGAGCCAATCAGCAGCCGCCCTCATGTAACTTCCCCTCCTTGGCCAATCAGCAGCCACTCTCATGTAACTTCCCTTCCTTGGCCAATCAGCAGCCACTCTCACGCCCCCTACCTTCCGAGCAACACCCGCTCCTTGGCCAATCAGCAGTCGCTCTCATGTAACTTCCCTCCTTCCTTGAGCCAATCAGCAGCCGCTCTCATGTAACTTCCCTTCCTGGCAATCAGCAGCCTCATGTAACTTCCCCTCCTTGGCCAATCAGCAGCCCCCCCGACCCCCCCCCGCCCCCCCCCCCCCCCCCCCCCTCCCCCTCCTGGGCCATCAGCGCCCCTGTAACTTCCCCTGCCGCGCCGCCCCCCGGCCCCGGCCCCCTGGCCAACAGCAGCGGGCTCTCATGTAACTTCCCCTCCTGAGCCAATCAGCAGCGCCGCTCTCATGTAACTTCCCCTTCCTGAGCCAATCAGCAGCCGCCCTCATGTAACTTCCCCTCCTTGGCCAATCAGCAGTCGCCCTCATGTAACTTCCTCTCCTGAGCCAATCAGCAGCCACTCTCATGTAACTTCCCCTCCTTGGCCAATCAACAGCCTCTCTCATGTAACTTCCCCTCCTTGGCCAATCAGCAGCGGCTCTCATGTAACTTCCCCTTGCTGAGCCAATCAGCAGCCACTCTCATGTAACTTCCCCTCTTTGGCCAATCAGCAGTCGCCCTCATGTAACTTCCCCTTCCTGAGCCAATCAGCAGCCGTCGTAATGCAATTACCACTTTCTGAGCCAATCAAGAGTCAGGTCAGGCAGCATAGCGGCCACATAGTCCATGCGGCGATCCTCCAGTTATTCTGATCTATGGGAACCCCTTGCATGTCCCCAGTAAACTGTAGGTAGCGCAGCAGTGGGCCCCATGGTGTACAGGGCCACTGTTCAGTTGTACATATGATACAGTCACCCCAGTCCTGGAGCACTCTCAGCAATCCAGCACTGTCTCCTTAAATCCCGGGCACTTGTTTGTCATTGCCGGTGACCTTGCTGCCTCTACACCAGACTTCTGTCTTAGGTTAAGGTCACGCGTAGCAAAAATGCAGCTGAATGTCCAGCACAAAATCGCAGCAGCAAAAAACGCCTAAAATAGGGGGGTCTTATCTGCGGCCAACCTGCGGACTTCTGTTCAGTCTCTTACATTGCAAAGGTTCAAATCAACAGGTGTCACTGTGAGTGGTGTATACAGCATGTAGCTGGGTATATAGATAGCAGTATATCACCGCAGGTTATTCACACATTACATTCACAGCGCAATCTGCAGCAAAACCACAATAGGAGCACAAGGTGTGAATAAAAACCAATAATAAAGGAAAACAGGGCAAATTAATTCTGAATAATAACTCTAAAATAATGAATAATAAATTGTAACTACAAGTCCCGGAGTCGTCGTCTTCAGAAGTTTCTTATAATTTCGCTGCCGCCGGTTACACCATAGATTTCAGACACCATGTGACCATCAATATTAACAATTAAACTGCCATGAGGCGCAGCGAGACTGCACAAGTCGGGAAATCATCGGTGAACATGCCAAACACAGACCAATGGTCGGAAATATCTAACACAGCAAATCTTGTTTTGGTAAACTCCGCCATCGGCCATCACAAGTCAACAACATTTGCCGTATTTTCCTGTCCAATCATCAGTCGAAATGGTCGAAAGTCTAATGTGAATGTCTTTACACAGAGTCCCGTCCTCCACACCAATGTAGCTACACAAGTTTACTGCTGAGCGGTCCAGACTATGCCCCCCCCCCCAGCTGTAACAGCAGCCACGTTGGTTGTCACTCAACTTTTCCAGAAGCAGATAAAAATAAGAATCCACTAAACGGAGAGCAGTGACAGACCCTGCCCAGTCCAGTGCCCTCCTGCCTATACCCAGGGGTATTGCTCCCCTCTGTACACAGCTGGCAGCGCAGCCGCCTATTGTCATTACAGAGAAAGCCAGAAACATCCAGGAACTCGGGGCAATAACATGGGGCAACTACCAAAACTAACATCAAACAGCACAAGAGAGTCCAGAGCTTATACTGCAAGCAGTGACACATGGACATAGACACAGCTCCTGCATGTGACACGGATCTAACATGTAAGACAATGGGGGGATCTACGGGGGCGGCCTCGCTCTACCTGACACTTCAGAGAGGGATTGCCCCACTGGTTCAACCAGAAACCTGGGAAATTATTTTCCAAATGAGAATGTCATTTTTACATTAGGCCAGGGCTATGACTTCTGTCCTGTATGAAAAGATTATCACAAATAAAAACAAAAAAAAACCCAAAACAAGACTACAAAATCTTTTTGTTAATAGAAGCAATAACACCCTGCGGGTCATCATACAGCTCCATTCACTTACACTAGTGGAGGGGTCGAGAGCAATCTTTGGTTATATGATGGTAGTCGTGGCCAAAGTCATCATTAGCCCTAGCCTTGCAGTGAGTGACCCAGTATAACCCTTACCGTATATGTCTGCTCAGGTGAGAATCCCTGTGACCCCAAGACCCACAATATAAGGAGGATAAACTACAAGATGACACCTGGAGAAAGGGCCAGCGACTCCGTCCTGTCCTACTATCAATTGCTCCTCTCCTGACATGGCTGATAACAGATAGTAATAGATTGTAGTCACCTGTCCTACAGTCGGCCTCTCCTGACATGGCTGATAACAGATAGTAATAGATTGTATTCCCCTGTCCTACAGTCGGCCTCTCCTCTCCTGACATGGCTGATAACAGATAGTAATAGATTGTATTCCCCTGTCCTACAGTCGGCCTCTCCTCTCCTGACATGGCTGATAACAGATAGTAATAGATTGTATTCCCCTGTCCTACAGTCGGCCTCTCCCCTCCTGACATGGCTGATAACAGATAGTAATAGATTGTATTCCCCTGTCCTACAGTCGGCCTCTCCTGACATGGCTGATAACAGATAGTAATAGATTGTATTCCCCTGTCCTACAGTCGGCCTCTCCTGACATGGCTGATAACAGATAGTAATAGATTGTAGTCACCTGTCCTACAGTCGGCCTCTCCTGACATGGCTGATAACAGATAGTAATAGATTGTATTCCCCTGTCCTACAGTCGGCCTCTCCTCTCCTGACATGGCTGATAACAGATAGTAATAGATTGTATTCCCCTGTCCTACAGTCGGCCTCTCCTCTCCTGACATGGCTGATAACAGATAGTAATAGATTGTATTCCCCTGTCCTACAGTCGGCCTCTCCCCTCCTGACATGGCTGATAACAGATAGTAATAGATTGTATTCCCCTGTCCTACAGTCGGCCTCTCCTGACATGGCTGATAACAGATAGTAATAGATTGTATTCCCCTGTCCTACAGTCGGCCTCTCCTCTCCTGACACGGCTGATAACAGATAGTAATAGATTGTAGTCCCCTGTCCTACAGTCGGCCTCTCCCTTCCTGACATGGCTGATAACAGATAGTAATAGATTGTATTCCCCTGTCCTACAGTCGGCCTCTCCTCTCCTGACATGGCTGATAACAGATAGTAATAGATTGTAGTCACCTGTCCTACAGTCGGCCTCTCCCCTCCTGACATGGCTGATAACAGATAGTAATAGATTGTATTCCCCTGTCCTACAGTCGGCCTCTCCCCTCCTGACATGGCTGATAACAGATAGTAATAGATTGTATTCCCCTGTCCTACAGTCGGCCTCTCCTCTCCTGACATGGCTGATAACAGATAGTAACAGATTGTATTCCCCTGTCCTACAGTCGGCCTCTCCTGACATGGCTGATAACAGATAGTAATAGATTGTATTCCCCTGTCCTACAGTCGGCCTCTCCCCTCCTGACGTGGCTGATAACAGATAGTAATAGATTGTATTCCCCTGTCCTACAGTCGGCCTCTCCCCTCCTGACATGGCTGATAACAGATAGTAATAGATTGTATTCCCCTGTCCTACAGTCGGCCTCTCCTCTCCTGACATGGCTGATAACAGATAGTAATAGATTGTATTCCCCTGTCCTACAGTCGGCCTCTCCCCTCCTGACATGGCTGATAACAGATAGTAATAGATTGTATTCCCCTGTCCTACAGTCGGCCTCTCCCCTCCTGACATGGCTGATAACAGATAGTAATAGATTGTATTCCCCTGTCCTACAGTCGGCCTCTCCTCTCCTGACATGGCTGATAACAGATAGTAATAGATTGTATTCCCCTGTCCTACAGTCGGCCTCTCCTCTCCTGACATGGCTGATAACAGATAGTAATAGATTGTATTCCCCTGTCCTACAGTCGGCCTCTCCTCTCCTGACATGGCTGATAACAGATAGTAATAGATTGTATTCCCCTGTCCTACAGTCGGCCTCTCCTCTCCTGACATGGCTGATAACAGATAGTAATAGATTGTAGTCACCTGTCCTACAGTCGGCCTCTCCCCTCCTGACATGGCTGATAACAGATAGTAATAGATTGTATTCCCCTGTCCTACAGTCGGACCTCTCCCCTCCTGACATGGCTGATAACAGATAGTAATAGATTGTATTCCCCTGTCCTACAGTCGGCCTCTCCTCTCCTGACATGGCTGATAACAGATAGTAATAGATTGTATTCCCCTGTCCTACAGTCGGCCTCTCCCCTCCTGACATGGCTGATAACAGATAGTAATAGATTGTATTCCCCTGTCCTACAGTCGGCCTCTCCTCTCCTGACATGGCTGATAACAGATAGTAATAGATTGTATTCCCCTGTCCTACAGTCGGCCTCTCCTCTCCTGACATGGCTGATAACAGATAGTAATAGATTGTAGTCCCCTGTCCTACAGTCGGCCTCTCCCCTCCTGACATGGCTGATAACAGATAGTAATAGATTGTGTTCCCCTGTCCTACAGTCGGCCTCTCCTCTCCTGACGTGGCTGATAACAGATAGTAATAGATTGTAGTCCCCTGTCCTACAGTCGGCCTCTCCCCTCCTGACATGGCTGATAACAGATAGTAATAGATTGTATTCCCCTGTCCTACAGTCGGCCTCTCCCCTCCTGACATGGCTGATAACAGATAGTAATAGATTGTATTCCCCTGTCCTACAGTCGGCCTCTCCTCTCCTGACATGGCTGATAACAGATAGTAATAGATTGTATTCCCCTGTCCTACAGTCGGCCTCTCCTCCTGACATGGCTGATAACAGATAGTAATAGATTGTATTCCCCTGTCCTACAGTCGGCCTCTCCTCTCCTGACAGGGCTGATAACAGATAGTAATAGATTGTATTCCCCTGTCCTACAGTCGGCCTCTCCCCTCCTGACATGGCTGATAACAGATAGTAATAGATTGTATTCCCCTGTCCTACAGTCGGCCTCTCCCCTCCTGACGTGGCTGATAACAGATAGTAATAGATTGTATTCCCCTGTCCTACAGTCGGCCTCTCCCCTCCTGACATGGCTGATAACAGATAGTAATAGATTGTATTCCCCTGTCCTACAGTCGGCCTCTCCCCTCCTGACATGGCTGATAACAGATAGTAATAGATTGTATTCCCCTGTCCTACAGTCGGCCTCTCTCCTCCTGACGTGGCTGATAACAGATAGTAATAGATTGTATTCCCCTGTCCTACAGTCGGCCTCTCCTCTCCTGACGTGGCTGATAACAGATAGTAATAGATTGTATTCCCCTGTCCTACAGTCGGCCTCTCCTCTCCTGACATGGCTGATAACAGATAGTAATAGATTGTATTCCCCTGTCCTACAGTCGGCCTCTCTCCTCCTGACGTGGCTGATAACAGATAGTAATAGATTGTATTCCCCTGTCCTACAGTCGGCCTCTCCCCTCCTGACATGGCTGATAACAGATAGTAATAGATTGTATTCTCCTGTCCTACAGTCGGCCTCTCCTCTCCTGACATGGCTGATAACAGATAGTAATAGATTGTATTCCCCTGTCCTACAGTCGGCCTCTCCTCTCCTGACATGGCTGATAACAGATAGTAATAGATTGTATTCCCCTTTCCTACAGTCGGCCTCTCTCCTCCTGACGTGGCTGATAACAGATAGTAATAGATTGTATTCCCCTGTCCTACAGTCGGCCTCTCCCCTCCTGACATGGCTGATAACAGATAGTAATAGATTGTATTCCCCTGTCCTACAGTCGGCCTCTCCCCCCCTGACATGGCTGATAACAGATAGTAATAGATTGTATTCCCCTGTCCTACAGTCGGCCTCTCTCCTCCTGACGTGGCTGATAACAGATAGTAATAGATTGTATTCCCCTGTCCTACAGCCAGCCTCTCCTCTCCTGACGTGGCTGATAACAGATAGTAATAGATTGTATTCCCCTGTCCTACAGTCGGCCTCTCCCCTCCTGACATGGCTGATAACAGATAGTAATAGATTGTATTCCCCTGTCCTACAGTCGGCCTCTCCTGCCCACCTGGCTGATAACAGATAGCATGGCTGATAACAGCCTCCTCCCTGCTGGCGTAACGATAGTAATAGATTGTATTCCCCTGTCCTACAGTCGGCCTCTCCCCTCCTGACGTGGCTGATAACAGATAGTAATAGATTGTATTCCCCTGTCCTACAGTCGGCCTCTCCCCTCCTGACATGGCTGATAACAGATAGTAATAGATTGTATTCCCCTGTCCTACAGTCGGCCTCTCTCCTCCTGACGTGGCTGATAACAGATAGTAATAGATTGTATTCCCCTGTCCTACAGTCGGCCTTTCCCCTCCTGACATGGCTGACAACAGAGGACAATAGATTCACCTGTTTCTGGCCTGAAATGATTCTTATCACCATCAGACTATATATAAATGACCTTCATTGGATCTATTTCTGCCTTGAAATGGCTGATAAGAGAGAACAATAACTACCATTGACAAACACAACCTAACCTGCAGGTGCAGTGTCCCTTTAAATTCTGTCAGTGCTGCTCTCCTTCAGCATTCTCCTCACCTGTGGACACTGAGCTGTCAGTCATCAGTAGAGGCTGCAGCTCTGGCCGCCAGTGAGGCTGTACAGCAGGAGGGTCAGCAGCTGGACAGAGCACACTGGCACACTGCACCTGTCACCAGCACAATGCAGCAGCAGCAGCCAGTGCACAGGGACAGAGGGGCCGGGGGTGCAATACTCTGCAGCCCCTTCTCCTGCTCATCACATGCACACAACTGCAGCAGCAGACTAGCACAGCACTGGGCACCTTGCTATGATCTGCAGAGCCCTGTGCCCAGCCTGCAGCACCGTGCTCTGCAGCAGTGGCCCCGGCAGGCAGCAGCAAGATGACCAGCACTTACCTTTCGCAGACATGTCGGGGGGGGGGGGTGATGGCTCGAGGTGCCCCCTGCTCGGTGGATGGATGGTGCACACACCGCCGGGATCCCCAGCTCTGGAGGGAGGGTCTGGCCGGGCTGCTCCTCCTGTCTGCCTGCCTATATGACACTGAACCGGGAGGAGGAGGAGGCCTGGAGGAAGGAGGAGAGCCATACAGTGTATCCACCGGGGTATATACAGTGCGGAGAGGAGAGCGATACAGTGTATCCACCGGGGTATATACAGTGCGGAGAGGAGAGCGATACAGTGTATCCACCGGGGTATATAAAGTGCGGAGAGGAGAGCGATACAGTGTATCCACCGGGGTATATACAGTGCGGAGAGGAGAGCGATACAGTGTATCCACCGGGGTATATACAAGTATCAGTGCAAGTGGCTGTCAGTCGCTCCTTGGTCGACACCTGCACTGAAACCCCAACCCCAGAGACACCTTACTCTGTATCACATATAGCAGCTACAGTACAGTATCACACTATGCTCACATTCACACCAGGGGGGCGGGGCTGTGACAACCTCTCAGACATGATATACTATACAGCTGGTTGTCAGTAGTAATAGATGAATAGCTGTACTGTAGTATAAGGTGTGCGGATCTCATGTCTGATCACATGTCATTATATCAGTGATGTCAGTAACAGGGGGCGGGGCTGTGACAACCTCTCACACATGATATATACAGCTGGTTGTCAGTAGTAATAGATGAATAGCTGTACTGTAGTATAAGGTGTGCGGATCTCATGTCTGATCACATGTCATTATATCAGTGATGTCAGTAACAGGAGGCGGGGCTGTGACAACCTCTCACACATGATATATACAGCTGGGTGTCAGTAGTAATAGATGAATAGCTGTACTGTAGTATAAGGTGTGCGGATCTCATGTCTGATCACATGTCATTATATCAGTGATGTCAGTAACAGGAGGCGGGGCTGTGACAACCTCTCACACATGATATATACAGCTGGTTGTCAGTAGTAATAGATGAATAGCTGTACTGTAGTATAAGGTGTGCGGATCTCATGTCTGATCACATGTCATTATATCAGTGATGTCAGTAACAGGGGGCGGGGCTGTGACAACCTCTCAGACATGATATATACAGCTGGTTGTCAGTAGTAATAGATGAATAGCTGTACTGTAGTATAAGGTGCGGATCTCATGTCTGATCACATGTCATTATATCAGTGATGTCAGTAACAGGGGGCGGGGCTGTGACAACCTCTCACACATGATATATACAGCTGGGTGTCAGTAGTAATAGATGAATAGCTGTACTGTGTATAAGGTGCGGATCTCATGTCTGATCACATGTCATTATATTATATCAGTGATGTCAGTAACAGGGGGCGGGGCTGTGACAACCTCTCACACATGATATATACAGCTGGTTGTCAGTAGTAATAGATGAATAGCTGTACTGTAGTATAAGGTGTGCGGATCTCATGTCTGATCACATGTCATTATATCAGTGATGTCAGTAACAGGGGGCGGGGCTGTGACAACCTCTCACACATGATATATACAGCTGGGTGTCAGTAGTAATAGATGAATAGCTGTACTGTAGTATAAGGTGCGGATCTCATGTCTGATCACATGTCATTATATCAGTGATGTCAGTAACAGGGGGCGGGGCTGTGACAACCTCTCACACATGATATATACAGCTGGGTGTCAGTAGTAATAGATGAATAGCTGTACTGTAGTATAAGGTGCGGATCTCATGTCTGATCACATGTCATTATATTATATCAGTGATGTCAGTAACAGGGGGCGGGGCTGTGACAACCTCTCACACATGATATATACAGCTGGTTGTCAGTAGTAATAGATGAATAGCTGTACTGTAGTATAAGGTGTGCGGATCTCATGTCTGATCACATGTCATTATATCAGTGATGTCAGTAACAGGGGGCGGGGCTGTGACAACCTCTCAGACATGATATATACAGCTGGTTGTCAGTAGTAATAGATGAATAGCTGTACTGTAGTATAAGGTGTGCGGATCTCATGTCTGATCACATGTCATTATATCAGTGATGTCAGTAACAGGGGGCGGGGCTGTGACAACCTCTCAGACATGATATATACAGCTGGTTGTCAGTAGTAATAGATGAATATCTGTACTGTAGTATAAGGTGTGCGGATCTCATGTCTGATCACATGTCATTATATTATATCAGTGATGTCAGTAACAGGGGGCGGGGCTGTGACAACCTCTCACACATGATATATACAGCTGGTTGTCAGTAGTAATAGATGAATAGCTGTACTGTAGTATAAGGTGCGGATCTCATGTCTGATCACATGTCATTATATCAGTGATGTCAGTAACAGGGGGCGGGGCTGTGATAACCTCTCAGACATGATATATACAGCTGGTTGTCAGTACTAATAGATGAATAGCTGTACTGTAGTATAAGGTGTGCGGATCTCATGTCTGATCACATGTCATTATATCAGTGATGTCAGTAACGGGGCGGGGCTGTGACAACCTCTCAGACATGATATATACAGCTGGGTGTCAGTAGTAATAGATGAATAGCTGTACTGTAGTATAAGGTGTGCGGATCTCATGTCTGATCACATGTCATTATATTATATCAGTGATGTCAGTAACAGGGGGCGGGGCTGTGACAACCTCTCACACATGATATATACAGCTGGTTGTCAGTAGTAATAGATGAATAGCTGTACTGTAGTATAAGGTGTGCGGATCTCATGTCTGATCACATGTCATTATATCAGTGATGTCAGTAACAGGGGGCGGGGCTGTGACAACCTGTCAGACATGATATATACAGCTGGTTGTCAGTAGTAATAGATGAATAGCTGTACTGTAGTATAAGGTGTGCGGATCTCATGTCTGATCACATGTCATTATATCAGTGATGTCAGTAACAGGGGGCGGGGCTGTGACAACCTCTCAGACATGATATATACAGGCTGGGTGTCAGTAGTAATAGATGAATAGCTGTACTGTAGTATAAGGTGTGCGGATCTCATGTCTGATCACATGTCATTATATTATATCAGTGATGTCAGTAACAGGGGGCGGGGCTGTGACAACCTCTCACACATGATATATACAGCTGGGTGTCAGTACTAATAGATGAATAGCTGTACTGTAGTATAAGGTGTGCGGATCTCATGTCTGATCACATGTCATTATATCAGTGATGTCAGTAACAGGGGGCGGGGCTGTGACAACCTCTCACACATGATATATACAGCTGGGTGTCAGTAGTAATAGATGAATAGCTGTACTGTAGTATAAGGTGTGCGGATCTCATGTCTGATCACATGTCATTATATCAGTGATGTCAGTAACAGGGGGCGGGGCTGTGACAACCTCTCAGACATGATATATACAGCTGGTTGTCAGTAGTAATAGATGAATAGCTGTACTGTAGTATAAGGTGTGCGGATCTCATGTCTGATCACATGTCATTATATTATATCAGTGATGTCAGTAACAGGGGGCGGGGCTGTGACAACCTCTCACACATGATATATACAGCTGGTTGTCAGTACTAATAGATGAATAGCTGTACTGTAGTATAAGGTGTGCGGATCTCATGTCTGATCACATGTCATTATATCAGTGATGTCAGTAACAGGGGGCGGGGCTGTGACAACCTCTCACACATTATAACAGCTGGTTGTCAGTACAATAGATGATAGCTGTACTGTGAGGTGTGCGGACATGTCTGATCACATGTCATACAGTGTGTCAGTACGGGGGGCGGGGCGGGTGACAACCTCTCAGACATGATATATACAGCTGGGTGTCAGTAGTAATAGATGAATAGCTGTACTGTAGTATAAGGTGTGCGGATCTCATGTCTGATCACATGTCATTATATCAGTGATGTCAGTAACAGGGGGCGGGGCTGTGACAACCTCTCAGACATGATATATACAGCTGGTTGTCAGCAGTAATAGCTGTGCTGTAGTAATGCACTAATATTTTTTATACCCTGATGATGTATTCTAGACAGGTGACTCCGGCCCTTTAATTCTCCAGAGTTGCTGCGGGGTTGTAGCATTTGGTTCTGCCTCTTCTGCAGTGATTCATCCTCTTGGATATCGGATCTGTGTTATGTTAGGAATTACTCAAGCAGGTTGTGTCCTGTACCCCGATACTTAGAGATGAAGAACTGAACCTCCACCAATGAGGCGGCTGTGCTGTGACACATCGCCGTAATGAGAGGGTAGTACTCTCATCATCCGCTCTCAGTTGCGGAGCCGGTTTGGTCACGTCCCTCTGATATTTTCATTCTTTCATATGACTGACAGCTCCTACCATTAAAGGGGAATCTGCTCCTGACTGTGGGGATTACTGCCATTGTCTGTGCAGTGTTACAGTGACATCAGAGATCCCTTCCCCAATACTTATTTTTACTAAAATTACTGATTTTGACCTGCCCCACAAATAGTCATTTTTAGGGGTGTCAGGTACTAGGAAAGTCCCCAAGCTGATGAGCCATATACAATACTAATCAGATCATTCCTACCAGTGATTGCTGCATAGAACTTGTTAGGTCAACTCAGGCTTTGTGCTGGGGATCTGCTGCCCCCAACAGGCAGAGGCGAGTCTGGTCTAGTGCATGATTTGACCGTAATTTATGGCCTAAGGGAGACTCCTTTGACTTGTGAAAATCTGTTATACACCTAAACCTTGCCCTTAAATACTGTCTGTGTGCCCCTAACACCAACCATGAGTCCTCTGCGCCAGCATCAGCTTTTACAGTTTTTTTCTGATACACAGCTCCAAATCCCCTGAGAAGCTGCATTATATCCCCTAGCTACATTATAGCATCGTGTCTACCTGCAGCCACCACTAGTGGGCGCTCAACACTAGAGCTTATTTCTGAGTGCACTGCATAGACAATATGTAGTAAGCCCCTGAACTTCCCAAGCTACAACTGCAAACTAACTCTGACTATAAACACTTCTACTGTTTCATCACATCACTGCTGCACCTCCTCTCCTCCATCTCCCCAGACCACTGCTGCACCTCCTCTCCTCCATCTCCCCAGACCACTGCTGCACCTCCTCTCCTCCATCTCCCCAGACCACTGCTGTGCCTCCTCTCCTCCATCTCCCCAGACCATTGCTACACCTCCTCTCCTCCATCTCCCCAGACCACTGCTGCACCTCCTCTCCTCCATCTCCCCAGACCACTGCTGCACCTCCTCTCCTCCATCTCCCCAGACCACTGCTGCACCTCCTCTCCTCCATCTCCCCAGACCACTGCTGCACCTCCTCTCCTCCATCTCCCCAGACCACTGCTGCGCCTCCTCTCCTATCTCCCCAGACCACTGCTGCACCTCCTCTCCTCCATCTCCCCAGACCACTGCTGCACCTCCTCTCCTCCATCTCCCCAGACCACTGCTGCGCCTCCTCTCCTATCTCCCCAGACCACTGCTGCACCTCCTCTCCTCCATCTCCCCAGACCACTGCTGCACCTCCTCTCTTCCATCTCCCCAAACCACTGCTGCACCTCCTCTCTTCCATCTCCCCAGACCACTGCTGCACCTCCTCTCCTCCATCTCCCCAGACCACTGCTGCACCTCCTCTCCTCCATCTCCCCAGACCACTGCTGCGCCTCCTCTCCTCCATCTCCCCAGACCACTGCTGCACCTCCTCTCCTCCATCTCCCCAGACCACTGCTGCACCTCCTCTCCTCCATCTCCCCAGACCACTGCTGCACCTCCTCTCTTCCATCTCCCCAAACCACTGCTGCACCTCCTCTCTTCCATCTCCCCAGACCACTGCTGCACCTCCTCTCCTCCATCTCCCCAGACCACTGCTGCACCTCCTCTCCTCCATCTCCCCAGACCACTGCTGCACCTCCTCTCCTATCTCCCCAGACCACTGCTGCACCTCCTCTCCTCCATCTCCCCAGACCACTGCTGCACCTCCTCTCCTCCATCTCGCCAGACCACTGCTGCGCCTCCTCTCCTCCATCTCCCCAGACCACTGCTGCGCCTCCTCTCCTATCTCCCCAGACCACTGCTGCACCTCCTCTCCTCCATCTCCCCAGACCACTGCTGCACCTCCTCTCCTCCATCTCCCCAGACCACTGCTGCGCCTCCTCTCCTCCATCTCCCCAAACCACTGCTGCGCCTCCTCTCCTCCATCTCCCCAGACCACTGCTGCGCCTCCTCTCCTATCTCCCCAGACCACTGCTGCGCCTCCTCTCCTATCTCCCCAGACCACTGCTGCGCCTCCTCTCCTCCATCTCCCCAGACCACTGCTGCACCTCCTCTCCTCCATCTCCCCAGACCACTGCTGCGCCTCCTCTCCTATCTCCCCAGACCACTGCTGCGCCTCCTCTCCTCCATCTCCCCAGACCACTGCTGCACCTCCTCTCCTCCATCTCCCCAAACCACTGCTGCGCCTCCTCTCCTCCATCTTCCCAAACCACTGCTGCGCCTCCTCTCCTATCTCCCCAGACCACTGCTGCACCTCCTCTCTTCCATCTCCCCAGACCACTGCTGCACCTCCTCTCCTCCATCTCCCCAGACCACTGCTGCACCTCCTCTCCTCCATCTCCCCAGACCACTGCTGCACCTCCTCTCCTCCATCTCGCCAGACCACTGCTGCGCCTCCTCTCCTCCATCTCGCCAGACCACTGCTGCGCCTCCTCTCCTCCATCTCCCCAGACCACTGCTGCACCTCCTCTCCTCCATCTCCCCAGACCACTGCTGTGCCTCCTCTCCTCCATCTCCCCAGACCACTGCTGCGCCTCCTCTCCTATCTCCCCAGACCACTGCTGCGCCTCCTCTCCTCCATCTCCCCAGACCACTGCTGCGCCTCCTCTCCTCCATCTCCCCAGACCATTGCTACACCTCCTCTCCTCCATCTCCCCAGACCACTGCTGCACCTCCTCTCCTCCATCTCCCCAGACCACTGCTGCACCTCCTCTCCTCCATCTCCCCAGACCACTGCTGCACCTCCTCTCCTCCATCTCCCCAAACCACTGCTGCACCTCCTCTCCTCCATCTCCCCAGACCACTGCTGCACCTCCTCTCCTCCATCTCCCCAGACCACTGCTGCGCCTCCTCTCCTCCATCTCCCCAAACCACTGCTGCGCCTCCTCTCCTCCATCTCCCCAGACCACTGCTGCGCCTCCTCTCCTATCTCCCCAGACCACTGCTGCACCTCCTCTCCTCCATCTCCCCAGACCACTGCTGCACCTCCTCTCCTCCATCTCCCCAGACCACTGCTGCGCCTCCTCTCCTCCATCTCCCCAAACCACTGCTGCGCCTCCTCTCCTCCATCTCCCCAGACCACTGCTGCGCCTCCTCTCCTATCTCCCCAGACCACTGCTGCACCTCCTCTCCTCCATCTCCCCAGACCACTGCTGCACCTCCTCTCCTCCATCTCCCCAAACCACTGCTGCACCTCCTCTCCTCCATCTCCCCAGACCACTGCTGCACCTCCTCTCCTCCATCTCCCCAGACCACTGCTGCACCTCCTCTCCTCCATCTCCCCAAACCACTGCTGCACCTCCTCTCCTCCATCTCCCCAGACCACTGCTGCACCTCCTCTCCTCCATCTCCCCAGACCACTGCTGCGCCTCCTCTCCTATCTCCCCAGACCACTGCTGCACCTCCTCTCCTCCATCTCCCCAGACCACTGCTGCACCTCCTCTCCTCCATCTCCCCAGACCACTGCTGCACCTCCTCTCCTCCATCTCCCCAGACCACTGCTGCACCTCCTCTCCTCCATCTCCCCAGACCACTGCTGCACCTCCTCTCCTCCATCTCCCCAGACCACTGCTGCACCTCTTGTCCTCAGTCTCCCCAGACCATTACATTAGATCCTCTCCTCCCAGGTTACTGCTGCATGTCATCTCCTCTATCTTCCTGGACCATTTCAGCAGCTCCTCACTTCTATCTTCCTACACCATTACAGCTCCAGTGGCGTAAATACCCCAATAGCAGTGGTAACGGCTGCCACAGGGCCCGGGACATTAGGGGGGCCTGGGACATTTTTTTAATAGACCGTTACTTGCTGGAGTAACCCCAGCAGGGAACGGGCCCTATTTACCTACCATTACAGCAGCTCCTCTCTTCTGTCTTCCTACACCATTACAGCAGCTCCTCTGTCCTATCTTCCTACACCATTACAGCAGCTCCTCTCCTCTATCTTCCTGCACCATTACAGCAGCTCCTCTCCTCTATCTTCCTACACCATTACAGCAGCTTCTCTCCTCTATGTTCCTACACCATTACAGCAGCTCCTCTCTTGTATCTTCCTACACCATTAAGCAGCCCTCTCCTCTACTTCCTACACCATTACAGAGCTCCTCTCTTGTATCTTCCTACACCATTACAGCAGCTCCTCTCTTCTATCTTCCTACACCATTACAGCAGCTCCTCTCCTCTATCTTCCTACACCATTACAGCAGCTCCTCTCCTCTATCTTCCTACACCATTACAGCAGCTCCTCTCCTCTATCTTCCTACACCATTACAGCAGCTCCTCTCCTCTATCTTCCTACACCATTACAGCAGCTCCTCTCCTCTATCTTCCTACATCATTACAGCAGCTCCTCTCCTCTATCTTCCTACATCATTACAGCAGCTCCTCTCCTCTATCTTCCTACATCATTACAGCAGCTCCTCTCCTCTATCTTCCTACATCATTACAGCAGCTCCTCTCCTCTATCTTCCTACACCATTACAGCAGCTCCTCTCTTCTATCTTCCTACATCATTATAGCAGCTCCTCTCCTCTATCTTCCTACACCATTACAGCAGCTCCTCTCCTCTATCTTCCTACATCATTACAGCAGCTCCTCTCCTCTATCTTCCTACATCATTACAGAAGCTCCTCTCCTCTATCTTCCTACACTATTACAGCAGCTCCTCTCCTCTATCTTCCTACACCATTACAGCAGCTCCTCTCTTCTATCTTCCTACACCATTACAGCAGCTCCTCTCCTCTATCTTCCTACATCATTACAGCAGCTCCTCTCCTCTATCTTCCTACACCATTACAGCAGCTCCTCTCCTCTATCTTCCTACATTATTACAGCAGCTCCTCTCCTCTATCTTCCTACACCATTACAGCAGCTCCTCTCCTCTATCTTCCTACATCATTACAGCAGCTCCTCTCCTCTATCTTCCTACACCATTACAGCAGCTCCTCTCTTCTATCTTCCTACACCATTACAGCAGCTCCTCTCCTCTATCTTCCTACATCATTACAGCAGCTCCTCTCCTCTATCTTCCTACACCATTACAGCAGCTCCTCTCCTCTATCTTCCTGCACCATTACAGCAGCTCCTCTCCTCTATCTTCCTACACCATTACAGCAGCTTCTCTCCTCTATGTTCCTACACCATTACAGCGTCCTCTCTTGTATCTTCCTACACCATTACAGCAGCTCCTCTCCTCTATCTTCCTACACCATTACAGCAGCTCCTCTCTTGTATCTTCCTACACCATTACAGCAGCTCCTCTCTTCTATCTTCCTACACCATTACAGCAGCTCCTCTCCTCTATCTTCCTACACCATTACAGCAGCTCCTCTCCTCTATCTTCCTACACCATTACAGCAGCTCCTCTCCTCTATCTTCCTACACCATTACAGCAGCTCCTCTCCTCTATCTTCCTACACCATTACAGCAGCTCCTCTCCTCTATCTTCCTACATCATTACAGCAGCTCCTCTCCTCTATCTTCCTACATCATTACAGCAGCTCCTCTCCTCTATCTTCCTACATCATTACAGCAGCTCCTCTCCTCTATCTTCCTACATCATTACAGCAGCTCCTCTCCTCTATCTTCCTACACCATTACAGCAGCTCCTCTCTTCTATCTTCCTACATCATTATAGCAGCTCCTCTCCTCTATCTTCCTACACCATTACAGCAGCTCCTCTCCTCTATCTTCCTACATCATTACAGCAGCTCCTCTCCTCTATCTTCCTACATCATTACAGAAGCTCCTCTCCTCTATCTTCCTACACTATTACAGCAGCTCCTCTCCTCTATCTTCCTACACCATTACAGCAGCTCCTCTCTTCTATCTTCCTACACCATTACAGCAGCTCCTCTCCTCTATCTTCCTACATCATTACAGCAGCTCCTCTCCTCTATCTTCCTACACCATTACAGCAGCTCCTCTCCTCTATCTTCCTACATTATTACAGCAGCTCCTCTCCTCTATCTTCCTACACCATTACAGCAGCTCCTCTCTTCTATCTTCCTACACCATTACAGCAGCTCCTCTCCTCTATCTTCCTACACCATTACAGCAGCTCCTCTCCTCTATCTTCCTACATCATTACAGCAGCTCCTCTCCTCTATCTTCCTACACCATTACAGCAGCTCCTCTCCTCTATCTTCCTACACCATTACAGCAGCTCCTCTCCTCTATCTTCCTACACCATTACAGCAGCTCCTCTCTTCTATCTTCCTACACCATCACAGCAGATCCTCTCCTCTATCTTCCTACACCATTACAGCAGCTCCTCTCTTCTATCTTCCTACATCATTACAGCAGCTTCTCTCCTCTATCTTCCTACACCATTACAGCAGCTCCTCTCCTCTATCTTCCTACATTATTACAGCAGCTCCTCTCTTCTATCTTCCTACACCATTACAGCAGCTCCTCTCCTCTATCTTCCTACATCATTACAGCAGCTCCTCTCCTCTATCTTCCTACACCATTACAGCAGCTCCTCTCCTCTATCTTCCTACATTATTACAGCAGCTCCTCTCCTCTATCTTCCTACACCATTACAGCAGCTCCTCTCTTCTATCTTCCTACACCATTACAGCAGCTCCTCTCCTCTATCTTCCTACACCATTACAGCAGCTCCTCTCCTCTATCTTCCTACATCATTACAGCAGCTCCTCTCCTCTATCTTCCTACACCATTACAGCAGCTCCTCTCCTCTATCTTCCTACACCATTACAGCAGCTCCTCTCCTCTATCTTCCTACACCATTACAGCAGCTCCTCTCTTCTATCTTCCTACACCATCACAGCAGCTCCTCTCCTCTATCTTCCTACACCATTACAGCAGCTCCTCTCTTCTATCTTCCTACATCATTACAGCAGCTCCTCTCCTCTATCTTCCTACACCATTACAGCAGCTCCTCTCCTCTATCTTCCTACATTATTACAGCAGCTCCTCTCTTCTATCTTCCTACACCATTACAGCAGCTCCTCTCTTCTATCTTCCTACACCATTACAGCAGCTCCTCTCTTGTATCTTCCTACACCATTACAGCAGCTCCTCTCCTCTATCTTCCTACACCATTACAGCAGCTCCTCTCTTCTATCTTCCTACACCATTACAGCAGCTCCTCTCTTCTATCTTCCTACACCATTACAGCAGCTCCTCTCTTCTACTTTCTGGGACCATTACAGCAGCTTCTCTCATGTTTGGCAGAAATTAATTATTCTAATAGCTTGAGGTTGTTATATGAGTCCAGAAAATCTACAATGTCCCAGGTGGCTGATGCAGAACGGAATGCTCTCCACTCACAGGCTGCAATTATTCACAACGATTAGAGAACATTCATCTTTAAAAGCCTAGCCCTTTAAGGGAAAACGAAGATGATAACCATTCTATAGTGCTCCACATTTTTACACAGATTTATGGGAAGACCCAACATCTTCTGTCCTGCTCCATGTTGGATTTCCACAATGAAGCAAGTCCAGCCCGTAAAATCTGAAAGTGCCCCCCCACCGACAAGTGCGAAAGTATATGAAGCAGTTTTGCGTCAAGCCTCCAATAAAAAAAATTACTGCAGATGGTTTTACTATTATGGTTTTGCAAGAAGCCTTTTAGCCTGCAAGTACAGGGGAAATGCACAAAACAATGCAGAAATTTAGATCCCGCAGTCACAAGTCATGAAAAATTCATCACTGTGCACGCTGTCATATCTGTGGCGTGTGGATTGGCTATGATGTAAAAAATAAAAATAAAAAGTCAAAGAGCTCCCTCATTTCCTCCAAAATTGGACTTACTCTCACTTTGTTCTTGACTTTACACACAGGTAAATATATCATCAAAGCCAACAGCGACACCTGCAGGCAGAACTGAGAAACACACAATTATCTGCAGCCGCCTGCCCCAAAGTATCAGAGAAAGTTACCCTAAAGATCAGAGGCAAGAACATGGATAACAAAACTCCAAAATGGGCTCAAAGGGATTGTGCCAAAATGGACACTTATCCTCTATTAACAGAACAGGGGATCAATGTCCAATTGCTGGGGGCCTGATCGCCAGGAAGCCGGGACTGTAATTGATGTGGCCGCGCCTGACTCCGGGATCCAAAGAATGAACTACTGCTGATCCGATCCTGCAGAGATGTCCCTGTTACATTTTGACAGCGCGGTTTGTTTACTATCATCATGAAGGAGGCGTGGGCCTATGACGTTACTTTGTCTTCACAGCACAATTGGCTGCCATTCGCGCATGCGCAATATACTTACCAGTATGTAAGTTCAGCCTTCTGGAGGCAGGATATGTAGGCGGCTCCTTTACTTTAAAAGGCTGGGAAACTCCACTGTGACTCGCGGCCGGGCATTAATGCCGAGAGGGGAGTGGGGGAAACTATAACTCTTCAAATCCTATGCTTCATACACCTCTGATGAATAGCTGCAGAGTTAGGCTAGGTTCACATCTGTGTTTGGGTTTCCATTCGGGGGGTCCGCTTGGTGACAGTCAGTGTGTAGTAATGTATATGAGGTGACAGTCAGTGTATAGTGATGTATATGAGGTGACAGTCAGTGTGTAGTAATGTATATGAGGTGACAGTCAGTGTGTAGTAATGTATATGAGGTGACAGTCAGTGTGTAGTGATGTATATGAGGTGACCGTCAGTGTGTAGTGCTGTACATGAGGTGACAGTCAGTGTGTAGTAATGTATATGAGGTGACAGTCAGTGTGTAGTAATGTATATGAGGTGACAGTCAGTGTGTAGTGCTGTATATGAGGTGACAGTCAGTGTGTAGTAATGTATATGAGGTGACAGTCAGTGTGTAGTGATGTATATGAGGTGACAGTCAGTGTGTAGTGATGTATATGAGGTGACAGTCAGTGTGAAGTGCTGTATATGAGGTGACAGTCAGTGTGTAGTGATGTATATGAGGTGACAGTCAGTGTGTAGTGCTGTATATAAGGTGACAGTCAGTGTGTAGTGATGTATATGAGGTGACAGTCAATGTGTAGTGCTGTATATGAGGTGACAGTCAGTGTGTAGTGCTGTATATGAGGTGATAGTCAGTGTGTAGTAATGTATATGAGGTGACAATCAGTGTGTAGTAATGTATATGAGGTGACAGTCAGTGTGTAGTAATGTATATGAGGTGACAGTCAGTGTGTAGTGATGTATATGAGGTGACAGTGTGTAGTGCTGTATATGAGGTGACAGTCAGTGTGTAGTGATGTATATGAGGTGACAGTCAGTGTGTAGTGCTGTATATGAGGTGACAGTCAGTGTGTAGTGATGTATATGAGGTGACAGTCAGTGTATAGTGATGTATATGAGGTGACAGTCAGTGTGTAGTAATGTATATGAGGTGACAGTCAGTGTGTAGTAATGTATATGAGGTGACAGTCAGTGTGTAGTGATGTATATGAGGTGACAGTCAGTGTGTAGTGCTGTACATGAGGTGACAGTCAGTGTGTAGTAATGTATATGAGGTGACAGTCAGTGTGTAGTAATGTATATGAGGTGACAGTCAGTGTGTAGTGCTGTATATGAGGTGACAGTCAGTGTGTAGTAATGTATATGAGGTGACAGTCAGTGTGTAGTGATGTATATGAGGTGACAGTCAGTGTGTAGTGCTGTATATGAGGTGACAGTCAGTGTGTAGTAATGTATATGAGGTGACAGTCAGTGTGTAGTAATGTATATGAGATGACAGTCAGTGTGTAGTAATGTATATGAGGTGACAGTCAGTGTGTAGTAATGTATATGAGGTGACAGTCAGTGTGTAGTGCTGTATATGAGGTGACAGTCAGTGTGTAGTAATGTATATGAGGTGACAGTCAGTGTGTAGTGATGTATATGAGGTGACAGTCAGTGTGTAGTAATGTATATGAGGTGACAGTCAGTGTGTAGTGATGTATATGAGGTGACAGTCAGTGTGTAGTGATGTATATGAGGTGACAGTCAGTGTGTAGTGATGCATATGAGGTGACAGTCAGTGTGTAGTGATGTATATGAGGTGACAGTCAGTGTGTAGTGCTGTATATGAGGTGACAGTCAGTGTGTAGTGATGTATATGAGGTGACAGTCAGTATGTAGTGATGTATATGAGGTGACAGTCAGTGTGTAGTGTTGTACTGTATAAGAGGTGAAATTAAAACTAGTGTGGTATTTTCGGTCGACAGGAGCAGCAGTGAGTGTCAGTGTAGTGTAGTTTTTTGTGCAGTAGATAGGTTTAGTATTGTGCCTTCCCAGATGTGTATTGTGTGTCAGTTTAGTGTAGTTGTGTGGCTGGCGGAGGTAGTTGTCTGTAGTTCCGATGTCTCCCGCCTGTGTTGTGTGTCCGGTAGGGGCAGTAGTGTGTAGTCCCGGTGGCTCCCGGCTGTGTGTTGTGTAGCTGTGTGGCTGGTAGAGGTAGTAGTGTGTAGTCCCGGTGTCTCCCGGCTGTGTGTTGTGTAGCTGTGTGGCCGGTAGAGGCAGTAGTGTGTAGCTCCGGTGTCTCCCGGCTGTGTGTTGTGTAGCTGTGTGGCCGGTAGAGGCAGTAGTGTGTAGCTCCGGTGTCTCCCGGCTGTGTTGTTGTGTAGCTGTGTGGCCAGTAGAGGCAGTAGTGTGTAGTCCCGGTGTCTCCCGGCTGTGTGTAGTGTAGCTGTGTGGCCGGTAGAGGCAGTATTGTGTAGTCCCGGTGTCTCCCGGCTGTGTGTTGTGTAGCTGTGTGGCCGGTAGAGGCAGTAGTGTGTAGCTCCGGTGTCTCCCGGCTGTGTGTAGTGTAGCTGTATGGCCGGTAGAGGCAGTAGTGTGTAGTCCCGGTGTCTCCCGGCTGTGTGTAGTGTAGCTGTGTGGCCGGTAGAGGCAGTAGTGTGTAGCTCCGGTGTCTCCCGGCTGTGTGTAGTGTAGCAGTGTGGCCGGTAGAGGCAGTAGTGTGTAACTCCGGTGTCTCCCGGCTGTGTGTAGTGTAGCAGTGTGGCCGGTAGAGGCAGTAGTGTGTAGTCCCGGTGTCTCCCGGCTGTGTGTAGTGTAGCTGTGTGGCCGGTAGAGGCAGCAGTGTGTAGTCCCGGTGTCTCCCGGCTGTGTGTAGTGTAGCTGTGTGGTCGGTAGAGGCAGTAGTGTGTAGTCCCGGTGTCTCCCGGCTGTGTTGTTGTGTAGCTGTGTGGTCGGTAGAGGCAGTAGTGTGTAGTCCCGGTGTCTCCCGGCTGTGTTGTTGTGTAGCTGTGTGGTCGGTAGAGGCAGTAGTGTGTAGTCCCGGTGTCTCCCGGCTGTGTTGTTGTGTAGCTGTGTGGCCGGTAGAGGCAGTAGTGTGTAGTCCCGGTGTCTCCCGGCTGTGTGTAGTGTAGCTGTGTGGCCGGTAGAGGCAGTAGTGTGTAGCTCCGGTGTCTCCCGGCTGTGTGTAGTGTAGCTGTGTGGCCGGTAGAGGCAGTAGTGTGTAGTCCCTGTGTCTCCCGGCTGTGTGTAGTGTAGCAGTGTGTCCGGTAGAGGCAGTAGTGTGTAGCTCCGGTGTCTCCCGGCTGTGTGTAGTGTAGCTGTGTGGCCGGTAGAGACAGTAGTGTGTAGTCCCGGTGTCTCCCGGCTGTGAGAGGGGTAGCTGTGTGGCCGATAGAGGCAGTAGTGTGTAGCCCGGTGTCTCCCGGCTGTGTTGTTGTGTAGCTGTGTGGCCGGTAGAGGCAGTAGTGTGTAGTCTCGGTGTCTCCCGGCTGTGAGTAGTGTAGCAGTGTGGCCGGTAGAGGCAGTAGTGTGTAGCTCCGGTGTCTCCCGGCTGTGTGTAGTGTAGCAGTGTGGCCGGTAGAGGCAGTAGTGTGTAACTCCGGTGTCTCCCGGCTGTGTGTAGTGTAGCTGTGTGGCCGGTAGAGGCAGTAGTGTGTAGCTCTGGTGTCTCCCGGCTGTGTGTTGTGTAGCTGTGTGGCCGGTAGAGGCAGTAGCGTGTAGTCCCGTGTCTCCCGGCTGTGTGTTGTGTGGCTGTGTGGCCGGTAGGGGTAGTAATGTGTAGTCCCGGTGTCTCCCGGCTGTGTGTTGTGTAGCTGTGTGGCCGGTAGAGGCAGTAGTGTGTAGTCCCGATGTCTCCCGGCTGTGTTGTTGTGTAGCTGTGTGGCCGATAGAGGCAGTAGTGTGTAGTCCCGGTGTCTCCCGGCTGTGTTGTTGTGTAGCTGTGTGGCCGGTAGAGGCAGTAGTGTGTAGTCCCGGTGTCTCCCGGCTGTGTTGTTGTGTAGCTGTGTGGCCGGTAGAGGCAGTAGTGTGTAGTCCCGGTGTCTCCCGGCTGTGTGTAGTGTAGCTGTGTGGCCGGTAGAGGCAGTAGTGTGTAGTCCCGGTGTCTCCCGGCTGTGTGTAGTGTAGCTGTGTGGCCGTTAGAGGCAGTAGTGTGTAATCCCGGTGTCTCCAGGCTGTGTGTAGTGTAGCTGTGTGGCCGGTAGAGGCAGTAGTGTGTAGTCCCGGTGTCTCCCGGCTGTGTTGTTGTGTAGCTGTGTGGTCGGTAGAGGCAGTAGTGTGTAGTCCCGGTGTCTCCCGGCTGTGTTGTTGTGTAGCTGTGTGGTCGGTAGAGGCAGTAGTGTGTAGTCCCGGTGTCTCCCGGCTGTGTTGTTGTGTAGCTGTATGGTCGGTAGAGGCAGTAGTGTGTAGTCCCGGTGTCTCCCGGCTGTGTTGTTGTGTAGCTGTGTGGCCGGTAGAGGCAGTAGTGTGTAGCTCCGGTGTCTCCCGGCTGTGTGTAGTGTAGCTGTGTGGCTGGTAGAGGCAGTAGTGTGTAGTCCCGGTGTCTCCCGGCTGTGTGTAGTGTAGCAGTGTGGCCGGTAGAGGCAGTAGTGTGTAGCTCCGGTGTCTCCCGGCTGTGTGTAGTGTAGCTGTGTGGCCGGTAGAGGCAGTAGTGTGTAGTCCCGGTGTCTCCCGGCTGTGAGAGGGGTAGCTGTGTGGCCGGTAGAGGCAGTAGTGTGTAGTCCCGGTGTCTCCCGGCTGTGTTGTTGTGTAGCTGTGTGGCCGGTAGAGGCAGTAGTGTGTAGTCCCGGTGTCTCCCGGCTGTGTGTAGTGTAGCAGTGTGGCCGGTAGAGGCAGTAGTGTGTAGCTCCGGTGTCTCCCGGCTGTGTGTAGTGTAGCAGTGTGGCCGGTAGAGGCAGTAGTGTGTAACTCCGGTGTCTCCCGGCTGTGTGTAGTGTAGCAGTGTGGCCGGTAGAGGCAGTAGTGTGTAGTCCCGGTGTCTCCCGGCTGTGTGTAGTGTAGCTGTGTGGCCGGTAGAGGCAGTAGTGTGTAGTCCCGGTGTCTCCCGGCTGTGTGTAGTGTAGCTGTGTGGCCGGAAGAGGCAGTAGTGTGTAGTCCCGGTGTCTCCCGGCTGTGTTGTTGTGTAGCTGTGTGGTCGGTAGAGGCAGTAGTGTGTAGTCCCGGTGTCTCCCGGCTGTGTTGTTGTGTAGCTGTGTGGCCGGTAGAGGCAGTAGTGTGTAGTCCCGGTGTCTCCTGGCTGTGTGTAGTGTAGCTGTGTGGCCGGTAGAGGCAGTAGTGTGTAGCTCCGGTGTCTCCCGGCTGTGTGTAGTGTAGCAGTGTGGCCGGTAGAGGCAGTAGTGTGTAGCTCCGGTGTCTCCCGGCTGTGTGTAGTGTAGCAGTGTGGCCGGTAGAGGCAGTAGTGTGTAGTCCCGGTGTCTCCCGGCTGTGTGTAGTGTAGCTGTGTGGCCGGTAGAGGCAGTAGTGTGTAGCTCCGGTGTCTCCCGGCTGTGTGTAGTGTAGCTGTGTGGCCGGTAGAGGCAGTAGTGTGTAGTCCCGGTGTCTCCCGGCTGTGTGTAGTGTAGCAGTGTGTCCGGTAGAGGCAGTAGTGTGTAGCTCCGGTGTCTCCCGGCTGTGTGTAGTGTAGCTGTGTGGCCGGTAGAGACAGTAGTGTGTAGTCCCGGTGTCTCCCGGCTGTGAGAGGGGTAGCTGTGTGGCCGATAGAGGCAGTAGTGTGTAGTCCCGGTGTCTCCCGGCTGTGTTGTTGTGTAGCTGTGTGGCCGGTAGAGGCAGTAGTGTGTAGTCTCGGTGTCTCCCGGCTGTGAGTAGTGTAGCAGTGTGGCCGGTAGAGGCAGTAGTGTGTAGCTCCGGTGTCTCCCGGCTGTGTGTAGTGTAGCAGTGTGGCCGGTAGAGGCAGTAGTGTGTAACTCCGGTGTCTCCCGGCTGTGTGTAGTGTAGCTGTGTGGCCGGTAGAGGCAGTAGTGTGTAGCTCTGGTGTCTCCCGGCTGTGTGTTGTGTAGCTGTGTGGCCGGTAGAGGCAGTAGCGTGTAGTCCCGTGTCTCCCGGCTGTGTGTTGTGTGGCTGTGTGGCCGGTAGGGGTAGTAATGTGTAGTCCCGGTGTCTCCCGGCTGTGTGTTGTGTAGCTGTGTGGCCGGTAGAGGCAGTAGTGTGTAGTCCTGGTGTCTCCCGGCTGTGTGTAGTGTAGCTGTGTGGCCGGTAGAGGCAGTAGTGTGTAGTCCCGGTGTCTCCCGGCTGTGTGTAGTGTAGCTGTGTGGCCGTTAGAGGCAGTAGTGTGTAATCCCGGTGTCTCCCGGCTGTGTGTAGTGTAGCTGTGTGGCCGGTAGAGGCAGTAGTGTGTAGTCCCGGTGTCTCCCGGCTGTGTTGTTGTGTAGCTGTGTGGTCGGTAGAGGCAGTAGTGTGTAGTCCCGGTGTCTCCCGGATGTGTTGTTGTGTAGCTGTGTGGTCGGTAGAGGCAGTAGTGTGTAGTCCCGGTGTCTCCCGGCTGTGTTGTTGTGTAGCTGTATGGTCGGTAGAGGCAGTAGTGTGTAGTCCCGGTGTCTCCCGGCTGTGTTGTTGTGTAGCTGTGTGGCCGGTAGAGGCAGTAGTGTGTAGTCGCGGTGTCTCCCGGCTGTGTGTAGTGTAGCTGTGTGGCCGGTAGAGGCAGTAGTGTGTAGCTCCGGTGTCTCCCGGCTGTGTGTAGTGTAGCTGTGTGGCTGGTAGAGGCAGTAGTGTGTAGTCCCGGTGTCTCCCGGCTGTGTGTAGTGTAGCAGTGTGGCCGGTAGAGGCAGTAGTGTGTAGCTCCGGTGTCTCCCGGCTGTGTGTAGTGTAGCTGTGTGGCCGGTAGAGGCAGTAGTGTGTAGTCCCGGTGTCTCCCGGCTGTGAGAGGGGTAGCTGTGTGGCCGGTAGAGGCAGTAGTGTGTAGTCCCGGTGTCTCCCGGCTGTGTTGTTGTGTAGCTGTGTGGCCGGTAGAGGCAGTAGTGTGTAGTCCCGGTGTCTCCCGGCTGTGTGTAGTGTAGCAGTGTGGCCGGTAGAGGCAGTAGTGTGTAGCTCCGGTGTCTCCCGGCTGTGTGTAGTGTAGCAGTGTGGCCGGTAGAGGCAGTAGTGTGTAACTCCGGTGTCTCCCGGCTGTGTGTAGTGTAGCAGTGTGGCCGGTAGAGGCAGTAGTGTGTAGTCCCGGTGTCTCCCGGCTGTGTGTAGTGTAGCTGTGTGGCCGGTACAGGCAGTAGTGTGTAGTCCCGGTGTCTCCCGGCTGTGTGTAGTGTAGCTGTGTGGCCGGTAGAGGCAGTAGTGTGTAGTCCCGGTGTCTCCCGGCTGTGTTGTTGTGTAGCTGTGTGGTCGGTAGAGGCAGTAGTGTGTAGTCCCGGTGTCTCCCGGCTGTGTTGTTGTGTAGCTGTGTGGCCGGTAGAGGCAGTAGTGTGTAGTCCCGGTATCTCCTGGCTGTGTGTAGTGTAGCTGTGTGGCCGGTAGAGGCAGTAGTGTGTAGCTCCGGTGTCTCCCGGCTGTGTGTAGTGTAGCAGTGTGGCCGGTAGAGGCAGTAGTGTGTAGCTCCGGTGTCTCCCGGCTGTGTGTAGTGTAGCAGTGTGGCCGGTAGAGGCAGTAGTGTGTAGTCCCGGTGTCTCCCGGCTGTGTGTAGTGTAGCTGTGTGGCCGGTAGAGGCAGTAGTGTGTAGCTCCGGTGTCTCCCGGCTGTGTGTAGTGTAGCTGTGTGGCCGGTAGAGGCAGTAGTGTGTAGTCCCGGTGTCTCCCGGCTGTGTGTAGTGTAGCTGTGTGGCCGGTAGAGGCAGTAGTGTGTAGCTCCGGTGTCTCCCGGCTGTGTGTAGTGTAGCTGTGTGGCCGGTAGAGGCAGTAGTGTGTAGTCCCGGTGTCTCCCGGCTGTGTTGTTGTGTAGCTGTGTGGTTGGTAGAGGCAGTAGTGTGTAGTCCCGGTGTCTCCCGGCTGTGTTGTTGTGTAGCTGTGTGGCCGGTAGAGGCAGTAGTGTGTAGTCCCGGTGTCTCCCGGCTGTGTGTAGTGTAGCAGTGTGGCCGGTAGAGGCAGTAGTGTGTAGCTCCGGTGTCTCCCGGCTGTGTGTAGTGTAGCTGTTTGGCCGGTAGAGGCAGTAGTGTGTAGCTCCGGTGTCTCCCGGCTGTGTGTAGTGTAGCTGTGTGGCCGGTAGAGGCAGTAGTGTGTAGCTCCGGTGTCTCCCGGCTGTGTTGTTGTGTAGCTGTGTGGTTGGTAGAGGCAGTAGTGTGTAGTCCCGGTGTCTCCCGGCTGTGTTGTTGTGTAGCTGTGTGGCCGGTAGAGGCAGTAGTGTGTAGTCCCGGTGTCTCCCGGCTGTGTGTAGTGTAGCAGTGTGGCCGGTAGAGGCAGTAGTGTGTAGTCCCGGTGTCTCCCGGCTGTGTGTAGTGTAGCTGTGTGGCCGGTAGAGGCAGTAGTGTGTAGCTCCGGTGTCTCCCGGCTGTGTTGTTGTGTAGCTGTGTGGTTGGTAGAGGCAGTAGTGTGTAGTCCCGGTGTCTCCCGGCTGTGTTGTTGTGTAGCTGTGTGGCCGGTAGAGGCAGTAGGGTGTAGTCCCGGTGTCTCCTGGCTGTGTGTAGTGTAGCTGTGTGGCCGGTAGAGGCAGTAGTGTGTAGTCCCGGTGTCTCCCGGCTGTGTGTAGTGTAGCAGTGTGGCCGGTAGAGGCAGTAGTGTGTAGCTCCGGTGTCTCCCGGCTGTGTGTAGTGTAGCTGTGTGGCCGGTAGAGGCAGTAGTGTGTAGTCCCGGTGTCTCCCGGCTGTGTGTAGTGTAGCAGTGTGGCCGGTAGAGGCAGTAGTGTGTAGCTCCGGTGTCTCCCGGCTGTGTGTAGTGTAGCTGTGTGGCCGGTAGAGGCAGTAGTGTGTAGTCCCGGTGTCTCCCGGCTGTGTGTAGTGTAGCAGTGTGGCCGGTAGAGGCAGTAGTGTGTAGCTCCGGTGTCTCCCGGCTGTGTGTAGTGTAGCTGTGTGGCCGGTAGAGGCAGTAGTGTGTAGTCCCGGTGTCTCCCGGCTGTGTTGTTGTGTAGCTGTGTGGTTGGTAGAGGCAGTAGTGTGTAGTCCCGGTGTCTCCCGGCTGTGATGTTGTGTTAATGTGTGGCCGGTAGAGGCAGTAGTGTGTAGTCCCGGTGTCTCCCGGCTGTGTGTAGTGTAGCTGTGTGGCCGGTAGAGGCAGTAGTGTGTAGCTCCGGTGTCTCCCGGCTGTGTGTAGTGTAGCTGTGTGGCCGGTAGAGGCAGTAGTGTGTAGTCCCGGTGTCTCCCGGCTGTGTGTAGTGTAGCAGTGTGGCCGGTAGAGGCAGTAGTGTGTAGTCCCGGTGTCTCCCGGCTGTGTGTAGTGTAGCTGTGTGGTCGGTAGAGGCAGTAGTGTGTAGTCCCGGTGTCTCCCGGCTGTGTTGTTGTGTAGCTGTGTGGTCGGTAGAGGCAGTAGTGTGTAGTCCCGGTGTCTCCCGGCTGTGTTGTTGTGTAGCTGTGTGGTCGGTAGAGGCAGTAGTGTGTAGTCCCGGTGTCTCCCGGCTGTGTTGTTGTGTAGCTGTGTGGCCGGTAGAGGCAGTAGTGTGTAGTCCCGGTGTCTCCCGGCTGTGTGTAGTGTAGCTGTGTGGCCGGTAGAGGCAGTAGTGTGTAGCTCCGGTGTCTCCCGGCTGTGTGTAGTGTAGCTGTGTGGCCGGTAGAGGCAGTAGTGTGTAGTCCCGGTGTCTCCCGGCTGTGTGTAGTGTAGCAGTGTGTCCGGTAGAGGCAGTAGTGTGTAGCTCCGGTGTCTCCCGGCTGTGTGTAGTGTAGCTGTGTGGCCGGTAGAGACAGTAGTGTGTAGTCCCGGTGTCTCCCGGCTGTGAGAGGGGTAGCTGTGTGGCCGGTAGAGGCAGTAGTGTGTAGTCCCGGTGTCTCCCGGCTGTGTTGTTGTGTAGCTGTGTGGCCGGTAGAGGCAGTAGTGTGTAGCTCCGGTGTCTCCCGGCTGTGTGTAGTGTAGCAGTGTGGCCGGTAGAGGCAGTAGTGTGTAGCTCCGGTGTCTCCCGGCTGTGTGTAGTGTAGCAGTGTGGCCGGTAGAGGCAGTAGTGTGTAACTCCGTTGTCTCCCGGCTGTGTGTAGTGTAGCTGTGTGGCCGGTAGAGGCAGTAGTGTGTAGCTCTGGTGTCTCCCGGCTGTGTGTTGTGTAGCTGTGTGGCCGGTAGAGGCAGTAGTGTGTAGTCCCGGTGTCTCCCGGCTGTGTGTAGTGTAGCTTTGTGGCCGGTAGAGGCAGTAGTGTGTAGCTCTGGTGTCTCCCGGCTGTGTGTAGTGTAGCTGTGTGGCCGGTAGAGGCAGTAGCGTGTAGTCCCGTGTCTCCCGGCTGTGTGTTGTGTGGCCGGTAGGGGTAGTAATGTGTAGTCCCGGTGTCTCCCGGCTGTGTGTTGTGTAGCTGTGTGGCCGGTAGAGGCAGTAGTGTGTAGTCCCGGTGTCACCCGGCTGTGTGTTGTGTAGCTGTGTGGCCGGTAGAGGCAGTAGTGTGTAGTCCCGGTGTCTCCCGGCTGTGTTGTTGTGTAGCTGTGTGGCCGGTAGAGGCAGTAGTGTGTAGTCCCGGTGTCTCCCGGCTGTGTTGTTGTGTAGCTGTGTGGCCGGTAGAGGCAGTAGTGTGTAGTCCCGGTGTCTCCCGGCTGTGTGTAGTGTAGCTGTGTGGCCGGTAGAGGCAGTAGTGTGTAGTCCCGGTGTCTCCCGGCTGTGTGTAGTGTAGCTGTGTGGCCGTTAGAGGCAGTAGTGTGTAGTCCCGGTGTCTCCCGGCTGTGTGTAGTGTAGCTGTGTGGCTGGTAGAGGCAGTAGTGTGTAGTCCCGGTGTCTCCCGGCTGTGTTGTTGTGTAGCTGTGTGGTCGGTAGAGGCAGTAGTGTGTAGTCCCGGTGTCTCCCGGCTGTGTTGTTGTGTAGCTGTGTGGTCGGTAGAGGCAGTAGTGTGTAGTCCCGGTGTCTCCCGGCTGTGTTGTTGTGTAGCTGTGTGGTCGGTAGAGGCAGTAGTGTGTAGTCCCGGTGTCTCCCGGCTGTGTTATTGTGTAGCTGTGTGGCCGGTAGAGGCAGTAGTGTGTAGTCCCGGTGTCTCCCGGCTGTGTGTAGTGTAGCTGTGTGGCCGGTAGAGGCAGTAGTGTGTAGCTCCGGTGTCTCCCGGCTGTGTGTAGTGTAGCTGTGTGGCCGGTAGAGGCAGTAGTGTGTAGTCCCGGTGTCTCCCGGCTGTGTGTAGTGTAGCAGTGTGGCCGGTAGAGGCAGTAGTGTGTAGCTCCGGTGTCTCCCGGCTGTGTGTAGTGTAGCTGTGTGGCCGGTAGAGGCAGTAGTGTGTAGTCCCGGTGTCTCCCGGCTGTGAGAGGGGTAGCTGTGTGGCCGGTAGAGGCAGTAGTGTGTAGTCCCGGTGTCTCCCGGCTGTGTTGTTGTGTAGCTGTGTGGCCGGTAGAGGCAGTAGTGTGTAGTCCCGGTGTCTCCCGGCTGTGTGTAGTGTAGCAGTGTGGCCGGTAGAGGCAGTAGTGTGTAGCTCCGGTGTCTCCCGGCTGTGTGTAGTGTAGCAGTGTGGCCGGTAGAGGCAGTAGTGTGTAACTCCGGTGTCTCCCGGCTGTGTGTAGTGTAGCAGTGTGGCCGGTAGAGGCAGTAGTGTGTAGTCCCGGTGTCTCCCGGCTGTGTTGTTGTGTAGCTGTGTGGCCGGTAGAGGCAGTAGTGTGTAGTCCCGGTGTCTCCTGGCTGTGTGTAGTGTAGCTGTGTGGCCGGTAGAGGCAGTAGTGTGTAGCTCCGGTGTCTCCCGGCTGTGTGTAGTGTAGCAGTGTGGCCGGTAGAGGCAGTAGTGTGTAGCTCCGGTGTCTCCCGGCTGTGTGTAGTGTAGCAGTGTGGCCGGTAGAGGCAGTAGTGTGTAGTCCCGGTGTCTCCCGGCTGTGTGTAGTGTAGCTGTGTGGCCGGTAGAGGCAGTAGTGTGTAGTCCCGGTGTCTCCCGGCTGTGTGTAGTGTAGCTGTGTGGCCGGTAGAGGCAGTAGTGTGTAGTCCCGGTGTCTCCCGGCTGTGTGTAGTGTAGCTGTGTGGCCGGTAGAGGCAGTAGTGTGTAGCTCCGGTGTCTCCCGGCTGTGTGTAGTGTAGCTGTGTGGCCGGTAGAGGCAGTAGTGTGTAGTCCCGGTGTCTCCCGGCTGTGTTGTTGTGTAGCTGTGTGGTTGGTAGAGGCAGTAGTGTGTAGTCCCGGTGTCTCCCGGCTGTGTTGTTGTGTAGCTGTGTGGCCGGTAGAGGCAGTAGTGTGTAGTCCCGGTGTCTCCCGGCTGTGTGTAGTGTAGCAGTGTGGCCGGTAGAGGCAGTAGTGTGTAGCTCCGGTGTCTCCCGGCTGTGTGTAGTGTAGCTGTTTGGCCGGTAGAGGCAGTAGTGTGTAGCTCCGGTGTCTCCCGGCTGTGTGTAGTGTAGCAGTGTGGCCGGTAGAGGCAGTAGTGTGTAGCTCCGGTGTCTCCCGGCTGTGTTGTTGTGTAGCTGTGTGGTTGGTAGAGGCAGTACTGTGTAGTCCCGGTGTCTCCCGGCTGTGTTGTTGTGTAGCTGTGTGGCCGGTAGAGGCAGTAGTGTGTAGTCCCGGTGTCTCCTGGCTGTGTGTAGTGTAGCTGTGTGGCCGGTAGAGGCAGTAGTGTGTAGTCCCGGTGTCTCCCGGCTGTGTGTAGTGTAGCAGTGTGGCCGGTAAAGGCAGTAGTGTGTAGCTCCGGTGTCTCCCGGCTGTGTGTAGTGTAGCTGTGTGGCCGGTAGAGGCAGTAGTGTGTAGTCCCGGTGTCTCCCGGCTGTGAGAGGGGTAGCTGTGTGGCCGGTAGAGGCAGTAGTGTGTAGCTCCGGTGTCTCCCGGCTGTTTGTAGTGTAGCTGTGTGGCCGGTAGAGGCAGTAGTGTGTAGTCCCGGTGTCTCCCGGCTGTGTGTAGTGTAGCAGTGTGGCCGGTAGAGGCAGTAGTGTGTAGCTCCGGTGTCTCCCGGCTGTGTGTAGTGTAGCTGTGTGGCCGGTAGAGGCAGTAGTGTGTAGTCCCGGTGTCTCCCGGCTGTGTTGTTGTGTAGCTGTGTGGTTGGTAGAGGCAGTAGTGTGTAGTCCCGGTGTCTCCCGGCTGTGTTGTTGTGTAGCTGTGTGGCCGGTAGAGGCAGTAGTGTGTAGTCCCGGTGTCTCCCGGCTGTGTGTAGTGTAGCAGTGTGGCCGGTAGAGGCAGTAGTGTGTAGCTCCGGTGTCTCCCGGCTGTGTGTAGTGTAGCTGTTTGGCCGGTAGAGGCAGTAGTGTGTAGCTCCGGTGTCTCCCGGCTGTGTGTAGTGTAGCTGTGTGGCCGGTAGAGGCAGTAGTGTGTAGCTCCGGTGTCTCCCGGCTGTGTTGTTGTGTAGCTGTGTGGTTGGTAGAGGCAGTAGTGTGTAGTCCCGGTGTCTCCCGGCTGTGTTGTTGTGTAGCTGTGTGGCCGGTAGAGGCAGTAGTGTGTAGTCCCGGTGTCTCCTGGCTGTGTGTAGTGTAGCTGTGTGGCCGGTAGAGGCAGTAGTGTGTAGTCCCGGTGTCTCCCGGCTGTGTGTAGTGTAGCAGTGTGGCCGGTAGAGGCAGTAGTGTGTAGCTCCGGTGTCTCCCGGCTGTGTGTAGTGTAGCTGTGTGGCCGGTAGAGGCAGTAGTGTGTAGTCCCGGTGTCTCCCGGCTGTGTTGTTGTGTAGCTGTGTGGTTGGTAGAGGCAGTAGTGTGTAGTCCCGGTGTCTCCCGGCTGTGTTGTTGTGTAGCTGTGTGGCCGGTAGAGGCAGTAGTGTGTAGTCCCGGTGTCTCCCGGCTGTGTGTAGTGTAGCAGTGTGGCCGGTAGAGGCAGTAGTGTGTAGCTCCGGTGTCTCCCGGCTGTGTGTAGTGTAGCTGTGTGGCCGGTAGAGGCAGTAGTGTGTAGTCCCGGTGTCTCCCGGCTGTGTGTAGTGTAGCAGTGTGGCCGGTAGAGGCAGTAGTGTGTAGCTCCGGTGTCTCCCGGCTGTGTGTAGTGTAGCAGTGTGGCCGGTAGAGGCAGTAGTGTGTAGTCCCGGTGTCTCCCGGCTGTGTTGTTGTGTAGCTGTGTGGTTGGTAGAGGCAGTAGTGTGTAGTCCCGGTGTCTCCCGGCTGTGTTGTTGTGTAGCTGTGTGGCCGGTAGAGGCAGTAGTGTGTAGTCCCGGTGTCTCCCGGCTGTGTGTAGTGTAGCAGTGTGGCCGGTAGAGGCAGTAGTGTGTAGCTCCGGTGTCTCCCGGCTGTGTGTAGTGTAGCTGTTTGGCCGGTAGAGGCAGTAGTGTGTAGCTCCGGTGTCTCCCGGCTGTGTGTAGTGTAGCTGTGTGGCCGGTAGAGGCAGTAGTGTGTAGCTCCGGTGTCTCCCGGCTGTGTTGTTGTGTAGCTGTGTGGTTGGTAGAGGCAGTAGTGTGTAGTCCCGGTGTCTCCCGGCTGTGTTGTTGTGTAGCTGTGTGGCCGGTAGAGGCAGTAGTGTGTAGTCCCGGTGTCTCCTGGCTGTGTGTAGTGTAGCTGTGTGGCCGGTAGAGGCAGTAGTGTGTAGTCCCGGTGTCTCCCGGCTGTGTGTAGTGTAGCAGTGTGGCCGGTAGAGGCAGTAGTGTGTAGCTCCGGTGTCTCCCGGCTGTGTGTAGTGTAGCTGTGTGGCCGGTAGAGGCAGTAGTGTGTAGTCCCGGTGTCTCCTGGCTGTGTTGTTGTGTAGCTGTGTGGTTGGTAGAGGCAGTAGTGTGTAGTCCCGGTGTCTCCCGGCTGTGTTGTTGTGTAGCTGTGTGGCCGGTAGAGGCAGTAGTGTGTAGTCCCGGTGTCTCCCGGCTGTGTGTAGTGTAGCTGTGTGGCCGGTAGAGGCAGTAGTGTGTAGCTCCGGTGTCTCCCGGCTGTGTGTAGTGTAGCTGTGTGGCCGGTAGAGGCAGTAGTGTGTAGTCCCGGTGTCTCCCGGCTGTGTGTAGTGTAGCAGTGTGGCCGGTAGAGGCAGTAGTGTGTAGCTCCGGTGTCTCCCGGCTGTGTGTAGTGTAGCTGTGTGGCCGGTAGAGGCAGTAGTGTGTAGTCCCGGTGTCTCCCGGCTGTGTTGTTGTGTAGCTGTGTGGTTGGTAGAGGCAGTAGTGTGTAGTCCCGGTGTCTCCCGGCTGTGTTGTTGTGTAGCTGTGTGGTTGGTAGAGGCAGTAGTGTGTAGTCCCGGTGTCTCCTGGCTGTGTGTAGTGTAGCTGTGTGGCCGGTAGAGGCAGTAGTGTGTAGCTCCGGTGTCCTCCGGCTGTGTGTAGTGTAGCTGTGTGGCCGGTAGAGGCAGTAGTGTGTAGCTCCGGTGTCTCCCGGCTGTGTGTAGTGTAGCTGTGTGGCCGGTAGAGGCAGTAGTGTGTAGCTCCGGTGTCTCCCGGCTGTGTGTAGTGTAGCTGTGTGGCCGGTAGAGGCAGTAGTGTGTAGCTCCGGTGTCTCCCGGCTGTGTTGTTGTGTAGCTGTGTGGTTGGTAGAGGCAGTAGTGTGTAGTCCCGGTGTCTCCCGGCTGTGTTGTTGTGTAGCTGTGTGGCCGGTAGAGGCAGTAGTGTGTAGTCCCGGTGTCTCCTGGCTGTGTGTAGTGTAGCTGTGTGGCCGGTAGAGGCAGTAGTGTGTAGTCCCGGTGTCTCCCGGCTGTGTGTAGTGTAGCAGTGTGGCCGGTAGAGGCAGTAGTGTGTAGCTCCGGTGTCTCCCGGCTGTGTGTAGTGTAGCTGTGTGGCCGGTAGAGGCAGTAGTGTGTAGTCCCGGTGTCTCCTGGCTGTGTTGTTGTGTAGCTGTGTGGTTGGTAGAGGCAGTAGTGTGTAGTCCCGGTGTCTCCCGGCTGTGTTGTTGTGTAGCTGTGTGGCCGGTAGAGGCAGTAGTGTGTAGTCCCGGTGTCTCCCGGCTGTGTGTAGTGTAGCTGTGTGGCCGGTAGAGGCAGTAGTGTGTAGCTCCGGTGTCTCCCGGCTGTGTGTAGTGTAGCTGTGTGGCCGGTAGAGGCAGTAGTGTGTAGTCCCGGTGTCTCCCGGCTGTGTGTAGTGTAGCAGTGTGGCCGGTAGGGCAGTAGTGTGTAGCTCCGGTGTCTCCCGGCTGTGTGTAGTGTAGCTGTGTGGCCGGTAGAGGCAGTAGTGTGTAGTCCCGGTGTCTCCCGGCTGTGTTGTTGTGTAGCTGTGTGGTTGGTAGAGGCAGTAGTGTGTAGTCCCGGTGTCTCCCGGCTGTGTTGTTGTGTAGCTGTGTGGTTGGTAGAGGCAGTAGTGTGTGTCCCGGTGTCTCCTGGCTGTGTGTAGTGTAGCTGTGTGGCCGGTAGAGGCAGTAGTGTGTAGCTCCGGTGTCCTCCGGCTGTGTGTAGTGTAGCTGTGTGGCCGGTAGAGGCAGTAGTGTGTAGCTCCGGTGTCTCCCGGCTGTGTGTAGTGTAGCTGTGTGGCCGGTAGAGGCAGTAGTGTGTAGCTCCGGTGTCTCCCGGCTGTGTGTAGTGTAGCTGTGTGGCCGGTAGAGGCAGTAGTGTGTAGCTCCGGTGTCTCCCGGCTGTGTTGTTGTGTGTCTGTCAGTGTGTGTGTTGTGTGTCCGTGTAGTCTACACTCTGGAGCGGCGCCGGCAGAAGCTCTCGGATTTCTCCAGGTCCTCCCGGGAGAAGCTTCAGCAGCAGCGGGAGAAGATGTTCTCCAAGTTTACGTCCATCCTGCAGCAGGCGGTGGAGGCGGTGAGTGACCGTCTGCGGCGACAACTCCAGCCCGAGGACCCGGCCGCGGCCTTCATATAGCTAGGCCGCAGGCCGGGGAATCTCCTGTGGGTGGGTCCGGGGATCGGAGCAGGGGTCTCCGCAGAAAGGAGACGCCCAGGGGGCGACACTGAGGGATGATGTGGCCGGAACTGAGGCCCGAGCCAATGGCAGCTGCTTCCTATTCACTGACTGTGTGAACGGGGCTGAACGCAACAATGCGCTGTATACTGGACTGTATACAAGGCAATACATTGTAACACAACACTGTATACAAGACAATACAATGTAACAACACTGTATACAAGACAATACAATATAACACTGTATACAAGACAATACAATATAACACTGTATACAAGACAATACAATGTAACACACTGTATACAAGACAATACAATATAACACTGTATACAAGACAATACAATATAACACTGTATACAAGACAATACAATGTAACAACACTGTATACAAGACAATACAATGTAACACAACACTGTATACAAGACAATACAATGTAACACAACACTGTATACAAGACAATACAATGTAACACAACACTGTATACAAGACAATACAATGTAACACAACACTGTATACAAGACAATACAATGTAACACAACACTGTATACAAGACAATACAATGTGATACTACACAACAAAATTAACACAAAACCCAATACCCCTGTATACTAGGTAACTGTAGGCACTGCATACAAGAGATTATACGTCCAGGTTCACACTGCTGTCGGGTAGTCATAGGATCAGATCAATGGACATTAAAGTTTCCCTGGTTGCCAGATACAATGTGAAGACTTTCTATTTGTATTGTTCTCATTGCCGTGTAATAATAATATTAGCGGATTCCCATAAATCTTACACTAGACAGTGTGAACAGGCACCAGCCTGGAGCAGTGTAAGGCTGGGTTCTCACCTGCGCCCGCTCTCCATTCGGGGTTTCTGTCTCCGAGTCCTGCAAGCGGGACTTTTCTCTCCGCGTTTTTCTGGGGCGGACCCCATTATATTCTATAGGGTCCGTGGGTTTCTGCGGGTAACCACTTTAAGTGGATTAGATTTCTGTGACCCGGACGCAGGTGTGAACCTCTGTATGAGACTTCGCCACAGAATCTGCTTAAAATCGGCGGATACAAATGTCCTACATGGAGGACTTTCCTCTCTGCTGGTTTCACTATAAACCCAGCGGGCCCCATTATAGTCTATGGGGTCCGCAGGTAACCACTTTTTAAGTGGACAGGGTTTCCATCTTTCGGGTTCCCATAGGGACCTGAACGACGGAGACCCAAACACTAGTTCTAACCTAACATAAGACTATGTAGACAGTATAAAATATTACAATATTACACTAATGACACAATGTAACATATCAATACAACACAAGGACACGATGTATACAGCACAAAGTAATAATATACACAATGCAACTATATGCTGTATACAAGACCGTATATAACACCAGTGAATCAGCTGTCACTCTCTGACATGCTTCTAGTTATATAAGTGTTTAGCCCTGCCCACTTCTCCCACTGTGGCGCAGTGACATCATGGACGATAAAGATCCTGCCCCAAGATAAGAATGTCACATTGTTGTAAACCTCTTCCTACAGTTTAGTCTTTTACCACAAGAGGGTGTAAAATTCCCTTCTCCTTCTACCCTATAACACGGCTCTCAGAGGCTACTTCTCAGTAGTGCACCCCATTGATTGCTGGATGGTTGAGTCGATGAATTGCTGCCATCTAGACCATTCTGTCCCAGCTGTTAGGAGGTGTGGGGGCAGTGATTATGTGAGAGCGCACGCATGGTGTACAGCACGGATCACACAGACCACATGTAGAGAGAATGGTTTCATCCCCAACAAGTATGAGCAGCTCTCACCATCCAGATACTGGGGGTACCTTCATTACACCCCCATCTCTTCATTGGTGTGACATGTACAATACAGACCAAAAGTTTGGACACACCTTCTCATTCCAAGAGTTTTCTGTATTTTCATGACTATAAAAATTGTAGATTCACACTGAAGGCATCAAAACTATGAATTACCACATGTGGAATTATATACTTAACAAAAAAGTGTGAAACAACTGAAAATATGTCTTATATTCTAGGTTCTTCAAAGTAGCCACCTTTTGCTTTGATTACTGCTTTGCACACTCTTGGCATTCTCTTGCTGAGCTACAAGAGGTAGTCACCTGAAATGGTCTTCCAACAGTCTTGAAGGTGTTCCCAGAGATGCAAAGCAGTAATCAAAGCAAAAGGTGGCTACTTTGAAGAACCTAGAATATAAGACATATTTTCAGTTGTGTCACACTTTTTGTTAAGTATATAATTCCACATGTGGTAATTCATAGTTTTGATGCCTTCAGTGTGAATCTACAATTTTTATAGTCATGAAAATACAGAAAACTCTTGGAATGAGAAGGTGTGTCCAAACTTTTGGTCTGTACTGTATGTAGCGGCAGCACTGCGCTCTGGATTAGAGGTGTGACATGTATGCTGTAGTGCAGCATTTAGCATGTTTCTTCTTTTTTTTTGCAGCTCGCCCCTTCTCTGCCATTACAGGAAGACTTTGTGTATCACTGGAAAGCCATCACCCACTATTACATAGAGACGTCCGGTAAGTGCCTGGCTCTGAGGCAGTGATATACAGTATCAGCGGGTTAGTGACCGGTCCTGTGTGATATACAGTATCAGCGGGTTAGTGACCGGTCCTGTGTGATATACAGTATCAGCGGGTTAGTGACCGGTCCTGTGTGATATACAGTATCAGCGGGTTAGTGACCGGTCCTGTGTGATATACAGTATCAGCGGGTTAGTGACCCGTCCTGTGTGATATACAGTATCAGCGGGTTAGTGACCGGTCCTGTGTGATATACAGTATCAGCGGGTTAGTGACCCGTCCTGTGTGATATACAGTATCAGCGGGTTAGTGACCGGTCCTGTGTGATATACAGTATCAGCGGGTTAGTGACCGGTCCTGTGTGATATACAGTATCAGCGGGTTAGTGACCCGTCCTGTGTGATATACAGTATCAGCGGGTTAGTGACCCGTCCTCTGTGATATACAGTATCAGCGGGTTAGTGACCGGTCCTGTGTGATATACAGTATCAGCGGGTTAGTGACCCGTCCTGTGTGATATACAGTATCAGCGGGTTAGTGACCGGTCCTGTGTGATATACAGTATCAGCGGGTTAGTGACCGGTCCTGTGTGATATACAGTATCAGCGGGTTAGTGACCCGTCCTGTGTGATATACAGTATCAGCGCGTTAGTGACCCGTCCTCTGTGATATACAGTATCAGCGGGTTAGTGACCGGTCCTGTGTGATATACAGTATCAGCGGGTTAGTGACCGGTCCTGTGTGATATACAGTATCAGCGGGTTAGTGACCCGTCCTGTGTGATATACAGTATCAGCGGGTTAGTGACCGGTCCTGTGTGATATACAGTATCAGCGGGTTAGTGACCGGTCCTGTGTGATATACAGTATCAGCGGGTTAGTGACCGGTCCTGTGTGATATACAGTATCAGCGGGTTAGTGACCGGTCCTGTGTGATATACAGTATCAGCGGGTTAGTGACCCGTCCTGTGTGATATACAGTATCAGCGGGTTAGTGACCCGTCCTGTGTGATATACAGTATCAGCGGGTTAGTGACCGGTCCTGTGTGATATACAGTATCAGCGGGTTAGTGACCGGTCCTGTGTGATATACAGTATCAGCGGGTTAGTGACCGGTCCTGTGTGATATACAGTATCAGCGGGTTAGTGACCGGTCCTGTGTGATATACAGTATCAGCGGGTTAGTGACCGGTCCTGTGTGATATACAGTATCAGCGGGTTAGTGACCGGTCCTGTGTGATATACAGTATCAGCGGGTTAGTGACCCGTCCTGTGTGATATACAGTATCAGCGGGTTAGTGACCGGTCCTGTGTGATATACAGTATCAGCGGGTTAGTGACCGGTCCTGTGTGATATACAGTATCAGCGGGTTAGTGACCGGTCCTGTGTGATATACAGTATCAGCGGGTTAGTGACCGGTCCTGTGTGATATACAGTATCAGCGGGTTAGTGACCGGTCCTGTGTGATATACAGTATCAGCGGGTTAGTGACCCGTCCTGTGTGATATACAGTATCAGCGGGTTAGTGACCGGTCCTGTGTGATATACAGTATCAGCGGGTTAGTGACCGGTCCTGTGTGATATACAGTATCAGCGGGTTAGTGACCCGTCCTGTGTGATATACAGTATCAGCGGGTTAGTGACCCGTCCTGTGTGATATACAGTATCAGCGGGTTAGTGACCCGTCCTGTGTGATATACAGTATCAGCGGGTTAGTGACCGGTCCTGTGTGATATACAGTATCAGCGGGTTAGTGACCGGTCCTGTGTGATATCAGTTCGCGGGTTAGTGACCGGTCCTGTGTGATATACAGTATCAGCGGGTTAGTGACCGGTCCTGTGTGATATACAGTATCAGCGGGTTAGTGACCGGTCCTGTGTGATATACAGTATCAGCGGGTTAGTGACCGGTCCTGTGTGATATACAGTATCAGCGGGTTAGTGACCCGTCCTGTGTGATATACAGTATCAGCGGGTTAGTGACCCGTCCTGTGTGATATACAGTATCAGCGGGTTAGTGACCCGGTCCTGTGTGATATACAGTATCAGCGGGTTAGTGACCCGGTCCTGTGTGATATACAGTATCAGCGGGTTAGTGACCCGTCCTGTGTGATATACAGTATCAGCGGGTTAGTGACCGGTCCTGTGTGATATACAGTATCAGCGGGTTAGTGACCGGTCCTGTGTGATATACAGTATCAGCGGGTTAGTGACCCGTCCTGTGTGATATACAGTATCAGCGGGTTGTGGGTGTGGGGGGTGATATACAGTTTATCAGCGGGTTAGTGACCGGTCCTGTGTGATATACAGTATCAGCGGGTTAGTGACCCGTCCTGTGTGATATACAGTATCAGCGGGTTAGTGACCCGTCCTGTGTGATATACAGTATCAGCGGGTTAGTGACCCGTCCTGTGTGATATACAGTATCAGCGGGTTAGTGACCCGTCCTGTGTGATATACAGTATCAGCGGGTTAGTGACCCGTCCTGTGTGATATACAGTATCAGCGGGTTAGTGACCGGTCCTGTGTGATATACAGTATCAGCGGGTTAGTGACCGGTCCTGTGTGATATACAGTATCAGCGGGTTAGTGACCCGTCCTGTGTGATATACAGTATCAGCGGGTTAGTGACCGGTCCTGTGTGATATACAGTATCAGCGGGTTAGTGACCCGTCCTGTGTGATATACAGTATCAGCGGGTTAGTGACCCGTCCTGTGTGATATACAGTATCAGCGGGTTAGTGACCCGTCCTGTGTGATATACAGTATCAGCGGGTTAGTGACCCGTCCTCTGTGATATACAGTATCAGCGGGTTAGTGACCCGTCCTGTGTGATATACAGTATCAGCGGGTTAGTGACCCGTCCTGTGTGATATACAGTATCAGCGGGTTGGGTGTGTGAAGTCGGACCGGTCGCTGTGTGATATACAGTATCAGCGGGTTAGTGACCCGTCCTGTGTGATATACAGTATCAGCGGGTTAGTGACCCGTCCTGTGTGATATACAGTATCAGCGGGTTAGTGACCCGTCCTGTGTGATATACAGTATCAGCGGGTTAGTGACCGGTCCTGTGTGATATACAGTATCAGCGGGTTAGTGACCGGTCCTGTGTGATATACAGTATCAGCGGGTTAGTGACCGGTCCTGTGTGATATACAGTATCAGCGGGTTAGTGACCGGTCCTCTGTGATATACAGTATCAGCGGGTTAGTGACCGGTCCTGTGTGATATACAGTATCAGCGGGTTAGTGACCGGTCCTGTGTGATATACAGTATCAGCGGGTTAGTGACCGGTCCTGTGTGATATACAGTATCAGCGGGTTAGTGACCGGTCCTGTGTGATATACAGTATCAGCGGGTTAGTGACCGGTCCTGTGTGATATACAGTATCAGCGGGTTAGTGACCGGTCCTGTGTGATATACAGTATCAGCGGGTTAGTGACCCGTCCTGTGTGATATACAGTATCAGCGGGTTAGTGACCCGTCCTGTGTGATATACAGTATCAGCGGGTTAGTGACCCGTCCTGTGTGATATACAGTATCAGCGGGTTAGTGACCGGTCCTGTGTGATATACAGTATCAGCGGGTTAGTGACCGGTCCTGTGTGATATACAGTATCAGCGGGTTAGTGACCCGTCCTGTGTGATATACAGTATCAGCGGGTTAGTGACCGGTCCTGTGTGATATACAGTATCAGCGGGTTAGTGACCGGTCCTGTGTGATATACAGTATCAGCGGGTTAGTGACCGGTCCTGTGTGATATACAGTATCAGCGGGTTAGTGACCGGTCCTGTGTGATATACAGTATCAGCGGGTTAGTGACCCGTCCTGTGTGATATACAGTATCAGCGGGTTAGTGACCGGTCCTGTGTGATATACAGTATCAGCGGGTTAGTGACCGGTCCTGTGTGATATACAGTATCAGCGGGTTAGTGACCCGTCCTGTGTGATATACAGTATCAGCGGGTTAGTGACCCGTCCTGTGTGATATACAGTATCAGCGGGTTAGTGACCGGTCCTGTGTGATATACAGTATCAGCGGGTTAGTGACCGGTCCTGTGTGATATACAGTATCAGCGGGTTAGTGACCGGTCCTGTGTGATATACAGTATCAGCGGGTTAGTGACCGGTCCTGTGTGATATACAGTATCAGCGGGTTAGTGACCGGTCCTGTGTGATATACAGTATCAGCGGGTTAGTGACCGGTCCTGTGTGATATACAGTATCAGCGGGTTAGTGACCGGTCCTGTGTGATATACAGTATCAGCGGGTTAGTGACCGGTCCTGTGTGATATACAGTATCAGCGGGTTAGTGACCGGTCCTGTGTGATATACAGTATCAGCGGGTTAGTGACCGGTCCTGTGTGATATACAGTATCAGCGGGTTAGTGACCCGTCCTGTGTGATATACAGTATCAGCGGGTTAGTGACCGGTCCTGTGTGATATACAGTATCAGCGGGTTAGTGACCCGTCCTGTGTGATATACAGTATCAGCGGGTTAGTGACCCGTCCTGTGTGATATACAGTATCAGCGGGTTAGTGACCGGTCCTGTGTGATATACAGTATCAGCGGGTTAGTGACCGGTCCTGTGTGATATACAGTATCAGCGGGTTAGTGACCGGTCCTGTGTGATATACAGTATCAGCGGGTTAGTGACCCGTCCTGTGTGATATACAGTATCAGCGGGTTAGTGACCGGTCCTGTGTGATATACAGTATCAGCGGGTTAGTGACCGGTCCTGTGTGATATACAGTATCAGCGGGTTAGTGACCGGTCCTGTGTGATATACAGTATCAGCGGGTTAGTGACCGGTCCTGTGTGATATACAGTATCAGCGGGTTAGTGACCGGTCCTGTGTGATATACAGTATCAGCGGGTTAGTGACCGGTCCTGTGTGATATACAGTATCAGCGGGTTAGTGACCCGTCCTGTGTGATATACAGTATAGCGGGTTGTGACCCGTCCTGTGTGATATACAGTATCAGCGGGTTAGTGACCCGTCCTGTGTGATATACAGTATCAGCGGGTTAGTGACCCGTCCTGTGTGATATACAGTATCAGCGGGTTAGTGACCGGTCCTGTGTGATATACAGTATCAGCGGGTTAGTGACCGGTCCTGTGTGATATACAGTATCAGCGGGTTAGTGACCGGTCCTGTGTGATATACAGTATCAGCGGGTTAGTGACCGGTCCTGTGTGATATACAGTATCAGCGGGTTAGTGACCGGTCCTGTGTGATATACAGTATCAGCGGGTTAGTGACCGGTCCTGTGTGATATACAGTATCAGCGGGTTAGTGACCGGTCCTGTGTGATATACAGTATCAGCGGGTTAGTGACCGGTCCTGTGTGATATACAGTATCAGCGGGTTAGTGACCCGTCCTGTGTGATATACAGTATCAGCGGGTTAGTGACCCGTCCTGTGTGATATACAGTATCAGCGGGTTAGTGACCCGTCCTGTGTGATATACAGTATCAGCGGGTTAGTGACCGGTCCTGTGTGATATACAGTATCAGCGGGTTAGTGACCGGTCCTGTGTGATATACAGTATCAGCGGGTTAGTGACCGGTCCTGTGTGATATACAGTATCAGCGGGTTAGTGACCGGTCCTGTGTGATATACAGTATCAGCGGGTTAGTGACCGGTCCTGTGTGATATACAGTATCAGCGGGTTAGTTGACCGGTCCTGTGTGATATACAGTATCAGCGGGTTAGTGACCCGTCCTGTGTGATATACAGTATCAGCGGGTTAGTGACCGGTCCTGTGTGATATACAGTATCAGCGGGTTAGTGACCGGTCCTGTGTGATATACAGTATCAGCGGGTTAGTGACCGGTCCTGTGTGATATACAGTATCAGCGGGTTAGTGACCCGTCCTGTGTGATATACAGTATCAGCGGGTTAGTGACCGGTCCTGTGTGATATACAGTATCAGCGGGTTAGTGACCGGTCCTGTGTGATATACAGTATCAGCGGGTTAGTGACCGGTCCTGTGTGATATACAGTATCAGCGGGTTAGTGACCGGTCCTGTGTGATATACAGTATCAGCGGGTTAGTGACCGGTCCTGTGTGATATACAGTATCAGCGGGTTAGTGACCCGTCCTGTGTGATATACAGTATCAGCGGGTTAGTGACCGGTCCTGTGTGATATACAGTATCAGCGGGTTAGTGACCGGTCCTGTGTGATATACAGTATCAGCGGGTTAGTGACCGGTCCTGTGTGATATACAGTATCAGCGGGTTAGTGAGCCGGTCCTGTGTGATATACAGTATCAGCGGGGGTTTGTGACCGGTCCTGTGTGATATACAGTATCAGCGGGTTAGTGACCGGTCCTGTGTGATATACAGTATCAGCGGGTTAGTGACCGGTCCTGTGTGATATACAGTATCAGCGGGTTAGTGACCGGTCCTGTGTGATATACAGTATCAGCGGGTTAGTGACCCGTCCTGTGTGATATACAGTATCAGCGGGTTAGTGACCCGTCCTGTGTGATATACAGTATCAGCGGGTTAGTGACCGGTCCTGTGTGATATACAGTATCAGCGGGTTAGTGACCGGTCCTGTGTGATATACAGTATCAGCGGGTTAGTGACCGGTCCTGTGTGATATACAGTATCAGCGGGTTAGTGACCCGTCCTGTGTGATATACAGTATCAGCGGGTGCGTCTGTGTGATATACAGTATCAGCGGGTTAGTGACCGGTCCTGTGTGATATACAGTATCAGCGGGTTAGTGACCGGTCCTGTGTGATATACAGTATCAGCGGGTTAGTGACCGGTCCTGTGTGATATACAGTATCAGCGGGTTAGTGACCGGTCCTGTGTGATATACAGTATCAGCGGGTTAGTGACCGGTCCTGTGTGATATACAGTATCAGCGGGTTAGTGACCGGTCCTGTGTGATATACAGTATCAGCGGGTTAGTGACCCGTCCTGTGTGATATACAGTATCAGCGGGTTAGTGACCCGTCCTGTGTGATATACAGTATCAGCGGGTTAGTGACCCGTCCTGTGTGATATACAGTATCAGCGGGTTAGTGACCGGTCCTGTGTGATATACAGTATCAGCGGGTTAGTGACCCGTCCTGTGTGATATACAGTATCAGCGGGTTAGTGACCCGTCCTGTGTGATATACAGTATCAGCGGGTTAGTGACCCGTCCTGTGTGATATACAGTATCAGCGGGTTAGTGACCCGTCCTGTGTGATATACAGTATCAGCGGGTTAGTGACCGGTCCTGTGTGATATACAGTATCAGCGGGTTAGTGACCGGTCCTGTGTGATATACAGTATCAGCGGGTTAGTGACCCGTCCTGTGTGATATACAGTATCAGCGGGTTAGTGACCGGTCCTGTGTGATATACAGTATCAGCGGGTTAGTGACCGGTCCTGTGTGATATACAGTATCAGCGGGTTAGTGACCGGTCCTGTGTGATATACAGTATCAGCGGGTTAGTGACCCGTCCTGTGTGATATACAGTATCAGCGGGTTAGTGACCGGTCCTGTGTGATATACAGTATCAGCGGGTTAGTGACCGGTCCTGTGTGATATACAGTATCAGCGGGTTAGTGACCGGTCCTGTGTGATATACAGTATCAGCGGGTTAGTGACCCGTCCTGTGTGATATACAGTATCAGCGGGTTAGTGACCGGTCCTGTGTGATATACAGTATCAGCGGGTTAGTGACCGGTCCTGTGTGATATACAGTATCAGCGGGTTAGTGACCCGTCCTGTGTGATATACAGTATCAGCGGGTTAGTGACCGGTCCTGTGTGATATACAGTATCAGCGGGTTAGTGACCGGTCCTGTGTGATATACAGTATCAGCGGGTTAGTGACCGGTCCTGTGTGATATACAGTATCAGCGGGTTAGTGACCCGGTCCTGTGTGATATACAGTATCAGCGGGTTAGTGACCCGTCCTGTGTGATATACAGTATCAGCGGGTTAGTGACCCGTCCTGTGTGATATACAGTATCAGCGGGTTAGTGACCCGTCCTGTGTGATATACAGTATCAGCGGGTTAGTGACCGGTCCTGTGTGATATACAGTATCAGCGGGTTAGTGACCGGTCCTGTGTGATATACAGTATCAGCGGGTTAGTGACCGGCGCTGTGTGTTCGTTGCGGGTTGTGCCGGCTGTGTGATATACAGTATCAGCGGGTTAGTGACCCGTCCTGTGTGATATACAGTATCAGCGGGTTAGTGACCGGTCCTGTGTGATATACAGTATCAGCGGGTTAGTGACCGGTCCTGTGTGATATACAGTATCAGCGGGTTAGTGCCCGCCTCTGTGTGATATACAGTATCAGCGGGTTAGTGACCCGTCCTGTGTGATATACAGTATCAGCGGGTTAGTGACCCGTCCTGTGTGATATACAGTATCAGCGGGTTAGTGACCGGTCCTGTGTGATATACAGTATCAGCGGGTTAGTGACCGGTCCTGTGTGATATACAGTATCAGCGGGTTAGTGACCCGTCCTGTGTGATATACAGTATCAGCGGGTTAGTGACCCGTCCTGTGTGATATACAGTATCAGCGGGTTAGTGACCGGTCCTGTGTGATATACAGTATCAGCGGGTTAGTGACCGGTCCTGTGTGATATACAGTATCAGCGGGTTAGTGACCGGTCCTGTGTGATATACAGTATCAGCGGGTTAGTGACCGGTCCTGTGTGATATACAGTATCAGCGGGTTAGTGACCGGTCCTGTGTGATATACAGTATCAGCGGGTTAGTGACCGGTCCTGTGTGATATACAGTATCAGCGGGTTAGTGACCGGTCCTGTGTGATATACAGTATCAGCGGGTTAGTGACCGGTCCTGTGTGATATACAGTATCAGCGGGTTAGTGACCGGTCCTGTGTGATATACAGTATCAGCGGGTTAGTGACCGGTCCTGTGTGATATACAGTATCAGCGGGTTAGTGACCCGTCCTGTGTGATATACAGTATCAGCGGGTTAGTGACCGGTCCTGTGTGATATACAGTATCAGCGGGTTAGTGACCGGTCCTGTGTGATATACAGTATCAGCGGGTTAGTGACCCGTCCTGTGTGATATACAGTATCAGCGGGTTAGTGACCCGTCCTGTGTGATATACAGTATCAGCGGGTTAGTGACCGGTCCTGTGTGATATACAGTATCAGCGGGTTAGTGACCGGTCCTGTGTGATATACAGTATCAGCGGGTTAGTGACCGGTCCTGTGTGATATACAGTATCAGCGGGTTAGTGACCCGTCCTGTGTGATATACAGTATCAGCGGGTTAGTGACCCGTCCTGTGTGATATACAGTATCAGCGGGTTAGTGACCCGTCCTGTGTGATATACAGTATCAGCGGGTTAGTGACCCGTCCTGTGTGATATACAGTATCAGCGGGTTAGTGACCCGTCCTGTGTGATATACAGTATCAGCGGGTTAGTGACCGGTCCTGTGTGATATACAGTATCAGCGGGTTAGTGACCGGTCCTGTGTGATATACAGTATCAGCGGGTTAGTGACCGGTCCTGTGTGATATACAGTATCAGCGGGTTAGTGACCCGGTCCTGTGTGATATACAGTATCAGCGGGTTAGTGACCGGTCCTGTGTGATATACAGTATCAGCGGGTTAGTGACCGGTCCTGTGTGATATACAGTATCAGCGGGTTAGTGACCGGTCCTGTGTGATATACAGTATCAGCGGGTTAGTGACCGGTCCTGTGTGATATACAGTATCAGCGGGTTAGTGACCGGTCCTGTGTGATATACAGTATCAGCGGGTTAGTGACCCGTCCTGTGTGTTATATACAGTATCAGCGGGTTAGTGACCCGTCCTGTGTGATATACAGTATCAGCGGGTTAGTGACCGGTCCTGTGTGATATACAGTATCAGCGGGTTAGTGACCGGTCCTGTGTGATATACAGTATCAGCGGGTTAGTGACCGGTCCTGTGTGATATACAGTATCAGCGGGTTAGTGACCGGTCCTGTGTGATATACAGTATCAGCGGGTTAGTGACCCGTCCTGTGTGATATACAGTATCAGCGGGTTAGTGACCGGTCCTGTGTGATATACAGTATCAGCGGGTTAGTGACCGGTCCTGTGTGATATACAGTATCAGCGGGTTAGTGACCGGTCCTGTGTGATATACAGTATCAGCGGGTTAGTGACCGGTCCTGTGTGATATACAGTATCAGCGGGTTAGTGACCGGTCCTGTGTGATATACAGTATCAGCGGGTTAGTGACCCGTCCTGTGTGATATACAGTATCAGCGGGTTAGTGACCGGTCCTGTGTGATATACAGTATCAGCGGGTTAGTGACCGGTCCTGTGTGATATACAGTATCAGCGGGTTAGTGACCGGTCCTGTGTGATATACAGTATCAGCGGGTTAGTGACCGGTCCTGTGTGATATACAGTATCAGCGGGTTAGTGACCGGTCCTCTGTGATATACAGTATCAGCGGGTTAGTGACCGGTCCTGTGTGATATACAGTATCAGCGGGTTAGTGACCGGTCCTGTGTGATATACAGTATCAGCGGGTTAGTGACCGGTCCTGTGTGATATACAGTATCAGCGGGTTAGTGAGGGCTGTGTGATATACAGTATCAGCGGGTTAGTGACCGGTCCTGTGTGATATACAGTATCAGCGGGTTAGTGACCCGGTCCTGTGTGATATGTTCGGGTTGTGCCCGTCCTGTGTGATATACAGTATCAGCGGGTTAGTGACCGGTCCTGTGTGATATACAGTATCAGCGGGTTAGTGACCCGTCCTGTGTGATATACAGTATCAGCGGGTTAGTGACCCGTCCTGTGTGATATACAGTATCAGCGGGTTAGTGACCCGTCCTGTGTGATATACAGTATCAGCGGGTTAGTGACCGGTCCTGTGTGATATACAGTATCAGCGGGTTAGTGACCGGTCCTGTGTGATATACAGTATCAGCGGGTTAGTGACCGGTCCTGTGTGATATACAGTATCAGCGGGTTAGTGACCGGTCCTGTGTGATATACAGTATCAGCGGGTTAGTGACCGGTCCTGTGTGATATACAGTATCAGCGGGTTAGTGACCGGTCCTGTGTGATATACAGTATCAGCGGGTTAGTGACCCGTCCTGTGTGATATACAGTATCAGCGGGTTAGTGACCGGTCCTGTGTGATATACAGTATCAGCGGGTTAGTGACCGGTCCTGTGTGATATACAGTATCAGCGGGTTAGTGACCCGTCCTGTGTGATATACAGTATCAGCGGGTTAGTGACCGGTCCTGTGTGATATACAGTATCAGCGGGTTAGTGACCGGTCCTGTGTGATATACAGTATCAGCGGGTTAGTGACCGGTCCTGTGTGATATACAGTATCAGCGGGTTAGTGACCGGTCCTGTGTGATATACAGTATCAGCGGGTTAGTGACCGGTCCTGTGTGATATACAGTATCAGCGGGTTAGTGACCGGTCCTGTGTGATATACAGTATCAGCGGGTTAGTGACCCGTCCTGTGTGATATACAGTATCAGCGGGTTAGTGACCGGTCCTGTGTGATATACAGTATCAGCGGGTTAGTGACCCGTCCTGTGTGATATACAGTATCAGCGGGTTAGTGACCCGTCCTGTGTGATATACAGTATCAGCGGGTTAGTGACCGGTCCTGTGTGATATACAGTATCAGCGGGTTAGTGACCGGTCCTGTGTGATATACAGTATCAGCGGGTTAGTGACCCGTCCTGTGTGATATACAGTATCAGCGGGTTAGTGACCGGTCCTGTGTGATATACAGTATCAGCGGGTTAGTGACCGGTCCTGTGTGATATACAGTATCAGCGGGTTAGTGACCCGTCCTGTGTGATATACAGTATCAGCGGGTTAGTGACCGGTCCTGTGTGATATACAGTATCAGCGGGTTAGTGACCGGTCCTGTGTGATATACAGTATCAGCGGGTTAGTGGTGGGGGGTGGGACCCGTCCTGTGTGATATACAGTATCAGCGGGTTAGTGACCCGTCCTGTGTGATATACAGTATCAGCGGGTTAGTGACCCGTCCTGTGTGATATACAGTATCAGCGGGTTAGTGACCGGTCCTGTGTGATATACAGTATCAGCGGGTTAGTGACCGGTCCTGTGTGATATACAGTATCAGCGGGTTAGTGACCGGTCCTGTGTGATATACAGTATCAGCGGGTTAGTGACCGGTCCTGTGTGATATACAGTATCAGCGGGTTAGTGACCGGTCCTGTGTGATATACAGTATCAGCGGGTTAGTGACCGGTCCTGTGTGATATACAGTATCAGCGGGTTAGTGACCGGTCCTGTGTGATATACAGTATCAGCGGGTTAGTGACCGGTCCTGTGTGATATACAGTATCAGCGGGTTAGTGACCGGTCCTCTGTGATATACAGTATCAGCGGGTTAGTGACCCGTCCTCTGTGATATACAGTATCAGCGGGTTAGTGACCGGTCCTGTGTGATATACAGTATCAGCGGGTTAGTGACCCGGTCCTGTGTGATATACAGTATCAGCGGGTTAGTGACCGGTCCTGTGTGATATACAGTATCAGCGGGTTAGTGACCGGTCCTGTGTGATATACAGTATCAGCGGGTTAGTGACCGGTCCTGTGTGATATACAGTATCAGCGGGTTAGTGACCCGGTCCTGTGTGATATACAGTATCAGCGGGTTAGTGACCGGTCCTGTGTGATATACAGTATCAGCGGGTTAGTGACCGGTCCTGTGTGATATACAGTATCAGCGGGTTAGTGACCCGTCCTGTGTGATATACAGTATCAGCGGGTTAGTGACCGGTCCTGTGTGATATACAGTATCAGCGGGTTAGTGACCGGTCCTGTGTGATATACAGTATCAGCGGGTTAGTGACCCGTCCTGTGTGATATACAGTATCAGCGGGTTAGTGACCCGTCCTGTGTGATATACAGTATCAGCGGGTTAGTGACCGGTCCTGTGTGATATACAGTATCAGCGGGTTAGTGACCGGTCCTGTGTGATATACAGTATCAGCGGGTTAGTGACCCGTCCTGTGTGATATACAGTATCAGCGGGTTAGTGACCCGTCCTGTGTGATATACAGTATCAGCGGGTTAGTGACCGGTCCTGTGTGATATACAGTATCAGCGGGTTAGTGACCGGTCCTGTGTGATATACAGTATCAGCGGGTTAGTGACCCGTCCTGTGTGATATACAGTATCAGCGGGTTAGTGACCCGTCCTGTGTGATATACAGTATCAGCGGGTTAGTGACCGGTCCTGTGTGATATACAGTATCAGCGGGTTAGTGACCGGTCCTGTGTGATATACAGTATCAGCGGGTTAGTGACCGGTCCTGTGTGATATACAGTATCAGCGGGTTAGTGACCGGTCCTGTGTGATATACAGTATCAGCGGGTTAGTGACCGGTCCTGTGTGATATACAGTATCAGCGGGTTAGTGACCCGTCCTGTGTGATATACAGTATCAGCGGGTTAGTGACCGGTCCTGTGTGATATACAGTATCAGCGGGTTAGTGACCGGTCCTGTGTGATATACAGTATCAGCGGGTTAGTGACCGGTCCTGTGTGATATACAGTATCAGCGGGTTAGTGACCGGTCCTGTGTGATATACAGTATCAGCGGGTTAGTGACCGGTCCTGTGTGATATACAGTATCAGCGGGTTAGTGACCGGTCCTGTGTGATATACAGTATCAGCGGGTTAGTGACCGGTCCTGTGTGATATACAGTATCAGCGGGTTAGTGACCGGTCCTGTGTGATATACAGTATCAGCGGGTTAGTGACCGGTCCTGTGTGATATACAGTATCAGCGGGTTAGTGACCGGTCCTGTGTGATATACAGTATCAGCGGGTTAGTGACCGGTCCTGTGTGATATACAGTATCAGCGGGTTAGTGACCGGTCCTGTGTGATATACAGTATCAGCGGGTTAGTGACCGGTCCTGTGTGATATACAGTATCAGCGGGTTAGTGACCCGTCCTGTGTGATATACAGTATCAGCGGGTTAGTGACCGGTCCTGTGTGATATACAGTATCAGCGGGTTAGTGACCGGTCCTGTGTGATATACAGTATCAGCGGGTTAGTGACCCGTCCTGTGTGATATACAGTATCAGCGGGTTAGTGACCCGTCCTGTGTGATATACAGTATCAGCGGGTTAGTGACCGGTCCTGTGTGATATACAGTATCAGCGGGTTAGTGACCGGTCCTCTGTGATATACAGTATCAGCGGGTTAGTGACCCGTCCTGTGTGATATACAGTATCAGCGGGTTAGTGACCCGTCCTGTGTGATATACAGTATCAGCGGGTTAGTGACCCGTCCTGTGTGATATACAGTATCAGCGGGTTAGTGACCGGTCCTCGTGTGATATACAGTATCAGCGGGTTAGTGACCCGTCCTGTGTGATATACAGTATCAGCGGGTTAGTGACCCGTCCTGTGTGATATACAGTATCAGCGGGTTAGTGACCCGTCCTGTGTGATATACAGTATCAGCGGGTTAGTGACCGGTCCTGTGTGATATACAGTATCAGCGGGTTAGTGACCCGTCCTGTGTGATATACAGTATCAGCGGGTTAGTGACCCGTCCTGTGTGATATACAGTATCAGCGGGTTAGTGACCCGTCCTGTGTGATATACAGTATCAGCGGTGTGACCGTCCTGTGTGATATACAGTGGGTTGTGACCCGTCCTGTGTGATATACAGTATCAGCGGGTTAGTGACCCGTCCTGTGTGATATACAGTATCAGCGGGTTAGTGACCCGTCCTGTGTGATATACAGTATCAGCGGGTTAGTGACCGGTCCTGTGTGATATACAGTATCAGCGGGTTAGTGACCGGTCCTGTGTGATATACAGTATCAGCGGGTTAGTGACCCGTCCTGTGTGATATACAGTATCAGCGGGTTAGTGACCCGTCCTGTGTGGGTGGATATACAGTATCAGCGGGTTAGTGACCCGTCCTGTGTGATATACAGTATCAGCGGGTTAGTGACCCGTCCTGTGTGATATACAGTATCAGCGGGTTAGTGACCCGTCCTGTGTGATATACAGTATCAGCGGGTTAGTGACCCGTCCTGTGTGATATACAGTATCAGCGGGTTAGTGACCCGTCCTGTGTGATATACAGTATCAGCGGGTTAGTGACCCGTCCTGTGTGATATACAGTATCAGCGGGTTAGTGACCCGTCCTGTGTGATATACGGAGTATCGGGTGTGCCGGTCCTGTGTGATATACAGTATCAGCGGGTTAGTGACCCGTCCTGTGTGATATACAGTATCAGCGGGTTAGTGACCCGTCCTGTGTGATATACAGTATCAGCGGGTTAGTGACCCGTCCTGTGTGATATACAGTATCAGCGGGTTAGTGACCGGTCCTGTGTGATATACAGTATCAGCGGGTTAGTGACCCGTCCTGTGTGATATACAGTATCAGCGGGTTAGTGACCGGTCCTGTGTGATATACAGTATCAGCGGGTTAGTGACCGGTCCTGTGTGATATACAGTATCAGCGGGTTAGTGACCGGTCCTGTGTGATATACAGTATCAGCGGGTTAGTGACCCGTCCTGTGTGATATACAGTATCAGCGGGTTAGTGACCCGTCCTGTGTGATATACAGTATCAGCGGGTTAGTGACCCGTCCTGTGTGATATACAGTATCAGCGGGTTAGTGACCCGTCCTGTGTGATATACAGTATCAGCGGGTTAGTGACCCGTCCTGTGTGATATACAGTATCAGCGGGTTAGTGACCGGTCCTGTGTGATATACAGTATCAGCGGGTTAGTGACCCGTCCTGTGTGATATACAGTATCAGCGGGTTAGTGACCGGTCCTGTGTGATATACAGTATCAGCGGGTTAGTGACCCGTCCTGTGTGATATACAGTATCAGCGGGTTAGTGACCGGTCCTGTGTGATATACAGTATCAGTGGGTTAGTGACCGGTCCTGTGTGATATACAGTATCAGCGGGTTAGTGACCCGTCCTGTGTGATATACAGTATCAGCGGGTTAGTGACCCGTCCTGTGTGATATACAGTATCAGCGGGTTAGTGACCGGTCCTCTGTGATATACAGTATCAGCGGGTTAGTGACCGGTCCTGTGTGATATACAGTATCAGCGGGTTAGTGACCGGTCCTGTGTGATATACAGTATCAGCGGGTTAGTGACCGGTCCTGTGTGATATACAGTATCAGCGGGTTAGTGTCCGGTCCTCTGTGATATACAGTATCAGCGGGTTAGTGACCGGTCCTGTGTGATATACAGTATCAGCGGGTTAGTGACCCGTCCTGTGTGATATACAGTATCAGCGGGTTAGTGACCGGTCCTGTGTGATATACAGTATCAGCGGCTTAGTGACCCGTCCTGTGTGATATACAGTATCAGCGGCTTAGTGACCCGTCCTGTGTGATATACAGTATCAGCGGGTTAGTGACCCGTCCTGTGTGATATACAGTATCAGCGGGTTAGTGACCGGTCCTCTGTGATATACAGTATCAGCGGGTTAGTGACCGGTCCTCTGTGATATACAGTATCAGCGGGTTAGTGACCCGTCCTGTGTGATATACAGTATCAGCGGGTTAGTGACCGGTCCTCTGTGATATACAGTATCAGCGGGTTAGTGACCCGTCCTGTGTGATATACAGTATCAGCGGGTTAGTGACCGGTCCTGTGTGATATACAGTATCAGCGGGTTAGTGACCGGTCCTGTGTGATATACAGTATCAGCGGGTTGTGGCCCGTCCTGTGTGATATACAGTATCAGCGGGTTAGTGACCCGTCCTGTGTGATATACAGTATCAGCGGGTTAGTGACCGGTCCTCTGTGATATACAGTATCAGCGGGTTAGTGACCGGTCCTGTGTGATATACAGTATCAGCGGGTTACTGACCGGTCCTGTGTGATATACAGTATCAGCGGGTTAGTGACCGGTCCTGTGTGATATACAGTATCAGCGGGTTAGTGACCGGTCCTCTGTGATATACAGTATCAGCGGGTTAGTGACCGGTCCTGTGTGATATACAGTATCAGCGGGTTAGTGACCCGTCCTGTGTGATATACAGTATCAGCGGGTTAGTGACCGGTCCTCTGTGATATACAGTATCAGCGGGTTAGTGACCCGTCCTGTGTGATATACAGTATCAGCGGGTTAGTGACCGGTCCTGTGTGATATACAGTATCAGCGGGTTAGTGACCCGTCCTGTGTGATATACAGTATCAGCGGGTTAGTGTCCGGTCCTCTGTGATATACAGTATCTGGAGTATACGATGAGAGCGCCCCTGACAGGTAGCAGAGGAGTACAGTTTTCTAACCTCTCATTCTCGCTCACCCTTGGATCAGATGACAAGGCTCCTGTGACTGACACCAACATCCCTTCCCACCTGGAGCAGATGCTGGATATTCTGATACAAGAAGAGAGTGAGCGTGAGTCTGGAGAGACGGGGCCCTGTATGGAGTACCTGCTGCACCACAAAGTCCTGGAGACCCTGTACACGCTGGGGAAAGCAGATGTGAGTGCGCTCTGTGACCGGGGGATGGTCGCAGGGTCATAGTGTTCATGGCGGGAATACAAGTAGTTTCTCCTGACCCAGCATGGCAGGCCTGGAGACTTCATTAGGACATGTTCACATCTCATTCTGTGCCACGCTTAACATATATGTATGAAATGTACATGAAAGAGATGCCTCCTATAGAGGCCATACAGTGCTATCTGTCCCCAAAGGGGCCCATTGTACAAAAAATACCAAGTATATGTTCCTTTCCTGGACTCGGAGACTTTACACACTTCTCTTTCCTATCCCATTTTTTCTCTTGCTACATATGCTACGCATAGGAGGAATCTGTGATGTGAACGCCGTCTATTGTGTAGTGTACCCTAGAGCGTCCTGGTGGAATATCCGGGCTGACTCCTCCTCCTCATGAATATTAATGAGCTGATGATATCTTGTGCTTCTCCCCAGTGTCCTCCGGGTATGAAGCAGCAGGTGCTCCTATTCTATACCAAGCTCTTAGGAAGGATTAAGCAGCCGCTGCTCCCCCATATCAACGTGCACCGCCCCGTCCAGGTAAGCAGTGCCGCGCCCCATCCTTTACAAGGAGTTCTCCTATGCTGAGCCGCTCTGCAGCTTCCAGTACCTCTGCTTGCTGTCAGTGAAGCAGTATGAGATGTGGCAGCTGTGGCAGGCGCGTGCCACTAGAAGTCATGCGAGTATTTCCTAACAATTTCTTCATTATTCGCCTTGGTCTTTGCAGAAACTCATCCGGCTGTGTGGCGAAGTCCTAGCGAATCCGACAGAGAATGAAGAGATCCAGTTCTTGTGTATTGTGTGTGCCAAGCTGAAGCAAGACCCCTACCTAGTCAACTTCTTTCTAGAGGTAAGACTTAGAGCGCAGGCTGCAGGGTTACTAGAGCAGCGGAGGGGACTTGTCCGTCACTATGTAACATAACCATTCACAGCCTATGCATTAAAGTCATCAGGAGAACAGGGGACGGAAAGTGACTGGAGTGTCAGTGCACATATATGACCGTGCTCCATTCACATCTATAGGGAGATTAGTCCTGGCAGCCCCATACGAGTAAATGGAGCGCCAGTCATGCAAAGAAGCTTTGGGAAAACTTTCGTTCCCCCATTCTCCTGATCACTGAGAGACCCATCAGTCGGACCCCCATCGATCGGATAGGAGATAAGTGTCCTTAATGACACAACCCCTTTAATTCACAATGAAAATACTCATTACCATAATAAGACAAACAATATTAGGGTTTCTATGGTGATTGCCCACCCCTGTGCCGTTCCTTCAGTTTTGGTGACATCAGTAAAGATCACTGGAGTGCCATCTTTTACTATAATTTGGATGGGGGGTTTCCTTGCAGATTTTGGTTATTATATCTAAATACAAGATCTGTTTCTGTGCTGTGAATTTCTGCTTCATTTATTTTCCTAGAGCAAACTGAAGACATGTGACAGCGCCGGATCCTCCAATAACCTGGGGGCAGCTGCTGGGGGCAGCACCGAGGAGGTTGTAGCTAATGACACAGGGCAGGCTCGGCCTCCAGGGGCAGCTGATACCGTACATGCCCTCCCTAATCCTACCCCCACAGACAAGCCTGAGGCGTGCGCTGCTCCCGGGCCGTCCTCTAACCACATCCTGCAAGACTATAATCTGGTCAATTCCTTATTAAACTTGACAAAGAGCCCGGTGAGTGCGCCTGCGATGTCTGTCCATGCTGTATATGTGCATGAAGCCAGTATATAATCTACTCATGTCATCTCTTCCAGGATGGCCGCATAGCTGTCAAAGCCTGTGAAGGGTTAATGTTACTGGTGAGTCTGCCGGAGCTGGCGGCTGCCAAGTGCCTTACGCAGAACACCTCTCTGTGTGAGCTGCTGACCGACCGGCTGACCTCCCTGTATCGCGCTCTTCCACAGTCCATCGACCCCCTGGACATTGAGACTGTAGAGGGGATTAACTGGGGGTAAGAGCCTTCCTGGTCTGGACCTGCCTCGCTCTTGTTTATGGCGGCTGTAAGATATGGGCTGGATGTTTTTGTACCTGTAATAATAGACCCCTTTGTCCTCTGCAGACTGGATTCGTACAGTGTTAAGGAGGACGCCTCGGCCTTCCCAGGGAAGAGGGCCCTGATCTCATTCCTGTCCTGGTTTGATTATTGTGATCAGCTTATTAAAGAGGCGCACAGGGTGAGTGCCCGGGATCTCCGCACAGTCCTGCAGATGGCTCAGCTATTATAGTGCTAGGGAGAAGTAATGAAAGGACTCGGAGCAAGTCCTGTGGGTACATGAGAAGTTACTGATCGTGGGGGTCCGACCACTGGGCCACCCCTAATGCTGAGAATGGTCCCTCATTTTCCTGATATGAATGCAGCGGCTGGTTGTGCAGTTTCATTGCTTCTCTATCTATATAAAAATGGAGGAGATGGATGAGTACAGCACCGACAGACATGAATGGAGCCGCACACAACTGCACCACCTGCAGCTCCACTCATACAGGGAGGATTGGATACCAATGTTGGGAAACTTATCACTTATCCTGTGTAATGAAGAGGTTTCAGTTTTTTTTTCTAGTGCTCAGCTATCCACAGCATCAGTATCTGATCAGTGTGGGTCTGACACCTGCACCCTGCACCGATCAGGCCACAATGGGGCCAGCTAATGTATTGTGGTAGCTCCGGAGCACTGCAGCTCTCTGCCTATTATATGAATAGGAACATTGCTGCCTCCAGCATCAGGACATGGTCCATGCAGGGTCCGGGTGTTCACCCCCCACCAATGGGATACTGATGGCCTATCCTGTGGACAAGTCATCAGTATAAAAAACTGCCTGGGCACAGGAAAACCCCTTTAAGGAGGATCTTTCATCCCCTCCACCTACTCCAGCTCTTTACATCCTTCACTAGGCGCCTCTGCACTGATTCTGGCGCACACTCAGCACTGTAATATTACGGCGCTGTAATGCTGCAGGTACAGGAGCTCTGCCTGCGGTGTTACTTCCGGCACATAATCCGACTTCAGTGGATTAACCCCCTGGATGCTGTGATCAATAGCGATCATGGCATCCAGGGTTCTGGGGGCAAGATCAATCCCCCCCCAGCGTCACCCCTCAGAACCCCCGCAATAAAATCATGGGTTTCGAGGGGTTGCCATGGCAGTCAGGAGGGCAGGCAATGGCCTTCTGACTGCCTATGTACAGTACACAGAGTGCAGTACGTATCGCAGTACATTAAACTGGGGATCTGAGATCCGAGCTTCAGGTCCCCCTGTGGGACACAAACACATAGTAAAAAGTCACACTAATAAACAGACATGTTAGGTGTCCCCTCTTGTGTACAAGTCCCCACTATCGAAAATTAGACTGATTTATCCTGTACAGTGAAAAAAAAACGCATTGCGCAAATTAACGCATTTTGGTCACCTCGTTTTCCCCAAAAAAATAACAATAAAAAGTGATGAAAGTCCTGCATGCCAAACATTGGTACCAATAAAAAGTACAACTTGCCCCACAAATAAAGAGCCCTGACAAATCTCCGCCAACAGCACAGTAATAAAGTTATAGGTGTCAGAATATCCTTCATTTGTAAAAGCAACAAAACATTCTAAAAACCAATATAAATCTGGTATCGCCGTAATCGCATCGTCACACCGCCTGGTCAGTATATAATGCAGAGCGAACGCCGTAAAAACTAAATGCAAAATAATAAAAGCTAATCCAGATATTATATGTACTAATGAAAGTACAACCTGTCACACAAAGAACAAGCCCTCACATAGCGATGTGGACAGAAAAATAAAAACTTATGAATTGTGGAAGACGAGGAGGGAAAATATGAAAAAAGTCGCCGAGCATTTACGTACAAACTACCCTGCGTCGTTAAAGGGTTAAGCATGTAAAGGCTGTGGGAGTGAGAGATCTGACTGATATATACGTCTCTATCTGAACATAATATGAGGTGTTTATTCCTCTTAAGATGGCTGCCAGCACTATGGCTCGGTCGGTGCGGGAGAGGTTCCTGGTTACCATATTGGAGCCGCAGCTCATGCAGACGTAAGTACCTGTTCACATTGTACTGATTATAACCCGATCCTAGGAAGGAGGCTCCACAGATTGTACATCATATTCTGCACAATATTCATTGTATCTGCTGAGAGTCAGAGGCTGTGACCCTGTCCTGATCTGCTCTCACAGCTGAGGGTTTGCTACAATTGTACAGACGGTAGCAGCACAGTCTCGATATAATGTATCAGTGCAGGAAATATGTGTCAGTTTGGAGTCTACCACACAGATCCAATTGTAACAAACCCTCAGCTGTGAGAAGTATTAGATCTGGACAGGTTTTCAGGCCCTGGAGGTAGAGATCTGGTAAATGGTAATGAGGACAAAGTCAATCTGTACATTTATATAAATATAGATAAAGCCAGAGCCGCCGTGTTTGGTGGCTGCCTCTTCCTTCTGTCCTGTTATGGTCTCATGTCCTCCTGTTTGTCCTCTTTCACGCTCTCAGGTCGGAGATCGGGATCCTGACGGCCACCTCCCTTCTCCATAGGATTGTGCGGCAGGTGACGTCGGAGGCTTTGCTGGAGGAGATGGTTTATTTCCTCCTGGGAGAGCAGCGAGAGCCGGAGACGCTGAGCGCCATCCAGAGGTTCCCGCTACGTCACCGCCTCATAGAGCACTGCAACCACATATCAGACGAGGTGAGGCCGGCCGCTTAAAGGGATGCCAATAATCAAATAGTATTGGGTGACGTACAGATCTTATGATTAGATAGGTTGCCAATAGGTGGTAGGGTCTGCCGATCAGCCGATAGAAGAGACTGCAGTATTGGGCTGAGCACTGCCACCTGTAACTACGTGCTAGTGCTTGGTATTGCAGCTCCGCCACTTTCATATGAATGGCTTAAGGGACAGGTCATCAATATTTAAGTCCCAGAAAACCCCTTTAAGACCTGACACTGCATCCAGATGGAGAGGGACTGGAGGGCTGCCGGCAGGGAGTTACAGAAGCAGCATAGTTGTAGCTTCCCTTTCCTGCTGGTTTGTTACAGTGTATCAGCTTGGAATCCAGTCTGTTTACAGAGGACTGTCTACACTGTAACAAAACCTCAGCTGTCATGTCACTATTACATTTGGACACTAGGTCTGAATTAGCATCTACCTCTAATGTTGATGAGATTTGTGAAATGTATTTCCAAACCTTTTTTGCACAATTATTTCTACCCCCAAAATTCCAATGTGAACAGGTCCTGAGTCTGCATGTTTATCAGCTCCTTATATTAACCCCTGCGTACCCACAGATCAGTATTATGACACTGCGGCTCTTCGAGCACCTACTGCAGAAACCCAATGAGCACATCCTTTATAACCTGATCCTGCGAAACCTGGAGGAGAGGAACTACACCGAGTACAAGCCCCCGTGTCCGGAGGACAAAGACATAGTGGAGAACGGGCAGATCCCAGGAGCAGTGTATGTATGATGAGTGTGAGCGCCCCCTCCTGGCTCTCGCTTGTTGATACAGATATATTCTCATTACCAGGATCCTGATTTCTTGTCTGTTTATACAGAGATCTTGAAGAAGACCCCATCTTTACCGACATCTCTCCTGACAACACTATGTCAAAAGAGTGGCTGAGCGCGTCTCCGCCCATCACACCCGATCATCAGAGAACGGACGGTAAAACTGAAGTGCACAAAATCGTCAACAGGTGAGTCCAGAAAGTATGTGCCCCCTATGTATAAGTGTGTGACCGCTGAGGGCCTGCGAGTTCCTCATGTGACTGTAGCGGTGGTGCACACGAGAGACCTCACTGCATTCCCTTCTTTGGGGGTCTTGATCAGACTCTTATCCCTCTACCCTGTGCAGCTCCACAATCCGTCTGAAGTCACAGCAATTCTTTTATGTCCATTTCTAGTTTTCTCTGTCTGGTTCCTGATGAAGCAAAATCTTCCTATCAAGTAGAAGGCACCGGCTACGACACCTACCTCAGAGACGCCCATCGTCAGGTAGCCTGAGGTTTCATCTATTAACTCATTAAGGACACAGAGAACATGGCTGCTTCCTTCTTCACAGGAAGTCACCTCAGGCCCATTGATCGTGACGTCATGTCACTTCCTGAGACACAGAATTCAGCCATGTTCTCTAATCCTGCACAACCCCTTTAAGGACGCGGGTCCTTTTTTATTTTTCCATTGTTTCACACTAAAAGTCATAACTTTGTCATTGTAATGTTTACATGGCCATATAAGTGCTTGTTTTTATGCGCAATGAGATGTCATTTTCTTTTGCACCATTTTGTAAAACATTTAGCTCAGATCTTATTAACTCTTTCTTAGCGAGATGGAGTCTGCCATCTTTTTTTTTTTTTACTGTTCTAGATGTTGCAAGGCCCTGGGCATGATAAGTTACCTTTATTACAGCGATACAAGTTTATATTGGGACTTTACATTGTTGTACTTTTACACAATAAGGTGCCGCTGGTGTGAGAGCCGGCATTTGTGTGAGGGCTTGTTTTTTGTGGGAATGTCTGTCATTCTTCTTGTTACCATTTTGGGTTATATATGACTTTTTTAGAATTTTTTTTGAGATAATAATGTTCTATGTTTTATACTATGGGCTGTTATGGAGGCATAAATATCACATAGCAGTGATGCAGCGATGGTCATACGTACCGAATACTGCTTGCTTGTAACAGCTGACAAGCCCATCCTGTAAATGTGCCACACACATTAGCTGGAGGAAATCCTTGTGATACATTGTAGCGAGCCGTGCACCTGTGTGAGCAGCATGTGTGCACTGACGGCAGGCGGAGGTCTGGATGGCATTGAATAGGGTTTTATTAGCAGGTGACTGGGGCCTCCCTATACTATACTATTAGCTCCTATTTTTGGGTCTCATCATTTCTTGTCCTTTCCCTAGTTCCGGGATTACTGTGCAATCTGCCTGCGCTGGGAGTGGCCCGGCACAGCAAAACCCATCGAGAAGTGCAATTTAGAGGCTCCGTTCTTCGAGGGACATTTCCTGAAAGTTCTCTTTGACAGAATGGGCCGGATACTGGATCAGGTACGCTTCACACTGACGTAACCGGACACAGACTTGTCTTGAGGTTATGCCGTACTTGTGTTGGGGGTGTGGCTATGATAAGGGGCGGGGTTAGGGCAGGGCTTATAGCGGATGGCTTTGTCGTTGACTAGCTTACACCTGACGCTGTTTCTCCTCCGCAGCCTTATGATGTGAACTTACAGGTGACGTCTGTGCTCTCCAAGCTTTCTCTCTTCCCTCACCCTCATGTGCATGAATTCCTGTTGGACCCCTACGTCAACCTGGCCCCCGGGTGCCGCTCCCTCTTCTCTGTCATTGTCAGGGTGAGTGCTTTACTTTACACCTAGGATGACCGTGTTACGAGGGAACTCCCCCAGGAGCCTCCGACGATCTGCTGTGATCACTGAGGGGGGACATAAAGCCAATAACACTCCACACCCCATCTCCTGTAGCTCTCAATAGGGGCCCCTGCCCAGGGGCGGGCCCCTGCCCATAAAGAGGCGGGGCCCCTGCCCATAAAGAGGCGGGGCCCCTGCCCATAAAGAGGCGGGGCCCATTGTTACTCAGATTGTTGTGGTCCTAGCAGCCGGTGTCTTGGGTAATGACCAGATCTTCACAGTGTACGGCCCCATATAACTTCATAACCGGTAATCTGGCTGCTGAGGATTCTGTCGTGTCCTAGCTTGTCACCCAACTTTCCTACAATCGGATATAACACTCAGTTATCAGTTTTACATCACCGTGGCCCTGATAATGGTGATATCTTTCTTTTCCAGGTGGTTGGGGATCTCATGGTGAGAATTCAGCGGATCCCAGATTTCAACCCTAAACTCCTGCTGGTGAGGAAGAGGTTACTGGGGCTGGAGCCCGATGGGCCGATGTAAGTCTATGGCTGCCGTCTCTTCTATCCTCAATGTATCCCTCACACTTGCATCTCACTCAGCTTTCCCAGATTCCAGAATGGCACATCTATCTAGTTATTCTGTGATGTGTGGCAGAATTAGTAATGTGGCCCCTCGTACAGTTTTGAGAGGTAATGTCACTCAGCTTTGTAAGAGTCCATTGATGGAGATTAGCCATTCAGGAGCCTGGGTGAGCTGGGTTGGAGGATGTAATATATCCTCAGTTTGTTGTCACTGCTGCTGCATTTCTTCTCTTCTCCGCAGTGTTGATCACATGACGTTGTTAGAGGGGGTCATCGTGCTGGAGGAATTCTGCAAAGAATTGGCTGCCATTGCCTTTGTAAAGTACCACAGCTCCACCACGCCCTGACGCCGCCCCCAGAACTGTCACTGCGGCATCTACGAGACCAAATTTTACTTATTTAATTTGTTTTTATTTTTGGCTTAAGACTTTTTCTTGGAAAGAAGGGAAATTGGGCAGAGACCTTGAGGCGACTTCTCCGGGCCGAAGCCGCATGCACAGAGATGTTAGTCGTGGGTTTACTTTCCGTTCTCCGTTACCTTATGTGTTTTACAGAACTTTTTAATCGTCGGGGATTTTTCTGCAGGATGTTTTTATTTTGCATGCATTTTATTTAAAGAAAAAAAAAAACCTCAATCACCCATCAGAAGCCGCCGACGATGTCATCAGATGTTAGAGGTGGGCGGAGTCTGATCATTCGGATGTTTACATAAAAACACGTAAAGTATTTTATCAGAAAACATTTCAGAGATGACGCCGTCGGTGTACAGCAGCGCTCCCGCGGGTGTACGAACACAACCCGGAGTCTGCTCTAATACTGCACTCAAAATGGAAACCCTCCCCTCCTCCTTTTTGTATTGAAGAGCGAAAACGGAACACGCCACAGATTTTATGGGACAAACCCGACGCGTTTCACCACTTTTATCTTTCCGGGAGGAGCAGTGTCTGATACAGTGGATTATGTCCGGTCCTTGCATGTCATGCCGTCACCCGCCCCATCTGACAGCGAAGCGCTCGTGTGTAATGTGCCGTGGTGCCAGCTCTCACTGCTTCTTCATGTGCTGCTACATCCACCCCATTTTTATTGTTTTTTTTTTTCTTTCTTTCTTTGATATTGGAGCAAATGTTAGAGCTAGAGACCTGAAGCTTGTAAGAAAATAATATATTTCATGACCGGATGTCAATTATCTTATCGGTATATTTGCTTTCTGTATATATGTAATGTATAAATTGTATTATACATACATATAAAGTCATTACCAGGAGGCTCTCTGGTTTTTTTCCATGTGTGCGGTTTAAGTCTTAGGCTGAGGCTACACGTTTCAGAAACACAGCTTTTTTTTTGTTGTAGATTTTGCTGCGATTTTTTGTGCCAAAGCCAGGAGTGGATTGAGCAGAAGGGAGAAGTATAAGAAGCTTCTTATTTATGTCCCATTCCTTTGTAGACATTCTTGGCTTTGGCTCAAAAAACGCAACAAAAGCTGTGTTTCCACAACGTGGGACCTCGGCCTTAAGGCTAAAGCCCCACATTGCGGAAACAGCTTTTTTTTTTTTTTATGGAGCTATGCGCAAACTGCCCGACCACTGCACAAAGCTCAGACACCAGAAATGACCAATTAAAATGAGTTTGGTTTGAGAGTACATAAAAAATTCTACCACAATTACATTGCAAGTCAAGCACAATTCAGGACCAACCCTCAGTGACTCACTAAAGACCGTGTGTGGTTAATGCACAGGGTACACACTGGTTTTGGTCCAGTGAAATCATCATCATTTTAGCCCCTCAAGTTCTAGCAGAGTCCAGGATTGGCAGAGTTTTGTAAGTTAGAACTTCTGGACATAAAAACAGTTTGCCCCTGATGTGCTAATACACATTTCACAGCACTGTACATTGTGTCATCCCTCACATCAGTTCCTGTCCCCATTAGGGCACCCACTGGAAACCTCTAAATACAGTTCACCCCTGGTGTGTTAATATACATTCCACAGCACTGTCATCACTTGAAACATCTATATACGGTTTGCCCATGTGGTTCTAATGCACAGGATCAACACTGGGTCTGTATTCAAGAATATCACTATAGCTGTCAACCTTCAATTTGTGGCAGAGACAAGGGATCATTTTCTAAGAACATTCTCCACCTGTTTCCAACACATTGGGGAGCCACTCAAAAAAAAAAAAAAAGAGAGAGTTGAAGCTGCAGACGATTTTCTCCATCTGTATTTTTGTTCTGATCACGTGTCTAGTCTGCATTTTTTTCTATAGCAATATATAACCGTTTTTAGACAACATAAACCTTATCCAGTAACATTAACCCCTTCTGGCCACAGACATTTTTTTGATTTTCATTTTTTTATTCCTCTCTTTACAAAAGCCATATATATTTTTTTTGGGCTATTCACAGAGCCTTATGAGGGCTTAATTTTTGCGGAACAAATTGTACTTTATAATTATGCTATTTAATGTTCTGTACGATGTACTGGGAAGCTAGAAAAAAAAAATCAAAATGAGACGGAATTAGAAAAAATAACTGTTTGTGCGACATTTTTTTTTTAAGGATTTTGCTTTACAGTGTTCACTGTGCAGCCCACATGATGTCATCTGTATTCTATGGCTCGGTACAATTCCAAGGATACCATATTTATTTATTTATTTATATATATATATTTTATTATTTTTCTTCCCAAACATTTTAACCATTTAAAAAATCCGAAACTTTGCAAAAAAAAAAATAAATTCTTGGTGTTGCCCTATTCTGACCAACTTTTTAATATATTTATTATATATCTTAGCTAATAAAAGGGGAAGATTTAATCTTAATTTATTTTACTTATAGACTACCTAGGGATTGTGGACTGCAGGGGGTCTGATGACTGATAAAAAGCAATGCTTTGTACAATCCCTATCGCTAGGCTTCCAGCTGCCATAGTAACAGATCGCAGCCACCGGAAAAATGTTGCCTTGGTCACCTTTGAGTAAGGCATTAGGAGGGTTAATGTTGGCAATCGGTGCGGGCACTGCTGCTCAGTCTACGCTGTATAATACAGCAGTGACCCGGTGACCGCCGTATTTATGGTAAGATGATCAATTGATTGACAATAGCAGGACTAGGAGCAGGATTAATTCCTTCATGAAAATTACAGATGAATGATTTTAGAGTTTTCTGACGGGGGCAAAGTATAAGAGATAGGAACAAGTGTTGGCTCCTGTCTACACTCTCCAAGGGAACGGAAACACAGAGAAAGGAAGAAGAGGTGTCCCCCGTCCCCAGCACAGTACACCGGACCCTCTATAGTTCCCCTAGGACACTGCACCGTCTCCCCCTGGCTCCTCTATAGTTCCCCTAGATCACTGCACCGTCTCCCCCCGACCCCTCTATAGTTCCCCCAGGACGCTGCACCGTCTCCCCCCGACCCCTCTATAGTTCCCCCAGGACGCTGCACCGTCTCCCCCCGACCCCTCTATAGTTCCCCCAGGACGCTGCACCGTCTCCCCCGACGACCCCTCTATAGTTCCCCCAGGACGCTGCACCGTCTCCCCCCGACCCCTCTATAGTTCCCCCAGGCACTGCACCGTCTCCCCCCGACCCCTCTATAGTTCCCCCAGGACGCTGCACCGTCTCCCCCGCCCCTCTATAGTTCCCCCCCCCCAGGACACTGCACCGTCTCCCCCGACCCCTCTATAGTTCCCCCAGGACACTGCACCGTCTCCCCCCCGACCCCTCTATAGTTCCCCCAGGACACTGCACCGTCTCCCCCCGACCCCTCTATAGTTCCCCCAGGACACTGCACCGTCTCCCCCCGACCCCTCTTGTCGCCCCAGGACACTGCACCGTCTCCCCCGACCCCTCTTAGTTCCCCCAGGACACTGCACCGTCTCCCCCCGACCCCTCTATAGTTCCCCCAGGACACTGCACCGTCTCCCCCCGACCCCTCTATAGTTCCCCCAGGACACTCCCCCCGCCCCTCACCCCCGTCTCCCCCCCGACCCCTCTATAGTTCCCCCAGGACACTGCACCGTCTCCCCCCGACCCCTCTATAGTTCCCCCAGGACACTGCACCGTCTCCCCCCCGACCCCTCTATAGTTCCCCCAGGACACCTTGCACCGTCTCCCCCCGACCCCTCTATAGTTCCCCCAGGACACTGCACCGTCTCCCCCCGACCCCTCTATAGTTCCCCCAGGACACTGCACCGTCTCCCCCCGACCCCCCTCTATAGTTCCCCCAGGACACTGCACCGTCCCCCCCGACCCCTCTATAGTTCCCCCCGACCCCTCTATAGTTCCCCCAGGACACTGCACCGTCTCCCCCCGACCCCTCTATAGTTCCCCCAGGACACTGCACCGTCTCCCCCGACCCCTCTATAGTTCCCCCAGGACACTGCACCGTCTCCCCCCGACCCCTCTATAGTTCCCCCCCCCCCAGGACACTGCACCGTCTCCCCCCCGACCCCTCTATAGTTCCCCCAGGACACTGCACCGTCTCCCCCGACCCCTCTATAGTTCCCCCAGGACACTGCACCGTCTCCCCCCGACCCCTCTATAGTTCCCCCAGGACACTGCACCGTCTCCCCCGACCCCTCTATAGTTCCCCCAGGACACTGCACCGTCTCCCCCCGACCCCTCTATAGTTCCCCCAGCCCCCCCCCCCCCCCCCCCCACCCCCTATGTTCCCCCAGGACACTGCACCCCCCGTCTCCCCCCCCACCCCTCTATAGTTCCCCCAGGACACTGCACCGTCTCCCCCCGACCCCTCTATAGTTCCCCCAGGACACTGCACCGCCCCCCCGACCCCCTCTATAGTTCCCCCAGGACACTGCACCGTCTCCCCCCCCACCCCTCTATAGTTCCCCCAGGACACTGCACCGTCTCCCCCCGACCCCTCTATAGTTCCCCCAGGACACTGCACCGTCTCCCCCCGACCCCTCTATAGTTCCCCCAGGACACTGCACCGTCCCCCGACCCCTCTATAGTTCCCCCAGGACACTGCACCGTCTCCCCCCGACCCCTCTATAGTTCCCCCAGGACACTGCACCGTCTCCCCCCGACCCCTCTATAGTTCCCCCAGGACACTGCACCGTCTCCCCCCCGACCCCTCTATAGTTCCCCCAGGACACTGCACCGTCTCCCCCCGACCCCTCTATAGTTCCCCCAGGACACTGCACCGTCTCCCCCCGACCCCTCTATAGTTCCCCCAGGACACTGCACCGTCTCCCCCCGACCCCTCTATAGTTCCCCCAGGACACTGCACCGTCTCCCCCCCGACCCCTCTATAGTTCCCCCAGGACACTGCACCGTCTCCCCCCGACCCCTCTATAGTTCCCCCAGGACACTGCACCGTCTCCCCCCGACCCCTCTATAGTTCCCCCAGGACACTGCACCGTCTCCCCCCGACCCCTCTATAGTTCCCCCAGGACACTGCACCGTCTCCCCCCGACCCCTCTTCCCCCGACCCCTTATAGTTCCCCCAGGACACTGCACCGTCTCCCCCCGACCCCTCTATAGTTCCCCCAGGACACTGCACCGTCTCCCCCCGACCCCTCTATAGTTCCCCCCAGGACACTGCACCGTCTCCCCCCGACCCCTCTATAGTTCCCCCAGGACACTGCACCGTCTCCCCCCGACCCCTCTATAGTTCCCCCAGGACACTGCACCGTCTCCCCCCGACCCCTCTATAGTTCCCCCAGGACACTGCACCGTCTCCCCCCGACCCCTCTATAGTTCCCCCAGGACACTGCACCGTCTCCCCCGACCCCTCTATAGTTCCCCCAGGACACTGCACCGTCTCCCCCCGACCCCTCTATAGTTCCCCCAGGACACTGCACCGTCTCCCCCGACCTCTCTATAGTTCGCCCCCGACCCCTCTATAGTTCCCCCAGGACACTGCACCGTCTCCCCCCGACCCCTCTATAGTTCCCCCAGGACACTGCACCGTCTCCCCCCGACCCCTCTATAGTTCCCCCAGGACACTGCACCGTCTCCCCCCGACCCCTCTATAGTTCCCCCAGGACACTGCACCGTCTCCCCCCGACCCCTCTATAGTTCCCCCAGGACACTGCACCGTCTCCCCCCGACCCCTCTATAGTTCCCCCAGGACACTGCACCGTCTCCCCCCGACCCCTCTATAGTTCCCCCAGGACACTGCACCGTCTCCCCCCGACCCCTCTATAGTTCCCCCAGGACACTGCACCCGTCTCCCCCCGACCCCTCTATAGTTCCCCCAGGACACTGCACCGTCTCCCCCCGACCCCTCTATAGTTCCCCCAGGACACTGCACCGTCTCCCCCCCGACCCCTCTATAGTTCCCCCAGGACACTGCACCGTCTCCCCCCGACCCCTCTATAGTTCCCCCAGGACACTGCACCGTCTCCCCCCGACCCCTCTATAGTTACCCCAGGACACTGCCCCCTCCCCCCCCGACCTCTCTATAGTTCCCCCCGACCCCTGTATAGTTCCCCCAGGACACTGCACCGTCTCCCCCCGACCCCTCTATAGTTCCCCCAGGACACTGCACCGTCTCCCCCCGACCCCTCTATAGTTCCCCCAGGACACTGCACCGTCTCCCCCCGACCCCTCTAGGGTTCCCCCAGGACACTGCACCGTCTCCCCCCGACCCCTCTATAGTTCCTCCATGACACTGCACCGTCTCCTCCCGACCCCTCTATAGTTCCCCCAGGACACTGCACCGTCTCCCCCCCGACCCCTCTATAGTTCCCCCAGGACACTGCACCGTCTCCCCCCGACCCCTCTATAGTTCCCCCAGGACACTGCACCGTCTCCCCCCAACCCCTCTATAGTTACCCCAGGACACTGCACCGTCTCCCCCCAACCCCTCTATAGTTCCCCCAGGACACTGCACCGTCTCCCCCCGACCACTCTATAGTTCCCCCCGACCACTCTATAGTTCCCCCTGACCCCTCTATAGTTCCCCTTTTGCCCCCACTACTCCGGGCTGACTCTTCTTATAAGCGCAGCCTGTCTTCCCCTGTCACATGACTTGAGGGTGTCATGTGATCGTGTGACGTCGGCAGGTCCTCACGAGCAGTCATGGCTGCTGAGAAGGCTTCCCGGCTCTTATCACTGCACGGTCTGTTCCCGGTGTACAAGTCCTCGGGAGTGACGTCAGCCCAGACCCTGAATGACCTGAAGAGCCGCCTGCTGAGAGGTCAGAGCCGGGGCAGGCGGGGCCGGTAACGGCGTGCTGAGGGATATACACATGGGGGGCGCCATGATGGGATGTGCCGACGTAGCGTGGAGGCGTGACCGCACCAGCCAGTCACATCGCTGCTTTCATATTCTAACATGTGCTGGAAAATGAAAGCTTCATTGTGATTGGCTGCCATAAACCACACAGCTATTGTATGGTGTATGTATGACATGTGACAATGGGAAACAATTACATTTATACCAGGTCACATGGTACACGGGGCGTAGTAATTAGGATAGTAACCGTGGTGTACGATACGGCGTCATACCATTGTGTGTTGGCCCCTCCTCTTCCTGTTAACCCCTTCCCGTGCGCACACTTATTTATAAATCTTACTCAGAGGACAGTTGTTACATTTAGCGCTGATGCGATTGTGATTATGCTATAAGATAAAATTTGGGTGTAAATCTCCCGAAATCGCCCTGTACTATTAACCATGTACCTGCCAGGGGCGGGGTGGGGGTGACTCGGGGTGTCACGGGCCTGTTTGGGGTATTTGCTGATCTGTTGCTATGTGTCCATGTAGAAGCCGGGCTGAAAGAATTTACGAAGAGGAAGAAACAGACGCTGAAAATCGGCCATGGAGGGACCTTGGACAGCGCGGCCTGCGGACTGCTGGGTAATCTGAGCGCAATCTCTGGGGGGCAACGTTAAATGGGTTTGGACATTACAGACCCTTACACTGGCAGATCACCAGGGGTCCGACCAGCAGAACGGAGCCCCACATTACATCCTTTATTAAAGGGCCGGTGTCCAGACTCACCGACCTGAAACATTCTAATGGACAGTCGGGGGGATTTAATCAGGAAAATTCTCCGAAACGTGGAATACACGACAAGCGCTAAATGTATTATGTATGGCAGGGGTGTCAAACTCATTTTCACCGGGGGCCACTTCAGCCTCACGGGGTACCTTGAAGGGCCAAGATTATTTTACACATGTATAAAAGTAACTTCTCCTTAACAGATACTGTTACAATCCGCCCTTTGAGGTCAACCAGGAAGAACATAATGTATTGTTAAAACCTAAGACATTGGCATGTTACATACTATCCTCATCCTTTTCTGAATATATCAAAAATTAAGCACTATACAAATACTGTTTACCCCTGCAAATGGTATTATGCTCTATAGTTGCCTCTGCACACGGTATTACGCCCCACAGCGGCCTCTGCACACGGTATTATGCTCAATAGTTGCCCCTGCACACGGTATTATGCTCCATATTGGCCCCTGCAATCAGTATTATGCTCCTTAGTGGGCCCTGCACACTGTATTATGCTCTATATTGGCCCCTGCACACGGTATTATCCTTCATAGTGGCCCCTGCTCACGTTATTATGCTCCATAGTGGCCCCTGCAATCGGTATTATGCTCCTTAGTGGCCCCTGCATTGGTATTATGCCCCATAGTGGCCCCTGCAAACGGTATTATAGTCCATAGTGGCCCCTGCACATGGTATTATGCCCCATAGTGGCCCCTGCAAACGGTATTATAGTCCATAGTGGCCCCTGCACATGGTATTATGCCCCATAGTGACCCCCCCCACCCATGAACTATTATTATACTCTGGGGTCTTTTCAGAACCCAGAGTATAATGATCGGAGACCCAGGTGGTGACAAACATAAAACCAATATTACTTACCTGGGCCCCGGTGCGCTCCCTGCATTCGGCCTTCTTCAATGTCGCACAGACCGGCGTCGCGACATAATGACGTCGGCCTGGCTCACGTGACGCCTGGGACGTCACCAAAAAAGGCCGAAGCCGGCTGGGAGCAACATCGGATCGCCGGAGAGGTGAGTAACAATGGTTTTTATGTTTATCACCTCCCCGGGGTCTCCGATTATTATACTCCGGGGTCTGAAAAGACCCCGGAGTATAATAATAGTAGTATTTGATGGGGTTCGCGGGCCGCGTCCTCACTTACCATCCCCACTCCTGCACACAGCCGCTTCTGCGTCCCATAGCAGAAGGAGAAGCGGGGGCGGCCACGACCAGCAGCGGGGATCGGTAAGTAAATAGGCCGTTACGTGCCGGGGATACTCCAGCAGGCAACGGCTTATATATATATATATATATATATATATATATATATATATATATATAAACTTATCCTCACCTACCTCCGATGCCTTGATGCAGCTGCTGCCTCCTCTTCTTGTCCGCGACGTCTGCGTGTCAGCGTAGGAGGCGTGATGACGTCATTGTATCGCCGCCTGCACTAACATGCAGAGGTCTTGTAAACCAGCCCAGGACAGGTATCGCGCAGCTTTGTTTTTGTTTTTTTTAAGCGGCCTGTCCTGGGCTGGTTTACATTACAGATAAGTGCCGGGCCGGATAACAGAAGGCAGCGGGCCGGATTCGGCCAGCGGGCCTTGTGTTTGACACCTGTGATGTATGGTGACTCTTATTGCGTTTTTTACTTTTTCTAAACAGAAGTCATAAAATGTGCAAAAAGTATAAATGAGGTGACTTTTTGGGGCAGAGGATTGTATGGCAGCCGTGTGTAGCCCGTCACATCATGCTTATTATTCTGCTCTCAGTGTATCCTGTTTAACTGCCCAATGTGCATCTGCACTGTAACAAGCCCTCAGCTGTGAGCAGGACAAGCTCCGGCTTCAACCTCTTGATGTAAATAGTGTTTCTATTCGCTGACAACAAGCAGGGTATTAAAATTGTTGAGGAAACAAAACTTAAAGTCCATTAGAAAGATTTACAGTAGAGTAGAGTATCCCTTTAAGGCAGCCACAAGCAGCTGATGGGAAGGAGGTACAGACAGACGGGACACCCCACTGGTCAGTAATGCCCGGAGCGCTCACAGTATCTCATAGACACAATCACAGGGTCTAATCCATATGGCAGGCTCCATTTATTACTGTCAGGAGGCGGAGTTAGAGAGTCATGTGACTGACACTCACTCTTAATTCTCTCTCCATCCAGTGGTCGGTATTGGTGATGGGACCAAGATGTTAGGGGCGATGCTGAGCGGGAGTAAGGTAAGCGCCCTGTGCGTCCTGTCCTCTATTCACACTGTACTGTAGTACCGTATGTGATGCGGACAACTGCATCTGGAGGAGAGCGTCAGACTGAGCCCATGAAGGGGTTCTCCTTCTGATCTCAGATTGAGGTGGGGAATTCTCCTCTAATTTTATTACACAGCAGTACAGTAACAAGGCATGTGCTTTTATGTCCTCTATGACAGAAGTACACCACCACCGGGCAGCTGGGGAAAACCACCGACACCCTGGATGCCACTGGGACAGTGACACAAGAGAAGCCATACGGTAAATCCTGCGCCATTCACATCACACCGCACAGTCACATGATAGGAATCCAGCAGGGGAGGGGTCTGTAACGTGGTATTACAAGCCGCTATATACATGGTCATTTCCCATCATTCCCAGTGTGACAGTGACATCATCACCACAGGGGTTTTTGCTAAACTGTTTTATGAGCAGTGTAACAGCAGGGGGCGCATCATGTATCAATGTAAGGATAAGCTGTGTAATAAACTGTAGCAACGCTATATATAATAATCCTACAATCCACAGTTTATATCAGTGTGAGAGATGTATAAGAGGAGTGGCCGATATCAGTCACATGTAGAAGAGTCACAACACCGGAGATAAGTGACCTATAGTAGTGAGTATGGGCAGCAGAGAGATTACTACACATCCTGGCAGTCATCCATTGAAGAACACTTCAGTCATCTTCTCCCCTCCTGACATGGCAGATAACAGATAGTAATAGATTGTATTCCCCTGTCCTACAGTCGGCCTCTCCCCTCCTGACATGGCTGATAACAGATAGTAATAGATTGTATTCTCCTGTCCTACAGTCGGCCTCTCCCCTCCTGACATGGCTGATAACACATAGTAATAGATTGTATTCCCCTGTCCTACAGTCGGCCTCTCCCCTCCTGACATGGCTGATAACACATAGTAATAGATTGTATTCCCCTGTCCTACAGTCGGCCTCTCCCCTCCTGACATGGCTGATAACACATAGTAATAGATTGTATTCCCCTGTCCTACAGTCGGCCTCTCCCCTCCTGACATGGCTGATAACAGATAGTAATAGATTGTATTCCCCTGTCCTACAGTCGGCCCCTCCTCTCCTGACATGGCTGATAACAGATAGTAATAGATTGTATTCCCCTGTCCTACAGTCCCCGGCCTCTCCCCTCCTGACATGGCTGATAACAGATAGTAATAGATTGTATTCCCCTGTCCTACAGTCGGCCTCTCCCCTCCTGACATGGCTGATAACAGATAGTAATAGATTGTATTCCCCTGTCCTACAGTCGGCCTCTCCTCCTCCTGACATGGCTGATAACAGATAGTAATAGATTGTATTCCCCTGTCCTACAGTCGGCCTCTCCCCTCCTGACGTGGCTGATAACAGATAGTAATAGATTGTATTCCCCTGTCCTACAGTCGGCCTCTCCTCTCCTGACATGGCTGATAACAGATAGTAATAGATTGTATTCCCCTGTCCTACAGTCGGCCTCTCCCCTCCTGACATGGCTGATAACAGATAGTAATAGATTGTATTCCCCTGTCCTACAGTCGGCCTCTCCCCTCCTGACGTGGCTGATAACAGATAGTAATAGATTGTATTCCTCTGTCCTACAGTCGGCCTCTCCCCTCCTGACATGGCTGATAACAGATAGTAATAGATTGTATTCCCCTGTCCTACAGTCGGCCTCTCCCCTCCTGACATGGCTGATAACAGATAGTAATAGATTGTATTCCCCTGTCCTACAGTCGGCCTCTCCCCTCCTGACATGGCTGATAACAGATAGTAATAGATTGTATTCCCCTGTCCTACAGTCGGCCTCTCCCCTCCTGACATGGCTGATAACAGATAGTAATAGATTGTATTCCCCTGTCCTACAGTCGGCCTCTCCCCTCCTGACATGGCTGATAACAGATAGTAATAGATTGTATTCCCCTGTCCTACAGTCGGCCTCTCCCCTCCTGACATGGCTGATAACAGATAGTAATAGATTGTATTCCCCTGTCCTACAGTCGGCCTCTCCCCTCCTGACATGGCTGATAACAGATAGTAATAGATTGTATTCCCCTGTCCTACAGTCGGCCTCTCCCCTCCTGACATGGCTGATAACAGATAGTAATAGATTGTATTCCCCTGTCCTACAGTCGGCCTCTCCTCTCCTGACATGGCTGATAACAGATAGTAATAGATTGTATTCCCCTGTCCTACAGTCGGCCTCTCCCCTCCTGACATGGCTGATAACAGATAGTAATAGATTGTATTCCCCTGTCCTACAGTCGGCCTCTCCTCTCCTGACGTGGCTGATAACAGATAGTAATAGATTGTATTCCCCTGTCCTACAGTCGGCCTCTCCCTGACATGGCTGATAACAGATAGTAATAGATTGTATTCCCCTGTCCTACAGTCGGCCTCTCCTCTCCTGACGTGGCTGATAACAGATAGTAATAGATTGTATTCCCCTGTCCTACAGTCGGCCTCTCCTCCTGACATGGCTGATAACAGATAGTAATAGATTGTATTCCCTGTCCTACAGTCGGCCTCTCCCCTCCTGACATGGCTGATAACAGATAGTAATAGATTGTATTCCCCTGTCCTACAGTCGGCCTCTCCCCTCCTGACATGGCTGATAACAGATAGTAATAGATTGTATTCCCCTGTCCTACAGTCGGCCCCTCCTCCTCCTGACATGGCTGATAACAGATAGTAATAGATTGTATTCCCCTGTCCTACAGTCGGCCTCTCCTCTCCTGACATGGCTGATAACAGATAGTAATAGATTGTATTCCCCTGTCCTACAGTCGGCCTCTCCTCTCCTGACATGACTGATAACAGATAGTAATAGATTGTATTCCCCTGTCCTACAGTCGGCCTCTCCTCTCCTGACATGGCTGATAACAGATAGTAATAGATTGTATTCCCCTGTCCTACAGTCGGCCTCTCCCCCCTGACATGGCTGATAACAGATAGTAATAGATTGTATTCCCCTGTCCTACAGTCGGCCTCTCCCCTCCTGACATGGCTGATAACAGATAGTAATAGATTGTATTCCCTGTCCTACAGTCGGCCTCTCCCCTCCTGACGTGGCTGATAACAGATAGTAATAGATTGTATTCCCCTGTCCTACAGTCGGCCTCTCCGCTCCTGACGTGGCTGATAACAGATAGTAATAGATTGTATTCCCCTGTCCTACAGTCGGCCTCTCCTGACCTGACGTGGCAGATAACAGATAGTAATAGATTGTATTCCCCTGTCCTACAGTCGGCCTCTCCTCCTGACATGGCTGATAACAGATAGTAATAGATTGTATTCCCCTGTCCTACAGTCGGCCTCTCCTCTCCTGACATGGCTGATAACAGATAGTAATAGATTGTATTCCTCTGTCCTACAGTCGGCCTCTCCTCCTGACATGGCTGATAACAGATAGTAATAGATTGTATCCCCTGTCCTACAGTCGGCCTCTCCCCTCCTGACATGGCTGATAACAGATAGTAATAGATTGTATTCCCCTGTCCTACAGTCGGCCTCTCCCCTCCTGACATGGCTGATAACAGATAGTAATAGATTGTATTCCCCTGTCCTACAGTCGGCCTCTCCCCTCCTGACATGGCTGATAACAGATAGTAATAGATTGTATTCCCCTGTCCTACAGTCGGCCTCTCCCCTCCTGACATGGCTGATAACAGATAGTAATAGATTGTATTCCCCTGTCCTACAGTCGGCCTCTCCTCTCCTGACATGGCTGATAACAGATAGTAATAGATTGTATTCCCCTGTCCTACAGTCGGCCTCTCCTCTCCTGACATGGCTGATAACAGATAGTAATAGATTGTATTCCCCTGTCCTACAGTCGGCCTCTCCTCTCCTGACATGGCTGATAACAGATAGTAATAGATTGTATTCCCCTGTCCTACAGTCGGCCTCTCCCCTCCTGACATGGCTGATAACAGATAGTAATAGATTGTACCCCTGTTGCCTGACAGTCGGCCTCTCCTCCTCGACATGGCTGATAACAGATAGTAATAGATTGTATTCCCCTGTCCTACAGTCGGCCTCTCCTCTCCTGACGTGGCTGATAACAGATAGTAATAGATTGTATTCCCCTGTCCTACAGTCGGCCTCTCCTCTCCTGACATGGCTGATAACAGATAGTAATAGATTGTATTCCTCTGTCCTACAGTCGGCCTCTCCCCTCCTGACATGGCTGATAACAGATAGTAATAGATTGTATTCCCCTGTCCTACAGTCGGCCTCTCCTCTCCTGACATGGCTGATAACAGATAGTAATAGATTGTATTCCCCTGTCCTACAGTCGGCCTCTCCTCTCCTGACGTGGCTGATAACAGATAGTAATAGATTGTATTCCCCTGTCTTACAGTCGGCCTCTCCTCTCCTGACATGGCTGATAACAGATAGTAATAGATTGTATTCCCCTGTCCTACAGTCGGCCTCTCCTCCTCCTGACATGGCTGATAACAGATAGTAATAGATTGTATTCCCCTGTCCTACAGTTGGCCTCTCCCTCCTGACATGGCTGATAACAGATAGTAATAGATTGTATTCCCCTGTCCTACAGTCGGCCTCTCCTGACATGGCTGATAACAGATAGTAATAGATTGTATTCCCCTGTCCTACAGTCGGCCTCTCCCCTCCTGACGTGGCTGATAACAGATAGTAATAGATTGTATTCCCCTGTCCTACAGTCGGCCTCTCCTGACATGGCTGATAACAGATAGTAATAGATTGTATTCCCCTGTCCTACAGTCGGCCTCTCCCCCCTGACGTGGCTGATAACAGATAGTAATAGATTGTACTCCCCTGTCCTACAGTCGGCCTCTCCTCTCCTGACATGGCTGATAACAGATAGTAATAGATTGTATTCCCCTGTCCTACAGTCGGCCTCTCCTCTCCTGACATGGCTGATAACAGATAGTAATAGATTGTATTCCCCTGTCCTACAGTCGGGGGGGGCCTCTCCTCCTGACGTGGCTGATAACAGATAGTAATAGATTGTATTCCTCTGTCCTACAGTCGGCCTCTCCCCTCCTGACATGGCTGATAACAGGCAGCAGTAGACTGGGGTGTGATATTATTGCACTACTGTAGTTGCGTCTCCTCTGTTCCTTCTCTTCAGTCTCACCCCTGTTCTCTTGTCTTGCTCTCAGGTCACATCACTAGAGAAGATGTGGAGAATGTGCTGAAGACGTTCACAGGGAATATCCTGCAGGTTCCTCCGCTGTGAGTCTTCATAGACATTACATGATGTCAGGAAAGAGAAGGATCGGACATGTTGAATCTGAATGTCCAATCCTTATGTTGTGGCAGGAGATAAGCTGCTGCTGGGGGGGATATAGTGGGGTTGGGGGGGGGGCGCAGAGGGATCTTGTGGAGACCCAGAACTGGTAACTTGAAGGGTTAATTGTCATTTTTTTTTTTTTTTAGTTTCTCAGCATTAAAGAAGAATGGGAAGCGTCTGTCATGTCTGGTCAGAGAGGGGGCCGAGGTGGAAGCAAAGCCGGCGCGGCCAGTGGTTGTCTACAAGCTGTCGCTGACCGATTTCCAGCCGCCTCTGTTTACACTTGGTGCGTGCGCTTCTCCCCCCAAATGGCCGCCTTTAGAGCTTACACAGTAATCAAAGATTCCTAAACAGTCCACATAGTAGATGTATACCCTGACCCCATATGGCTGTATAAATAGGAAGATCTGCTTCTCAGGAATCCTGGAAAGCTGGGTGGCAGTAATGATGACTACAGTGATACAGTTTAAGGGGCTGCACCAGGACGTGACACCTGAAGGCAGATTTATAACAACTTTCCATGCTGTGTTTTCTGACAGACAGATCGTACTCTGCGCCTCTGCTGCAGGTCTGTACTCTGCACTGGGGCCTGTTCACACCAGGATCAGCTCCCTAGTAAATCAGTCCTTGTATTTTCTGCCTGATACACGTGACATGCCGCTTATTATTGAAAAATGCTGAAAATCCAGGCACAGATTTTCCAGTATCATAAAGTAAAATCCTAAATCCACATGAAATCCTGATGTGTGAACACAGCCTAAAAGAACAACTGTCCAAAGCAGCCAATCCCAGCACAGCTTTCATTTTGTATAGTGTGAGCTGCGCAGTGATTGGCTGCTATGGACAGCTTTACTTCTGCACCGTTTGCATAAATCTGCCCCATTGTGTCTCATCCCCTGTCTCTTCTATCGCAGATGTGGAGTGTGGAGGCGGCTTCTATGTCCGCAGTCTCATCAGAGACATCGGAGAAGGTAACGGCATTACATCTTCCCTGTGCAGTCTAATTCTCCTGTGCAGTCTGTTCCTTCCTATGCAGTCCCTGGTTTCAGTTTTTTCCTCCATTGCAGTCTCTGTGCCCTGTGTGCAGTCCTTACATGCAGTCTCCTATTCCTGTGCAGTCCCTGCTTGCCGTCTTTTCCTCCTGTACAGTCCCTGCTTGCCGTCTCTTCCTCCTCCCTGTGCAGTCCCTACTTGCAGTCCTTTCCTTCTTGTACAGTCTGTTTCTCCCTGTGCAGTCTCTTCCTCCTCCTGTACAGTCCCTACTTGCAGTCCGTTCCTTCCTGTGCAGTCCCTGCTTGCCATCTTTTCCTCCTGTGCGGTCCCTGCTTGCAGTCCGTTCCTTCCTGTACAGTCCCTGCTTGCAGTCCTTTCCTTCTTGTACAGTCTGTTTCTCCCTGTGCAGTCTCTTCCTCCTCCTGTACAGTCCCTGCTTGCAGTCCGTTCCTTCCTGTGCAGTCCCTGCTTGCAGTCCGTTCCTTCCTGTGCAGTCCCTGCTTGCAGTCCGTTCCTTCCTGTGCAGTCCCTGCTTGCAGTCCGTTCCTTCCTGTGCAGTCCCTGCTTGCAGTCCGTTCCTTCCTGTGCAGTCCCTGCTTGCAGTCCGTTCCTTCCTGTGCAGTCCCTGCTTGCAGTCCTTTCCTTCCTGTACAGTCCCTACTTGCAGTTCGTTCCTCCCTGTGCAGTCCTTTCCTTCCTGTGCAGTCCCTGCTTGCAGTCCGTTCCTTCCTGTGCAGTCCCTGCTTGCAGTCCGTTCCTTCCTGTGCAGTCCCTGCTTGCAGTCCTTTCCTTCCTGTACAGTCCCTACTTGCAGTTCGTTCCTCCCTGTGCAGTCCTTTCCTTCCTGTGCAGTCCCTACTTGCAGTCCTTTCCTTCCTGTACAGTCCCTACTTGCAGTTCATTCCTCCCTGTGCAGTCCTTTCCTTCCTGTGCAGTCCCTACTTGCATTCCGTTCCTTCCTGTGCAGTCCCTACTTGCAGTCCTTTCCTTCCTGTACAGTCTGTTTCTCCCTGTGCAGTCTCTTCCTCCTCCTGTACAGTCCCTGCTTGCAGTCCGTTCCTTCCTGTGCAGTCCCTGCTTGCAGTCCGTTCCTTCCTGTGCAGTCCCTGCTTGCAGTCCTTTCCTTCCTGTGCAGTCCCTACTTGCAGTCCTTTCCTTCCTGTACAGTCCCTACTTGCAGTCCTTTCCTTCCTGTACAGTCTGTTTCTCCCTGTGCAGTCTCTTCCTCCTCCTGTACAGTCCCTGCTTGCAGTCCGTTCCTTCCTGTGCAGTCCCTGCTTGCAGTCCTTTCCTTCCTGTACAGTCCCTACTTGCAGTTCGTTCCTCCCTGTGCAGTCCTTTCCTTCCTGTGCAGTCCCTACTTGCAGTCCTTCCTCCGCGTCCCTCTTGCGTTCGTCCCCCTGTGCAGTCCTTTCCTTCCTGTGCAGTCCCTACTTGCAGTCCTTTCCTTCCTGTACAGTCCCTACTTGCAGTTCATTCCTCCCTGTGCAGTCCGTTCCTTCCTGTGCAGTCCCTGCTTGCAGTCTTCTCCTCCCTGTGCAGTCTCTTCGCTGTTTGTTCTCTATATCATTGTCAGCCATATAATGTGTCGCTCGGTCGCCCAGAGGCTCTGCCCCCTCCCTCTTTTAGCTCTCCCTGGCAACCAGTCATAGTGTGAGACTTCTGCAGGGATGTGTCATACAGAGCGGATTACACTGGTCTGCAACCTGTAGTTCAGTGATGTCATCAGTGCGCCTCTGCATGTATATCTCCAGTATATCTGGGTGCACAGGTCTCTCCTGGCTCCATCTTTCATTCCTGTGTTGAGACCTAAAAAGTAAAACTTTAACCCCCTCCATCCAGGGCCTCACCACTGACTCCATATCCTTCCTTCGTACAGCTTTGTCCAGTTGTGCCAGTGTGAAGGAGCTGATCCGCACCAAGCAGGGACCGTTCACACTGGACGAGCACACGCTCAGGGAGGACAGGTGGGACATTGAGCACATCGCCCAGGTACTCCAGACATGCGCCCAACCACCCCAGCAGCCGTCCAAGAAGCTAAAGACCGAAGAGAACAAGGTGGCTGATGTCCAGACCTGAGCTCACCACCCAAAGGACAACCAGGACTAAAAGTGGACACTTAGACTTGTAAATAACCGCTGAGCTATGACTCCCCCTACAGGAGGGGCACCGGAAGCACATGTTCACAATGAAGTTTGGATTTTTAGTTTATTGAATCCTGAGGACGACGTCTGAACTCAAGACAAGGAAGGTCCAAGGAGGTCACCGGAGAGGAGATCACAGAGCACTGAGATGTGTATGATTGTGCATCATGTATAGAAGGGAGTAAAGGACGTTACCTGATAACTGCCTAATGTTATTCTGCACAAACCTCTTCATAACAGTGTCATCTACAGATCCCCCCCCCGTAACAGTGTCATCTACAGATCCCCCGACAGTGCATCCCCCCCCCCCGTAACAGTGTCATCTACAGATCCCCCCCCCCGTAACAGTGTCATCTACAGATCCCCCCCCGTAACAGTGTCATCTACAGATCCCCCCCCGTAACAGTGTCATCTACAGATCCCCCGTAACAGTGTCATCTACAGATCCCCCCCATAACAGTGTCATCTACAGATCCCCCCCATAACAGTGTCATCGCCCCCCTACAGATCCCCCCCATAACAGTGTCATCTACAGATCCCCCCCATAACAGTGTCATCTACAGATCCCCCCCATAACAGTGTCATCTACAGATCCCCCCATAACAGTGTCATCTACAGATCCCCCCCCCCCGTAACAGTGTCATCTACAGATCCCCCGTAAGTGTCATCTACAGATCCCCCGTAACAGTGTCATCTACAGATCCCCCCCATAACAGTGTCATCTACAGATCCCCCCCATAAGTGTCATCTACAGATCCCCCCCATAACAGTGTCATCTACAGATCCCCCCCATAACAGTGTCATCTACAGATCCCCCCCATAACAGTGTCATCTACAGATCCCCCCCATAACAGTGTCATCTACAGATCCCCCCCATAACAGTGTCATCTACAGATCCCCCCCATAACAGTGTCATCTACAGATCCCCCCCATAACAGTGTCATCTACAGATCCCCCCATAACAGTGTCATCTACAGATCCCCCGTAACAGTGTCATCTACAGATCCCCCGTAACAGTGCCATCTACAGATCCCCCCCGTAACAGTGCCATCTACAGATCCCCCCCGTAACAGTGTCATCTACAGATCCCCCCCCGTAACAATGTCATCTACAGATCCCCCCCGTGGCCTCCGCCCCCCCGTAACAGTGTCATCTACAGATCCCCCCCGTAACAGTGTCATCTACAGATCCCCCCCGTAACAGTGTCATCTACAGATCCCCGTGGTCACTCCCCCCCGTAACAGTGTCATCTACAGATCCCCCCCCGTAACAGTGTCATCTACAGATCCCCCCCGTAACAGTGTCATCTACAGATCCCCCCGTAACAGTGTCATCTACGATCCCCCCCGTAACAGTGTCATCTACAGATCCCCCCCCCCCGTAACAGTGTCATCTACAGATCCCCCCCCGTAACAGTGTCATCTACAGATCCCCCATAACAGTGTCATCTACAGATCCCCCCATAACAGTGACATCTATAGATCCCCCGTAACAGTGTCATCTACAGATCCCCCCGACAGTGCACTCCGCCCCCCGTAACAGTGTCATCTACAGATCCCCCCCGTAACAGTGTCATCTACAGATCCCCCCCCCCCCGTAACAGTGTCATCTACAGATCCCCCCCCCCCGTAACAGTGTCATCTACAGATCCCCCCCCGTAACAGTGTCATCTACAGATCCCCCGTAACAGTGTCATCTACAGATCCCCCCATAACAGTGACATCTATAGATCCCCCGTAACAGTGTCATCTACAGATCCCCCGTAACAGTGTCATCTACAGATCCCCCGTAACAGTGTCATCTACAGATCCCCCGTAAGTGTCATCTACAGATCCCCCCCGTAACAGTGTCATCTACAGATCCCCCCGTAACAGTGTCATCTACAGATCCCCTCCATGCGTGTCCGCCCCCCGCCCGATCCCCTCCATAGCAGTGTCATATACAGTACATATTCCCCCCCCCCAATAGCAGTGTCATCTAAAGATCCCCCCAGTAATGGAAAAAGTAAGAAATGTGGTCTCTAAATAGCAAAACTGGTTTGTCTGATCAGGATTTATTAATATATAGTGGCATTATTTTAAAGGGAATCTGTCTGGGAAATTTGGGACATTAAACCACCCACACGTCCATATGGACCTGGGGTTTAGTGTCCCAAATCACCCTGTTATAACGCAATCCATGGCCGCATTAAAAATAAAAAAGCTTTATGCTGCCCCTGCCGCTGTACTCCCCGCGCCTGCGCAGATCTTCAGTGAAGCCAGAGGAGCACACCTCAGCTTCAGTGCGCATGTCCCGCAATTACGTAGTGAAGCCGGGGTGTCCATCTTTGGCTTCACTGAAGAACAGCGCAGGCGCCGGGAGGCGTGCCTTATGAATAAGCCGGACTGTTGTCGCCAAACAGCGCTCATTGGACCCTTATCTGGGTAAGTATAAAGGTTTTTTATTTTTAATGCTCCTGCGGATTGCATTACAACAGGGCGATCTGGGGACACTAAACCCCAGGTCTATAAGATTGACCTGACAGATTCCCTTTAAGGAATTTTGCAGTTTTCCTATTGACCACTAGATGTCAGCACCGCAGGCGACTATCAGCGATAGTGACGATCAGTCACCAGCGTTCCCAGGACCTATTGATTGATGCTCTGGAGGGTGAGGAGATGCACACAGCAGCCCTGTCTGACCGTTCTCTGCAGGTACTGACTAGCAGGTGTTAGGTCGGATCACATAAAGGTCCGCTATTTAGCCCCGGTCTCGCCTCTACACACATTTTTGTTTTTCCACTGCAAAAAAATCACTGACGCCATCTGGTATCGATGAGCCAAAGCGGTGCTAGAAGGTCACATGTCCAGACACGGCTCAGCACTAGTCTGATGACATCACAGCAGCTCCAACTGCTATTGCTATGACAACCCCCTACAGGAGGCGGGAACTTTCTCCAATAAAAAGTAAACTACCTAGTACCCGAGTAGAGTGCAGCCGGTGCCATATAGAAGTGTCTGTATCCAGTGTAACCCTTCCTAACACCAGCACTGCCCCCTTTTTCTCAGTCATGTCCCTCTTAATAAACTTTATTACTTGTGTTGTTCTAACAATCTGTCTGTGTTTGGGTTGAGCTATGTCAGACCTGGCGGAGTACCGGAGGGGATGGTGTCTGCCTGGTAGGGGCGCCAGTGATCTGACTGGATGTCTCGGGGTCTCCCAGTTCTGTGATCACATCTCAGTATGAGAAGACCATCAAAACATCAGCATTGGAAGCCGCTGTGGTCGAGAATCAAAGCTTGACTTGGGCTTGGCTGCTGCAGCACTGCCATGGCTATCATCTTTGTGCAAGTCACACCTGACGGTTTTTATTAAGGCTACATTCACATCCGCACTCGGCATCCTGCTGTTCCCCACTGACTATTATAGGGGTACGTTGGAGGTCTGCTTCTTTCTATTTAGTGAAATCACTGAATGGAACACTCTGAGTTGCGGCACTTTTTTTTTTTATCCAGCGATTTATGACGGATCGGCACAGATGTGAACCTGGCGTATTTGAGGCCCGTAGTTTTGCGTTTTTGGCTACAATTAAACAACGTTCTATTCTGTTCCTTGGGTAAAGCTTTGACTCTCGGCCACAGCGGCTTCTGTCTGCAGATGTTCTGCTAGGATTTACATAGTGAGATGTGATCACTGAATCAGTGGACAGTGTGACTTTATAGTGCAAGGCGGGCTTAGATACAGCATCTCAACAGTATCACACAGATGAAATACAACAGCTCAGCACACAGTATCACACATGACAAGATTAGATACCGTGCCTCAGCAGAAGTATCACACAGGAGAGGATTAGATACAGTGGCTCGGCAGTATCATGTCTGTGTAGACATTTTCTGCACCAGAGATTATATATTCTCTCCGGTGCACAATGAGGCGATGTCTGTATAACAAGGACGTTATTATGTCCGAGGATACTCAACACTTTATATAGGGGAATATTTATAAAATGTGGAAACCAGAACTGGTCTGACAACATTCCCATCAATAGTGATCACAGCAGTTACCAGGAGAAGCCTCACATCCAGGAAGTCTGCCGAAAAGAGACCTGAATGTCACCCCATCCAAAATATTACTGCCCCATAATGAACCCCAGAAACAGAAATATCAATAAGAGATCAAATCTGTCCGAACAGAATCCAAAGGAAGGAAAACTCAGACTGTGATATATCCAATCCTGCAGTATTATAGTAGTTATATTCTTGTACATAGGGGCAGTATTATAGTAGTTATATTCTTGTACATAGGGGCAGTATTATAGTAGTTATATTCTTGTACATAGGAGTAGTATTATAGTAGTTATATTCTTGTACATAGGGGTAGTATTATAGTAGTTATATTCTTGTACATAGGAGTAGTATTATAGTAGTTATATTCTTGTACATAGGAGCAGTATTATAGTAGTTATATTCTTGTACATAGGGGGCAGTATTATAGTAGTTATATTCTTGTACATAGGAGGTAGTATTATAGTAGTTATATTCTTGTACATAGGGGCAGTATTATAGTAGTTATATTCTTGTACATAGGGGCAGTATTATAGTAGTTATATTCTTGTACATAGGGGGCAGTATTATAGTAGTTATATTCTTGTACATAGGAGGTAGTATTATAGTAGTTATATTCTTGTACATAGGGGGCAGTATTATAGTAGTTATATTCTTGTACATAGGAGGTAGTATTATAGTAGTTATATTCTTGTACATAGGGGCAGTATTATAGTAGTTATATTCTTGTACATAGGGGGAGTATTATAGTAGTTATATTCTTGTACATAGGAGTAGTATTATAGTAGTTATATTCTTGTACATAGGAGCAGTATTATAGTAGTTATATTCTTGTACATAGGAGCAGTATTATAGTAGTTATATTCTTGTACATAGGAGCAGTATTATAGTAGTTATATTCTTGTACATAGGAGCAGTATTATAGTAGTTATATTCTTGTACATAGGAGGTAGTATTATAGTAGTTATATTCTTGTACATAGGAGCAGTATTATAGTAGTTATATTCTTGTACATAGGAGCAGTATTATAGTAGATATATTCTTGTACATAGGAGCAGTATTATAGTAGTTATATTCTTGTACATAGGGGCAGTATTATAGTAGTTATATTCTTGTACATAGGAGCAGTATTATAGTAGTTATATTCTTGTACATAGGAGCAGTATTATAGTAGTTATATTCTTGTACATAGGAGCAGTATTATAGTAGTTATATTCTTGTACATAGGGGGTAGTATTATAGTAGTTATATTCTTGTACATAGGAGGTAGTATTATAGTAGTTATATTCTTGTACATAGGGGCAGTATTATAGTAGTTATATTCTTGTACATAGGGGCAGTATTATAGTAGTTATATTCTTGTACATAGGAGGCAGTATTATAGTAGTTATATTCTTGTACATAGGAGGTAGTATTATAGTAGTTATATTCTTGTACATAGGGGGCAGTATTATAGTAGTTATATTCTTGTACATAGGGGCAGTATTATAGTAGTTATATTCTTGTACATAGGAGTAGTATTATAGTAGTTATATTCTTGTACATAGGGGTAGTATTATAGTAGTTATATTCTTGTACATAGGAGTAGTATTATAGTAGTTATATTCTTGTACATAGGAGCAGTATTATAGTAGTTATATTCTTGTACATAGGGGGCAGTATTATAGTAGTTATATTCTTGTACATAGGAGGTAGTATTATAGTAGTTATATTCTTGTACATAGGAGGCAGTATTATAGTAGTTATATTCTTGTACATAGGGGCAGTATTATAGTAGTTATATTCTTGTACATAGGGGGCAGTATTATAGTAGTTATATTCTTGTACATAGGAGGTAGTATTATAGTAGTTATATTCTTGTACATAGGGGGCAGTATTATAGTAGTTATATTCTTGTACATAGGAGGTAGTATTATAGTAGTTATATTCTTGTACATAGGGGCAGTATTATAGTAGTTATATTCTTGTACATAGGAGCAGTATTATAGTAGTTATATTCTTGTACATAGGAGTAGTATTATAGTAGTTATATTCTTGTACATAGGAGCAGTATTATAGTAGTTATATTCTTGTACATAGGAGCAGTATTATAGTAGTTATATTCTTGTACATAGGAGCAGTATTATAGTAGTTATATTCTTGTACATAGGAGCAGTATTATAGTAGTTATATTCTTGTACATAGGAGGTAGTATTATAGTAGTTATATTCTTGTACATAGGAGCAGTATTATAGTAGTTATATTCTTGTACATAGGAGCAGTATTATAGTAGTTATATTCTTGTACATAGGAGCAGTATTATAGTAGTTATATTCTTGTACATAGGAGCAGTATTATAGTAGTTATATTCTTGTACATAGGAGCAGTATTATAGTAGTTATATTCTTGTACATAGGAGCAGTATTATAGTAGTTATATTCTTGTACATAGGAGCAGTATTATAGTAGTTATATTCTTGTAATAGGAGCAGTATTATAGTAGTTATATTCTTGTACATAGGAGCAGTATTATAGTAGTTATATTCTTGTACATAGGAGGCAGTATTATAGTAGTTATATTCTTGTACATAGGAGGTAGTATTATAGTAGTTATATTCTTGTACATAGGAGGTAGTATTATAGTAGTTATATTTTTGTACATAGGAGCAGTATTATAGTAGTTATATTCTTGTACATAGGAGTAGTATTATAGTAGTTATATTCTTGTACATAGGAGTAGTATTATAGTAGTTATATTCTTGTACATAGGAGGTAGTATTATAGTAGTTATATTCTTGTACATAGGAGCAGTATTATAGTAGTTATATTCTTGTACATAGGAGTAGTATTATAGTAGTTATATTCTTGTACATAGGAGCAGTATTATAGTAGTTATATTCTTGTACATAGGAGGTAGTATTATAGTAGTTATATTCTTGTACATAGGAGCAGTATTATAGTAGTTATATTCTTGTACATAGGAGCAGTATTATAGTAGTTATATTCTTGTACATAGGAGTAGTATTATAGTAGTTATATTCTTGTACATAGGAGCAGTATTATAGTAGTTATATTCTTGTACATAGGAGCAGTATTATAGTAGTTATATTCTTGTACATAGGAGTAGTATTATAGTAGTTATATTCTTGTACATAGGAGCAGTATTATAGTAGTTATATTCTTGTACATAGGAGCAGTATTATAGTAGTTATATTCTTGTACATAGGAGGTAGTATTATAGTAGTTATATTCTTGTACCTAGGAGCAGTATTATAGTAGTTATATTCTTGTACATAGGAGCAGTATTATAGTAGTTATATTCTTGTACATAGGAGCAGTATTATAGTAGTTATATTCTTGTACATAGGGGTAGTATTATAGTAGTTATATTCTTGTACCTAGGAGCAGTATTATAGTAGTTATATTCTTGTACATAGGAGGTAGTATTATAGTAGTTATATTCTTGTACATAGGAGCAGTATTATAGTAGTTATATTCTTGTACATAGGGGTAGTATTATAGTAGTTATATTCTTGTACATAGGGTAGTATTATAGTAGTTATATTCTTGTACATAGGAGGTAGTATTATAGTAGTTATATTCTTGTACATAGGAGAGTATTATAGTAGTTATATTCTTGTACATAGGAGGCAGTATTATAGTAGTTATATTCTTGTACATAGGAGTAGTATTATAGTAGTTATATTCTTGTACATAGGAGTAGTATTATAGTAGTTATATTCTTGTACATAGGAGCAGTATTATAGTAGTTATATTCTTGTACATAGGAGTAGTATTATAGTAGTTATATTCTTGTACATAGGAGCAGTATTATAGTAGTTATATTCTTGTACATAGGAGGTAGTATTATAGTAGTTATATTCTTGTACATAGGAGCAGTATTATAGTAGTTATATTCTTGTACATAGGAGTAGTATTATAGTAATTATATTCTTGTACATAGGAGTAGTATTATAGTAGTTATATTCTTGTACATAGGAGCAGTATTATAGTAGTTATATTCTTGTACATAGGAGTGGTATTATAGTAGTTATATTCTTGTACATAGGAGGTAGTATTATAGTAGTTATATTCTTGTATATAGGAGCAGTATTATAGTAGTTATATTCTTGTACATAGGAGCAGTATTATAGTAGTCATATTCTTGTACATAGGAGGTAGTATTATAGTAGTTATATTCTTGTACATAAGAGCAGTATTATAGTAGTTATATTCTTGTACATAGGGGGCAGTATTATAGTAGTTATATTCTTGTACATAGGAGCAGTATTATAGTAGTTATATTCTTGTACATAGGAGTAGTATTATAGTAGTTATATTCTTGTACATAGGAGTAGTATTATAGTAGTTATATTCTTGTACATAGGGGGCAGTATTATAGTAGTTATATTCTTGTACATAGGAGCAGTATTATAGTAGTTATATTCTTGTACATAGGGGGCAGTATTATAGTAGTTATATTCTTGTACATAGGAGTAGTATTATAGTAGTTATATTCTTGTACATAGGAGCGGTATTATAGTAGTTATATTCTTGCACATAGGAGGTAGTATTGTAGTAGTTATATTCTTGTAAATAGGGGGCAGTATTATAGTAGTCATATTCTTGTACATAGGAGGTAGTATTATAGTAGTTATATTCTTGTACATAGGAGCAGTATTATAGTAGTTATATTCTTGTACATAGGGGGCAGTATTATAGTAGTTATATTCTTGTACATAGGAGCAGTATTATAGTAGTTATATTCTTGTACATAGGGGGCAGTATTATAGTAGTTATATTCTTGTACATAGGGGGCAGTATTATAGTAGTTATATTCTTGTACATAGGGGGCAGTATTATAGTAGTTATATTCTTGTACATAGGAGGTAGTATTATAGTAGTTATATTCTTGTACATAGGAGGTAGTATTATAGTAGTTATATTCTTGTACATAGGAGTAGTATTATAGTAGTTATATTCTTGTACATAGGAGGTAGTATTATAGTAGTTATATTCTTGTACATAGGAGTAGTATTATAGTAGTTATATTCTTGTACATAGGAGCAGTATTATAGTAGTTATATTCTTGTACATAGGAGTAGTATTATAGTAGTTATATTCTTGTACATAGGAGGTAGTATTATAGTAGTTATATTCTTGTACATAGGAGTAGTATTATAGTAGTTATATTCTTGTACATAGTAGTAGTATTATAGTAGTTATATTCTTGTACATAGGAGCAGTATTATAGTAGTTATATTCTTGTACATAGTAGTAGTATTATAGTAGTTATATTCTTGTACATAGGAGCAGTATTATAGTAGTTATATTCTTGTACATAGGGGGCAGTATTATAGTAGTTATATTCTTGTACATAGGAGCAGTATTATAGTAGTTATATTCTTGTACATAGGGGGCAGTATTATAGTAGTTATATTCTTGTACATAGGAGTAGTATTATAGTAGTTATATTCTTGTACATAGGAGCGGTATTATAGTAGTTATATTCTTGCACATAGGAGGTAGTATTGTAGTAGTTATATTCTTGTAAATAGGGGGCAGTATTATAGTAGTCATATTCTTGTACATAGGAGGTAGTATTATAGTAGTTATATTGTACATAGGAGCAGTATTATAATAGTTATATTCTTGTACATAGGAGCAGTATTATAGTAGTTATATTCTTGTACATAGGGGGCAGTATTATAGTAGTTATATTCTTGTACATAGGGGGCAGTATTATAGTAGTTATATTCTTGTACATAGGGGGCAGTATTATAGTAGTTATATTCTTGTACATAGGAGGTAGTATTATAGTAGTTATATTCTTGTACATAGGAGGTAGTATTATAGTAGTTATATTCTTGTACATAGGAGTAGTATTATAGTAGTTATATTCTTGTACATAGGAGGTAGTATTATAGTAGTTATATTCTTGTACATAGGAGTAGTATTATAGTAGTTATATTCTTGTACATAGGAGCAGTATTATAGTAGTTATATTCTTGTACATAGGAGGTAGTATTATAGTAGTTATATTCTTGTACATAGGAGTAGTATTATAGTAGTTATATTCTTGTACATAGTAGTAGTATTATAGTAGTTATATTCTTGTACATAGGAGCAGTATTATAGTAGTTATATTCTTGTACATAGTAGTAGTATTATAGTAGTTATATTCTTGTACATAGGAGCAGTATTATAGTAGTTATATTCTTGTACATAGGGGGCAGTATTATAGTAGTTATATTCTTGTACATAGGAGCAGTATTATAGTAGTTATATTCTTGTACATAGGAGTAGTATTATAGTAGTTATATTCTTGTACATAGGAGTAGTATTATAGTAGTTATATTCTTGTACATAGGAGGCAGTATTATAATAGTTATATTCTTGTACATAGGAGCAGTATTATAGCAGTTATATTCTTGTACATAGGAGCAGTATTATAGTAGTTATATTCTTGTACATAGGATGTAGTATTATAGCAGTTATATTCTTGTACATAGGAGCAGTATTATAGTAGTTATATTCTTGTACATAGGAGTAGTATTATAGTAGTTATATTCTTGTACATAGGAGTAGTATTATAGTAGTTATATTCTTGTACATAGGAGCAGTATTATAGTAATTATATTCTTGTACATAGGAGCAGTATTATAGTAGTTATATTCTTGTACATAGGAGTAGTATTATAGTAGTTATATTCTTGTACATAGGAGTAGTATTATAGTAGTTATATTCTTGTACATAGGAGCAGTATTATAGTAATTATATTCTTGTACATAGGAGCAGTATTATAGTAGTTATATTCTTGTACATAGGAGCAGTATTATAGTAGTTATATTCTTGTACATAGGAGGTAGTATTATAGTAGTTATATTCTTGTACATAGGACGTAGTATTATAGTAGTTATATTCTTGTACATAGGAGGTAGTATTATAGTAGTTATATTCTTGTACATAGGAGGTAGTATTATAGTAGTTATATTCTTGTACATAGGAGTAGTATTATAGTAGTTATATTCTTGTACATAGGGGCAGTATTATAGTAGTTATATTCTTGTACATAGGAGGTAGTATTATAGTAGTTATATTCTTGTACATAGGAGCAGTATTATAGTAGTTATATTCTTGTACATAGGAGCAGTATTATAGTAGTTATATTCTTGTACATAGGGGGCAGTATTATTGTAGTTATTTTCTATTACACAGTAGCACAGGAGGCTCATTATTTTGGGTGGGACTTTTCCGTTTGTTGCTTGTGGGCAAATTGTGAAATTTCATGAGTCATTTATATAAATTATATCGCTGGGTATAAACCTTGAGGTCTTCTTGTATCCGTATTGCGCTATAGATAAGAGAACTTCCCATCTATCACATGAAGAGACATTGGTGCTTATGTCTGGCCCCCAGGCCTGTTCTCTCTATAAGGACTGACTTGTTAATTATCTTTTCATCATAAATCTGCATTTTATTACTGTCCTGACTAGATCCCTATACATTGTGTGTGACCTGGAACTGCTCATATAGACTTATATGGGGCACTGCTGTATGTACATTGGGGAAAAAAGTATTTAGTCAGCCACCAATTGTGCAAGTTCTCCCACTTATAAAGATGAGGCCGGCCTGTAATTGTCATCATAGGTAGACCTCAACTATGAGAGACAAAATGAGAAAACTAATCCAGAAAATCACATTGTCTGATTTTTAAAGAATTTATTTGCAAATTATGGTCCAACGTTTCCTGTAAGTCTTCACAAGGTTGGCGCACACTGTTGCTGGTATGTCGGCCCATTCCTCCATGCAGATCTCCTCTAGAGCAGGGATGTTTTGGGGCTGTCGCTGGACAACACGGACTTTCTACTCCCCTCCAAAGGTTTTCTATGGGGCTGAGATCTGGAGACTGGCTAGGCCACTCCAGGACCTTGTAATGCTTCTTATGAAGCCGCTCCTTCGTTGCCCTGGCGGTGTGCTTGGGATCATTGTCATGCTGAAAGACCCAGCCACGTTTCATCTTCAATGCCCTTGCTGATGGAAGGAGGTTTGCACTCACAATCTCACCATACACGGCCCCATTCATTCTTTCATGTACACGGATCAGTCGTCCTGGTCCCTTTGCAGAGAAACAGCCCCATACATGATGTTGCCCCCCCATGCTTCACAGTAGGTCTGGTGTTCTTTGGATACAACTCAGCATTCACTCTCCTCCAAACACCACGAGTTGTGTTTCTACCAAACAGTTCTACTTTGGTTTCATCTGACCATATGACATTCTCCCAATACTCTTCTGGAACATCCAAATGCTCTCTAGCAAACTTCAGCCGGGCCCGGATATGTACTGGCTTAAGCAGGGGGACACGTCTGGCACTGCAGGATCTGAGTCCCTGGCGGCGTAGTGTGTTACTGACGGTAGCCTTTGTTACGTTAGTCCCAGCTTTCTGCAGGTCACTCACTAGGTCCCCCCGTGTGGTTCTGGGATTTTTGCTCACCGTTCTTGTGATCATTTTGACCCCACGGGGTGAGATCTTGCGTGGAGCCCCTGATGGAGGGAGATTATCAGTGGTCTTGTATGTCTTCCATTTTCTAATTATTGCTCCCACAGGTGATTTCTTCACACCAAGCTGCTTGCCTATTGCAGATTCAGTCTTCCCAGCCTGGTGCAGGGCTACCATTTTGTTTCTGGTCCTTCCACAGCTCTTTGGTCTTCACCATAGTGGAGTTTGGAGTGTGACTGAGGTTGTGGACAGGAGTCTTTTATACTGATAACAATGTCACACAGGAGCCATTACTACAGGTAATGAGTGGAGGACAGAGGAGCCTCTTAAAGGAGAAGTTACAGGGCTGGGAGAGACAGAAATCTTGCTTGTTTGTAGGTGACCAAATACTTATTTTCCACCATAATTGTCAAATTTATTCTTTAAAAATCAGACAATGTGATTTTCTGGATTAGTTTTCTCATTTTGTCTCTCATAGTTGAGGTCTACCTATGATGACAATTACAGGCCGGCCTCATCTTTATAAGTGGGAGAACTTGCACAATTGGTGGCTGACTAAATACTTTTTTTCCCCACTGTACATATTACTTTAGTCAAAAACATATAACACTATACTTTAACGCATCCTGTATTATGGAGGTATACAGGTCTGTATTGGGTGCCATATAACAGTAAGTAGGGGATACAACACAGTTGGTTTGTTAAAATTGATGTTTTGCTTCAAACATGGTCACCATTTATTTCAATAGTTGCCCTTAGTAACTAATAAGCGTTAAGCTAGTAAGTCTTAGACCCCATGCACACATCTGAGTTTGCAGTGGAATGAAGTCGGAGGCCACTTGGAGTTACATCTGAGTACATTCCCCTATGCTCTTACCTCTATGGGGGCTTCCAATGAAATGGAGCAGGATAGGACCTGATCTATGATCATCGGACTGGAATGGACTATCGGACCCCCCTGGGATGGCACACTCGGACATGTGCATGGAGCCTTACACTGCTTAGTGATCGGTAGCTATGGACAATATGGCGATTTATAAGGTAGATAACTCTTATAGGAGGCCATGAGGCGGATGTATCAGTGTATCTGTCTATATGTCTGTCACACAGATGTGTCCCGGGTAATAAGTCTCTCCATGTTGTTTAATTCCACAATTTTCCTAGAAGTCATTAGAAAAAGACGCAGCAAATAGGTAGAAATGTGCCAAAATGTGCAAATTGTGGATTTTCAGCCGCCTTTTGTGATGTGACAGTTTATAATACACAAAATAGTATATAATAATAATACCCGATCAGCGCGACGCAGGCGAACCCAGAGAAACTGGGCCGATATGTACAACTGCGACATAAATCTTACTAAAGATTCACCTCATGGAAATAGAGCTGCGGTGCGGGTGCCCTTTTACGTGGTGTTTTTTTTTTTTTTTTTTTTTTAAAAGGGCAATTCATGAATTGATTGTAAAGTTTTATGCCAAGATAAACCCCGCCCACTTCCCCTGTCAAAAAAAGTGATGACCCTGGTGTAAAGGCCTTCAGGATAGGAGCGGACGCACGACACATCTTACACAGCACAAAACTTACAAAAAGGCTGAGGATTAGGCTCCATTCACACCACACTTTTCACCTCCGATCTGCAGATCTGTTTAATAAATGCAAAAAATGTCTGATACGGATCTGAGTCTGTCTGCACATACAGCAAACCACATTTATCTCTATGAAGCTAAACAGATGTGAAAACCTGATGTGAACGGAGCCTTAGAAGGAAATAGGTGCAAGAGGTTTAATAAATGCCCCCCAATTATCGTTACATTGTCGCTCTGCCTTCTAGTTGTTTTTACTTTGCTCCCAATTGTCTTTATATTGCTATTTTGCCCCCCAATTGCCTTTACATTGTCCCCAATTGTCTTTACATTGTCCCCAATTGCCTTTACATTGTCCCCAATTGTCTTTACATTGTCCCCAATTGCCTTTACATTGTCCCCAAATGTCTTTACATTATCCCCAATTGCCTTTACATTGTCCCCAATTGTCTTTACATTGTCCCCAAATGTCTTTACATTGTCCCCAATTGTCTTTACATTGTCCCCAATTGTCTTTACATTGTCCCCAAATGTCTTTACATTGTCCCCAATTGCCTTTACATTGTCCCCAATTGTCTTTACATTGTCCCTAATTGCCTTTACATTGTCCCTAATTGTCTTTACATTGTCCCCAATTGCCTTTACATTGTCCCCAAATGTCTTTACATTGTCCCCAATTGTCTTTACATTGTCCCCAAATGTCTTTACATTGTCCCCAATTGTCTTTACATTGTCCCCAATTGTCTTTACATTGTCCCCAATTGTCTTTACATTGTCCCCAAATGTCTTTACATTGTCCCCAATTGTCTTTACATTGTCCCCAAATGTCTTTACATTGTCCCCAATTGCCTTTACATTGTCCCCAATTGCCTTTATATTTCCGCTGCCCACCTGACTCCATACAGTAACTATAGTGATTGTATTTTCGGGTCCAGTCCGCTGCACTGGATATAACTTATCTCTATATGGTTTTCTAACGCCAATTTATATCTTTTTAACACTTTCCTGCCCTCCTCCACAGCAAATCTCAATGTGTACGCTATAAAACAAACCCCCAAAACTGTGCAATTGTTGTTTTGTTGCCATCCACTCCAAAAAATGTATAAACGTTTTTCAATACATTATCTGAACCCCAAAAATGGAGCCATTAAAAAATACAGGTCATCATGCAAAAAGCAAGTGTCATATATCTATGGAAAATATAGAATGTACGGCTATGGAAGACGGGAGGAAGGAACAGAAATGTAGCAACCTGAAGCCCAAAATAGGCTGCATGCTTAAAGACACTGATCCCCTCCACAAAGGAAAGGGGACCATGACTGGGGGGTTCCAAGACAAGAACGGGGTCTGCCAATTCTCCGTGTGTTTGGTGTACATGTGTAGCCCGACTCTATTCTCTTACATGGGACAGCTGGGGCGGTAATCTCCTGTGGATAGGGGGTAAGGAAAGCTAACCAATTTTTCGAGAGTAAGAGAAAAAAAAACTCCCAGGGACTGCCCCAGTGTTATGACCCCAACAACTCCACCATAGACTTTAGGGACATGGTGGACGTGGATTTCTAGTGAAGGATCTCTTTTCTTCGCAGTGACAGGAGACTTGTGTAGACTTCTCCACCTGTAGTGTAGTAGATACACAATCTAAGGATGTTGCGTCACATGTGGCTATAGGACCGGTCCATCTTCTGGTGAGGAATAGCATGCCTGGAGATGCCGAACCTTCAGGAAGAATCTATGATCTATCAGCTGAATCCATAGAGCACGGCTGGAGCAATGAAACAATGAAGATCTAGATCAGTCCTACAATAAGCCTGCCAGCAGCGCAGAGACCAGCTCCCAAAGCCTGATAGGCAGAGTCTATGACACCCTCCCGTTCTTCACACTGTACTCCATGACTTTAGTCTTCAGACTTTACTGCGTGAACAGTCCTCAGGACAGTCCCCGACAGATGGTCAGATAGAGGGTAAGGGGCTATTTAGAGACAGAGTCACAACAGATCCGGATCCATAACTGGGGTGAAGCATCTTGTCCACAACCAGCAGTAGAAGACAGGGTTTAGGAGGTTACTCCAAGGTAAGTACACACATATTTACAGTAGGGTCAGGGAAGCCGTGGCAAACACTGGCAGCCCTGAGAAGATATAACTAAACAATAGCAGGGAATTCGCCACCAGGGCTCATAACCAAGCAAGGTAATACTAGAGGGGTTCCTCTGTGAGGTCCCAGGAAGCTGACACCATCTGCAGTGCCCTATGACGGCTGGAGCCATGTACACTATAATGGAGAATGGCGGTGTACATGCCACCCACCGTGCTGAGGGCCCACAGCACCCTACAGGCTATGGAGCCAGATCTTCTGCAACCACTGGCAAAATGCAATAGACCTGGTGGTGGCTCTGTATCACATCATGAGTAAATGCGGATATTCTGTGGATATAAAGGTCGGTTTTGTTTCAGTCTGGACTTTTGGGTTCCCACAACCTTGTTTGACTTTGACGTTGTCGATATACCAGATCCACAACACAAGTACAGATATATTTTGGCCCCCCAAAAAAATCTGCAAACCCAATTCCACCATGACTCCAGCTGTGGATTAGACTTCTATGTGGGGTTATTGGTGAGCCCATAGCAGTGCCCCTCAGCTGGTGGTAAAAATAGGAAATACACACGGGGCAGAATGTTACAGGTCAGTCTCTTCTACATAGGAAGAAGTCCACAGGCCTCAGCCTGGAGGTCGTGGACTCCGTGGACACAGACCTAACCCTGAAATGCCTTTGACTTACTTCTGACCCAGGTGGCAGACAATGTAATAGCTTCCTGCTCATCCAGATATCAAGACTATTTTGGCCATGGCTATGGCTCTCCTCCACTGCGGGATGCCAGGACATGGCACTGATGTGGGTCTGGTGGTTTATGCAGATAGGGGCTCCAACCTCACCCCCTGACCTTTGCTCCTGCTTCTCTCTCCCTCCTTGGGTTTGTTGTCGGGTACTTACTGTTACTCTTCATTTCCTTCACTATACTTGCACCTTCCCCCTCACTGGTCTCTATAGATAGCAGTACAGACATCCCATACTACCCTCATGTATCACCGGATGAGATTCACCTCCTCCCTCCAGTGTTATGGTCTTCTCCTGATGTTTCCAGCCTTCCAGGCTGGTCCTGTACAGGGGCAGTCTCAGTAGTGCAGTTCCTGGGGGTCTCAGTAGTGCAGTGCCCAGTGGTGTCAGTAGTGCAGTGCCCAGGGGTGTCAGTACAGGGGCAGTCTCAGTAGTGCAGTTCCTGGGGGTCTCAGTAGTGCAGTGCCCGGTGGTGTCAGTAGTGCAGTGCCCGGTGGTGTCAGTAGTGCAGTGCCCGGGGGTCTCAGTGGTGCAGTGCCCGGTGGTGTCAGTAGTGCAGTGCCCGGGGGTGTCAGTAGTGCAGTGCCCGGAGGTGTCAGTACAGGGGCAGTCTCAGTAGTGCAGTGCCCGGGGGTGTCAGTAGTGCAGTGCCCGGGAGTGTCAGTACAGGGGCAGTCTCAGTGGTGCAGTGCCCGGTGGTATCAGTAGTGCAGTGCCCGGTGGTGTCAGTAGTGCAGTGCCCGGGGGTGTCAGTAGTGCAGTGCCCGGGGGTGTCAGTAGTGCAGTGTCCGGTGGTGTCAGTAGTGCAGTGCCCGGGGGAGTCAGTAGTGCAGTGCCCGGTGGTGTGAGTAGTGCAGTGCCCGGGGGTGTCAGTAGTGCAGTGCCCGGGTGTCTCAGTACAGGGGCAGTCTCAGTAGTGCAGTGCCCGGGGGTCTCAGTGGTGCAGTGCCCGGTGGTATCAGTGGTGCAGTGCCCGGGGGTGTCAGTAGTGCAGTGCCCGGTGGTATCAGTAGTGCAGTGCCCGGTGGTGTCAGTAGTGCAGTGTCCGGTGGTATCAGTAGTGCAGTGCCCGGGGGTGTCAGTAGTGCAGTGCCCGGGGGTGTCAGTACAGGGGCAGTCTCAGTAGTGCAGTGCCCGGTGGTGTGAGTAGTGCAGTGCCCGGTGGTGTGAGTAGTGCAGTGCCCGGGGGTGTCAGTAGTGCAGTGCCCGGTGGTGTCAGTAGTGCAGTGCCCGGTGGTGTCAGTAGTGCAGTGCCCGGGGGTCTCAGTGGTGCAGTGCCCGGGTGTCTCAGTACAGGGGCAGTCTCAGTAGTGCAGTGCCCGGGGGTCTCAGTAGTGCAGTGCCCGGGGTGTCAGTAGTGCAGTGCCCGGTGGTGTCAGTAGTGCAGTGCCCGGTGGTGTCAGTAGTGCAGTGCCCGGGGTGTCAGTAGTGCAGTGCCCGGTGGTGTCAGTAGTGCAGTGCCCGGGGGTGTCAGTAGTGCAGTGTCCGGTGGTGTCAGCAGTGCAGTGCCCGGGGGAGTCAGTAGTGCAGTGCCCGGTGGTGTGAGTAGTGCAGTGCCCGGGGGTCTCAGTGGTGCAGTGCCCGGTGGTGTGAGTAGTGCAGTGCCCGGTGGTGTCAGTAGTGCAGTGCCCGGGGGTCTCAGTGGTGCAGTTCCCGGGTGTCTCAGTACAGGGGCAGTCTCAGTAGTGCAGTGCCCGGGGTGTCAGTAGTGCAGTGCCCAATGGTGTCAGTAGTGCAGTGCCCGGGGTGTCAGTAGTGCAGTGCCCGGTGGTGTCAGTAGTGCAGTGCCCGGTGGTGTCAGTAGTGCAGTGCCCAGGGGTGTCAGTAGTGCAGTGTCCGGTGGTGTCAGTAGTGCAGTGCCCGGGGGAGTCAGTAGTGCAGTGCCCGGTGGTGTGAGTAGTGCAGTGCCCGGGGGTCTCAGTGGTGCAGTGCCCAGTGGTGTCAGTAGTGCAGTGCCCGGTGATGTTAGTAGTGCAGTGCCCGGGGGTCTCAGTGGTGCAGTGCCCGGGTGTCTCAGTACAGGGGCAGTCTCAGTAGTGCAGTGCCCGGTGGTGTTAGTAGTGCAGTGCCCGGGGGTGTCAGTAGTGCAGTGTCCGGTGGTGTCAGTAGTGCAGTGCCCGGTGGTGTGAGTAGTGCAGTGCCCGGTGGTGTCAGTAGTGCAGTGCCTGGGGGTGTCAGTAGTGCAGTGTCCGGTGGTGTCAGTAGTGCAGTGCCCGGGGGTCTCAGTGGTGCAGTGCCCGGTGGTGTCAGTAGTGAAGTGCCCGGGGGTCTCAGTGGTGCAGTGCCCGAGTGTCTCAGTACAGGGGCAGTCTCAGTAGTGCAGTGCCCGGGGGTCTCAGTGGTGCAGTGCCCGGTGGTGTCAGTAGTGCAGTGCCCGGTGGTGTTAGTAGTGCAGTGCCCGGGGGTCTCAGTGGTGCAGTGCCCGGGTGTCTCAGTACAGGGGCAGTCTCAGTAGTGCAGTGCCCGGTGGTGTTAGTAGTGCAGTGCCCGGGGGTCTCAGTGGTGCAGTGCCCGGTGGTGTGAGTAGTGCAGTGCCCGATGGTGTCAGTAGTGAAGTGCCCGGGGGTCTCAGTGGTGCAGTGCCCGGGTGTCTCAGTACAGGGGCAGTCTCAGTAGTGCAGTGCCCGGGGGTCTCAGTGGTGCAGTGCCCAGTGGTGTCAGTAGTGCAGTGCCCGGTGGTGTTAGTAGTGCAGTGCCCGGGGGTCTCAGTGGTGCAGTGCCCGGGTGTCTCAGTACAGGGGCAGTCTCAGTAGTGCAGTGCCCGGTGGTGTTAGTAGTGCAGTGCCCGGGGGTGTCAGTAGTGCAGTGTCCGGTGGTGTCAGTAGTGCAGTGCCCGGTGGTGTGAGTAGTGCAGTGCCCGGTGGTGTCAGTAGTGCAGTGCCCGGGGGTGTCAGTAGTGCAGTGCCCGGGGGTGTCAGTAGTGCAGTGTCCGGTGGTGTCAGTAGTGCAGTGCCCGGGGGTCTCAGTGGTGCAGTGCCCGGTGGTGTCAGTAGTGAAGTGCCCGGGTGTCTCAGTGGTGCAGTGCCCGGTGGTGTCAGTAGTGCAGTGCCCGGTGGTGTTAGTAGTGCAGTGCCCGGGGGTCTCAGTGGTGCAGTGCCCGGGTGTCTCAGTACAGGGGCAGTCTCAGTAGTGCAGTGCCCGGTGGTGTCAGTAGTGCAGTGCCCGGGGGTGTCAGTAGTGCAGTGCCCGGAGGTGTCAGTACAGGGGCAGTCTCAGTAATGCAGTGCCCGGGGGTGTTAGTAGTGCAGTGCCCGGGGGTCTCAGTGGTGCAGTGCCCGGGTGTCTCAGTACAGGGGCAGTCTCAGTAGTGCAGTGCCCGGTGGTGTTAGTAGTGCAGTGCCCGGGGGTGTCAGTAGTGCAGTGTCCGGTGGTGTGAGTAGTGCAGTGCCCGGTGGTGTGAGTAGTGCAGTGCCCGGTGGTGTCAGTAGTGCAGTGCCCGGGGGGTGTCAGTAGTGCAGTGTCCGGTGGTGTCAGTAGTGCAGTGCCCGGGGGTCTCAGTGGTGCAGTGCCCGGTGGTGTCAGTAGTGAAGTGCCCGGGTGTCTCAGTGGTGCAGTGCCCGGTGGTGTCAGTAGTGCAGTGCCCGGTGGTGTTAGTAGTGCAGTGCCCGGGGGTCTCAGTGGTGCAGTGCCCGGGTGTCTCAGTACAGGGGCAGTCTCAGTAGTGCAGTGCCCGGTGGTGTCAGTAGTGCAGTGCCCGGGGGTGTCAGTAGTGCAGTGCCCGGAGGTGTCAGTACAGGGGCAGTCTCAGTAGTGCAGTGCCCGGGGGTGTTAGTAGTGCAGTGCCCGGTGTGGTGGCTTCTCCCTGGGCCGGGGTCGGTGCTGTGGTCCGGCCTCCTCCTCCTCCCCCGGCCTCTGCACATGCTCCTGGGCTCTTTGTGTCGGGAGGAGGAGGAGGAGGAGGCCGGACCAGCAGCTCCCTCAGCCCCTCATCATCCTCAGCCGGTACCGGGGGACGAGCCGCCATTCTCCGGGCCCCCATCATCATCTGACCCCCGGGGCCCTGCAGTCCTGACCGCTCTGGAGACTGTCGGCTATCGAGACAGGGAAGGAGTCAGCCCGGAGCCTCAGTGACATCGCGACATAACTGGAGCCGACACCCGGAGCCTGTGGAGAATGGAGCCTGGCATCACGACATAACCGGAGCCTGTAGAGGAGCCGCATAGTAGTCCATGTCTGAGCCCGGACTATCCCGACATATCAGAAGCCTATAGAGGAGCCTGTATACTATCCCGACATATCAGAAGCCTATAGAGGAATCTGTATACTATCCCGACATATCAGAAGCCTATAGAGGAGTCTGTATACTGTGCTGACACAGCCGGGACCTCTGGAGGAGCCCAGAGAAGGAGACTGTATACAGTCGTGACATAGAGGAGTCATATAGAGGAGATACAGACAGCCTGGTGTAGCTAAGCCCTATACAGGGAGCCTATATACAGCCCTGACACAGCCTGGAACCTATATATTCTCCTGATACAACCAAACCCTATGGAGGAGCCTATAGAGGGAACCTGGATACAGTCCTGATATAAAGGAGCCATATAGAGGAGATACAGACAGCCTGGTGTATCTAAACAAACGTGGATACAATCCCTATAAATAAGTCTACATACAATGCTGTTGTAGTTAGGACCTGTACAGGACCCTATATCCTATACGTCCCTCCTGCTTGTGTATATGGAGCCTATACCTTGTCCTACAGCCCTGATATAGCTGGAGCCCTATATGAAGATTCAGTCACATCACAGCGCAGCCTATATAGCAGCCTACACATCTGGACCCTATAGGCATATTGCTTCACCCACACCCTAAATAGAGCCTAGTATACGTCTATATACAGCTATATAGTATGCCAACATGCAGGCTTACCGTACTCTCTGCTGCCTATATCTCATCCCCTTCTGCTGGAGCCTATAGACGCAGCACTGTCCTCTATAAAGAGGTCACTATATATAGTGCATGACCCTGACCCTCTCTCCATATGTTGACCTAGAGGATATATCATCATCTCTGTGTGCAGGTTCATGGGCAGTTCACAGCTGGCAAGAGGCAGCTAGGGGGGTACAGTGCCCGGGTGGCACAGGAGCTCCCTTATAGTATCCGTGTATAGGTGCCCAGACAATACACTGCTGCTGCTGGGGAGTAGTATCCATATACATGTGTCACCAATTGTAGGTAGACAGGTGGGCAGGGCCCCGACTGCCACAAGGCTGTGGTACGGTGTGTAGGTACAGGCACCTGGTGCTCAGGTCATACATGCCCTGGATCTAAGGGCCCTCCTGCTGCTGCAACTCTTAGACTTGGCATGGCCACTATGCTGTACGGGAGGACAGGGCTAGAAGCTGCCATCATGTGCCCAAGCTGCCCAGGGGCATCTCTTCTGAGGTCTGGACTCTTCTACCTACTGCTATTTGCTCACAGCTCCCAGGGACGGGCCTGCGAGAAGAGTCCATGCTTCTCCGGACGATGTGTCAACTCCACCTGCGTGTGTGACCCAGGCTGGGTAGGAGAACAATGTCACCACTGCCAGGGGAGATTCAAGTAAGTGCCCCCTTATCATGTCACTGCCCTCACTGGGTGCCACAACCCCAGGCCTAACCCTGACCCCATCCCTAATCACCAAATCATGTACAGATACAACCTACCCCAGCCGCGGAGTCACCGTGTACATACATTACATTACTTATCCTGTATTATACTCCAGAGCTGCGCTCACTATTCTGCTGGTGCAGTCACTGTGTACATACATTACATTACTTATCCTGTATTATACTCCAGAGCTGCGCTCACTATTCTGCTGGTGCAGTCACTGTGTACATACATTACATTACTTATCCTGTACTGATCCTGAGTTATATCCTGTATTATACTCCAGAGCTGCGCTCACTATTCTGCTGGTGCAGTCACTGTGTACATACATTACATTACTTATCCTGTATTATACTCCAGAGCTGCGCTCACTATTCTGCTGGTACAGTTACTGTGTACATACATTAAATTACTTATCCTGTATTATACTCCAGAGCTGCGCTCACTATTCTGCTGGTGCAGTTAGTGTACATACATTACATTACTGATCCTGAGTTACATCCTGTATTATACTCCAGAGCTGCGCTCACTATTCTGCTGGTACAGTCACTGTGTACATACATTACATTACTTATCCTGTATTATACTCCAGAGCTGCGCTCACTATTCTGCTGGTACAGTCACTGTGTACATACATTACATTACTTATCCTGTATTATACTCCAGAGCTGCGCTCACTATTCTGCTGGTACAGTCACTGTGTACATACATTACATTACTTATCCTGTACTGATCCTGTATTATACTCCAGAGCTGCGCTCACCATTCTACTGGTACAGTCACTGTGTACATACATTACATTACTTATCCTGTATTATACTCCAGAGCTGCGCTCACTATTCTGCTGGTGCAGTCACTGTGTACATACATTACATTACTTATCCTGTATTATACTCCAGAGCTGCGCTAACTATTCTGCTGGTACAGTTACTGTGTACATACATTAAATTACTTATCCTGTATTATACTCCAGAGCTGCGCTCACTATTCTGCTGGTACAGTCACTGTGTACATACATTACATTACTTATCCTGTATTATACTCCAGAGCTGCGCTCACTATTCTGCTGGTACAGTCACTGTGTACATACATTACATTACTTATCCTGTATTATACTCCAGAGCTGCGCTCACTATTCTGCTGGTACAGTCACTGTGTACATACATTACATTACTTATCCTGTACTGATCCTGTATTATACTCCAGAGCTGCGCTCACCATTCTACTGGTACAGTCACTGTGTACATACATTACATTACTTATCCTGTATTATACTCCAGAGCTGCGCTCACTATTCTGCTGGTGCAGTCACTGTGTACATACATTACATTACTTATCCTGTATTATACTCCAGAGCTGCGCTCACTATTCTGCTGGTGCAGTCACTGTGTACATACATTACATTACTTATCCTGTATTATACTCCAGAGCTGCGCTCACTATTCTGCTGGTGCAGTCACTGTGTACATACATTACATTACTTATCCTGTACTGATCCTGAGTTACATCCTGTATTATACTCCAGAGCTGCGCTCACTATTCTGCTGGTGCAGTCACTGTGTACATACATTACATTACTTATCCTGTATTATACTCCAGAGCTGCGCTCACTATTCTGCTGGTACAGTTACTGTGTACATACATTACATTACTTATCCTGTATTATACTCCAGAGCTGCGCTCACTATTCTGCTGGTGCAGTTAGTGTACATACATTACATTACTGATCCTGAGTTACATCCTGTATTATACTCCAGAGCTGCGCTCACTATTCTGCTGGTACAGTCACTGTGTACATACATTACATTACTTATCCTGTATTATACTCCAGAGCTGCGCTCACTATTCTGCTGGTGCAGTCACTGTGTACATACCTTACATTACTTATCCTGTACTGATCCTGAGTTACATCCTGTATTATACTCCAGAGCTGCGCTCACTATTCTGCTGGTACAGTCACTGTGTACATACATTACATTACTTATCCTGTACTGATTCTGAGTTACATCGTGTATTATACTCCAGAGCTGCGCTCACTATTCTGCTGGTACAGTCACTGTGTACATACATTACATTACTTATCCTGTACTGATCCTGAGTTACATCCTGTATTATACTCCAGAGCTGCGCTCACTATTCTGCTGGTGCAGTCACTGTGTACATACATTACATTACTTATCCTGTATTATACTCCAGAGCTGCACTCACTATTCTGCTGGTGCAGTCACTGTGTACATACATTACATTACTTATCCTGTATTATACTCCAGAGCTGCGCTCACTATTCTGCTGGTACAGTCACTGTGTACATACATTACATTACTTATCCTGTACTGATTCTGAGTTACATCGTGTATTATACTCCAGAGCTGCGCTCACTATTCTGCTGGTACAGTCACTGTGTACATACATTACATTACTTATCCTGTACTGATCCTGAGTTACATCCTGTATTATACTCCAGAGCTGCGCTCACTATTCTGCTGGTACAGTCACTGTGTACATATATTACATTACTTATCCTGTATTATACTCCAGAGCTGCGCTCACTATTCTGCTGGTGCAGTCACTGTGTACATACATTACATTACTTATCCTGTACTGATCCTGAGTTATATCCTGTATTATACTCCAGAGCTGCGCTCACTATTCTGCTGGTACAGTCACTGTGTACATACATTACATTACTTATCCTGTATTATACTCCAGAGCTGCGCTCACTATTCTGCTGGTGCAGTCACTGTGTACATACATTACTTATCCTGTACTGATCCTGAGTTACATCCTGTATTATACTCCAGAGCTGCACTCACTATTCTGCTGGTACAGTCACTGTGTACATACATTACATTACTTATCCTGTACTGATCCTGAGTTACATCCTGTATTATACTCCAGAGCTGCGCTCACTATTCTGCTGGTGCAGTCACTGCGTACATACATTACATTACTTATTCTGTACTGATCCTGGATAAGTAATGTAATGTGTGTACACAGTGACTGTACCAGCAGAATAGTGAGCGCAGCTCTGGAGTATAATACAGGATGTAACTCAGGATCAGTACATGATAAGTAATGTAATGTATGTACACAGTGACTGTACCAGCAGAATAGTGAGCGCAGCTCTGGAGTATAATACAGCTTGTGATGGGGGTTGTTATATGGTATAATCCCGAGGTCTCTCTCAGGTCACATTCTTGATACATGTTCTCACCAGATGATGATGCAATCTGGGGAAATTTTGTGGACTTTCTTAGTCTGAAAATAAGTTTGTAAACATATACCAACGGTCCTGAAATGCGTGAGCAGATGCTTAGTGGGATTCTCCATGTGACAGGTGCACTCCCTTTCATTGCTGCCATTTCCTGATCCCGGTGCAGGTGTTTGGAGCGTTTCCTGTGCTCTGGTGGTACAGTATGTGTATGTTTCTTGTTCTTGGAGTGATGACTCCAGAAGGTGGATGTACAGCGGCTCCTGATCTGTTACATTCTTGAATTATTGGCATTGGTAGCTCCATTTTCAAGAGAACGTGGAGCATTACCTGCCCCTGATAGTGTGCCCATTATGTATGTTAAGTCTCAGAATACTGTGCCCCTATGACTGATGTATCCGGAATACTGTGCCCATGTGACTGATGTATCCAGAATACTGTGTCCATGTGACTGATGTATCCAGAATACTGTGTCCATGTGACTGATGTATCCAGAATACTGTGCCCATGTGACTGATGTATCCGGAATAATGTGCCCATGTGACTGATGTATCCGGAATACTGTGCCCATATGACTGATGTATCCGGAATACTGTGCCCATGTGACTGATGTCTCCAGAATACTGTGCCCGTGTGACTGATTTATCCAGAATACTGTGCCCATGTGACTGATGTATCCGGAATAATGTGCCCATGTGACTGATGTATCCGGAATACTGTGCCCATATGACTGATGTATCCGGAATACTGTGCCCATGTGACTGATGTATCCGGAATACTGTGCCCATGTGACTGATGTATCCAAAATACTGTGCCCATGTGACTGATGTATCCAGAATACTGTGCCCGTGTGACTGATGTATCCAAAATACTGTGCCCATGTGACTGATGTATCCGGAATACTGTGCCCATGTGACTGATGTATCCAGAATACTGTGCCCATGAGACTGATGTCTCCAGAATACTGTGCCCGTGTGACTGATGTATCCTGAATACTGTGCCCGTGTGACTGATGTCTCCAGAATACTGTGCCCGTGTGACTGATGTATCCTGAATACGGTGCCCGTGTGACTGATGTATCCAGAATACTGTGCCCGTGTGACTGATGTATCCAGAATACTGTGCCCATGTAACTGATGTATCCAGAATACTGTGCCCATGTGACTGAGGTATCCAGAATACTGTGCCCGTGTGACTGATGTATCCGGAATACTGTGCCCATGTGACTGATGTATCCGGAATACTGTGCCCATGTGACTGATGTGACCGGAATACTGTGCCCATGTGACTGATGTATCCGGAATACTGTGCCCATGTGTCTGATGTATCCAGAATACTGTGCCCATGTTGCTGGGGTACTGTGAATTCCCCATTGTGCCCTCCAGGTCTCTTCATGCTGTGCCCTGTTGTTGGGAATTGTAGTCAATGTGTCTTCCAGCTGCCATGATACTGCCCATGTGTCTGCCAGTGACAGGAATGTTTTTCTATATGTAACTAGTGTCCGTGCTTCTGATGTCTTGGGCCCTAGTGTCCATAGTTCTGGTGTCTTGGGCCCTAGTGTCTGTAGTTCTGGTGTCTTGGGTCCTAGTGTCCATAGTTCTGGTGTCTTGGGTCCTAGTGTCCATAGTTCTGGTGTCTTGGGTCCTAGTGTCTGTAGTTCTGATGTCTTGGGTCCTAGTGGCCATAGTTCTGGTGTCTTGGGTCCTAGTGGCCATAGTTATGGTGTATTGGGTCCTAGTGGCCATAGTTCTGGTGTCTTGGGTCCTAGTGTCCTTAGTTCTGGTGTCTTGGGTCCTAGTGGCCATAGTTCTGGTGTCTTGGGTCCTAGTATCCATAGTTCTGATGTCTTGGGTCCTATTGTCTGTAGTTCTGGTGTCTTGGGTCCTAGTGTCCATAATTCTGGTGTCTTGGGTCCTAGTGTCTGTAGTTCTGGTGTCTTGGGTCCTAGTGGCCATAGTTCTGGTGTCTTGGGTCCTAGTATCCATAGTTCTGATGTCTTGGGTCCTATTGTCTGTAGTTCTGGTGTCTTGGGTCCTAGTGTCTGTAGTTCTGGTGTCTTGGGTCCTAGTGGCCATAGTTCTGGTGTCTTGGGTCCTAGTATCCTTAGTTCTGGTGTCTTGGGTCCTAGTGGCCATAGTTCTGATGTCTTGGGTCCTAGTGTCCATAGTTCTGGTGTCTTGGGTCCTAGTGTCCATAGTTCTGGTGTCTTGGGTCCTAGTGGCCATAGTTCTGGTGTCTTGGGTCCTAGTGGCCATAGTTCTGGTGTCTTGGGTCCTAGTGGCCATAGTTCTGGTGTCTTGGGTCCTAGTATCCATAGTTCTAGTGTCTTGGGTCCTAGTGGCCATAGTTCTGGTGTCTTGGGTCCTAGTGGCCATAGTTCTGGTGTCTTGGGTCCTAGTATCCATAGTTCTGATGTCTTGGGTCCTAGTGGCCATAGTTCTGGTGTCTTGGGTCCTAGTATCCATAGTTCTGATGTCTTGGGTCCTATTGTCTGTAGTTCTGGTGTCTTGGGTCCTAGTGGCCGTAGTTCTGGTGTCTTGTGTCCTAGTGTCTGTAGTTCTGGTGTCTTGGGTCCTAGTGGCCATAGTTCTGGTGTCTTGGGTCCTAGTGTCCTTAGTTCTGGTGTCTTGGGTCCTAGTATCCATAGTTCTGATGTCTTGGGTCCTATTGTCTGTAGTTCTGGTGTCTTGGGTCCTAGTGGCCATAGTTCTGGTGTCTTGGGTCCTAGTGTCTGTAGTTCTGGTGTCTTGTGTCCTATTGTCTGTAGTTCTGGTGTCTTGTGTCCTAGTGTCTGTAGTTCTGGTGTCTGGGTGGCCTGTTCTGGTGTTTGGGTCCTAGTGTCCTTAGTTCTGGTGTCTTGGGTCCTAGTGGCCATAGTTCTGGTGTCTTGGGTCCTAGTATCCATAGTTCTGATGTCTTGGGTCCTATTGTCCGTAGTTCTGGTCTCTTGGGTCCTAGTGTCCATAGTTCTGGTGTCTTGGGTCCTAGTGTCTGTAGTTCTGGTGTCTTGGGTCCTAGTGGCCATAGTTCTGGTGTCTTGGGTCCTAGTATCCTTAGTTCTGGTGTCTTGGGTCCTAGTGGCCATAGTTCTGATGTCTTGGGTCCTAGTGTCCATAGTTCTGGTGTCTTGGGTCCTAGTGGTCATAGTTCTGGTGTCTTGGGTCCTAGTATCCATAGTTCTAGTGTCTTGGGTCCTAGTGGCCATAGTTCTGGTGTCTTGGGTCCTAGTGGCCATAGTTCTGGTGTCTTGGGTCCTAGTGGCCATAGTTCTGGTGTCTTGGGTCCTAGTGGCCATAGTTATGGTGTATTGGGTCCTAGTGTCCATAGTTCTGGTGTCTTGGGTCCTAGTGTCCATAGTTCTGGTGTCTTGGGTCCTAGTATCCATAGTTCTGATGTCTTGGGTCCTATTGTCTGTAGTTCTGGTGTCTTGGGTCCTAGTGGCCGTAGTTCTGGTGTCTTGGGTCCTAGTGGCCATAGTTCTGGTGTCTTGGGTCCTAGTATCCTTAGTTCTGGTGTCTTGGGTCCTAGTGGCCATAGTTCTGATGTCTTGGGTCCTAGTGTCCATAGTTCTGGTGTCTTGGGTCCTAGTGTCCATAGTTCTGGTGTCTTGGGTCCTAGTGGCCATAGTTCTGGTGTCTTGGGTCCTAGTGGCCATAGTTCTGGTGTCTTGGGTCCTAGTATCCTTAGTTCTGGTGTCTTGGGTCCTAGTGGCCATAGTTCTGGTGTCTTGGGTCCTAGTGGCCATAGTTCTGGTGTCTTGGGTCCTAGTATCCTTAGTTCTGGTGTCTTGGGTCCTAGTGGCCATAGTTCTGGTGTCTTGGGTCCTAGTATCCATAGTTCTGATGTCTTGGGTCCTAGTGGCCATAGTTCTGGTGTCTTGGGTCCTAGTATCCTTAGTTCTGGTGTCTTGGGTCCTAGTGGCCATAGTTCTGGTGTCTTGGGTCCTAGTATCCATAGTTCTGATGTGTTGGGTCCTAGTGGCCATAGTTCTGGTGTCTTGGGTCCTAGTATCCTTAGTTCTGGTGTCTTGGGTCCTAGTGGCCATAGTTCTGGTGTCTTGGGTCCTAGTATCCATAGTTCTGATGTCTTGGGTCCTATTGTCTGTAGTTCTGGTGTCTTGGGTCCTAGTGGCCATAGTTCTGGTGTCTTGGGTCCTAGTGTCTGTAGTTCTGGTGTCTTGTATCCTAGTGTATGTAGTTCTGGTGTCTTGTGTCCTAGTGTCTGTAGTTCTGGTGTCTTGCGCCCTAGTGTCCTTAGTTCTGGTGTCTTGGGTCCTAGTGGCCATAGTTCTGGTGTCTTGGGTCCTAGTGGCCATAGTTCTGGTGTCTTGGGTCCTAGTATCCTTAGTTCTGGTGTCTTGGGTCCTAGTGGCCATAGTTCTGGTGTCTTGGGTCCTAGTATCCATAGTTCTGATGTCTTGGGTCCTAGTGGCCATAGTTCTGGTGTCTTGGGTCCTAGTATCCTTAGTTCTGGTGTCTTGGGTCCTAGTGGCCATAGTTCTGGTGTCTTGGGTCCTAGTATCCATAGTTCTGGTGTCTTGGGTCCTAGTGGCCATAGTTCTGGTGTCTTGGGTCCTAGTATCCTTAGTTCTGGTGTCTTGGGTCCTAGTGGCCATAGTTCTGGTGTCTTGGGTCCTAGTATCCATAGTTCTGATGTCTTGGGTCCTATTGTCTGTAGTTCTGGTGTCTTGGGTCCTAGTGGCCATAGTTCTGGTGTCTTGGGTCCTAGTGTCTGTAGTTCTGGTGTCTTGTATCCTAGTGTATGTAGTTCTGGTGTCTTGTGTCCTAGTGTCTGTAGTTCTGGTGTCTTGCGCCCTAGTGTACATAGTTCTGATGTCTTGGGTCCTAGTGTCTGTAGTTCTGGTGTCTTGTGTCCTAGTGTATGTAGTTCTGGTGTCTTGTGTCCTAGTGTCTGTAGTTCTGGTGTCTTGCGCCCTAGTGTACATAGTTCTGATGTCTTGGGTCCTAGTGTCTGTAGTTCTGGTGTCTTGTGTCCTAGTGTATGTAGTTCTGGTGTCTTGTGTCCTAGTGTCTGTAGTTCTGGTGTCTTGCGCCCTAGTGTACATAGTTCTGATGTCTTGGGTCCTAGTGTCCATAATTCTGGTGTCTTGGATCCTAGTGTCTGTAGTTCTGGTGTCTTGGGTCCTAGTGTCTGTAGTTCTGGTGTCTTGGGTCCTAGTGTCTGTAGTTCTGGTGTCTTGCGCCCTAGTGTCCATGCTTCTGGTGTCTTGGGTCCTAGTGGCCATGCTTCTGGTGTCTGTGGTCCTAGTGTCTAGTGCCCTGGAGTTCTGGTGTTCAGGATCCTGTGGTCTGAGGTTCTGATATCTGGCGCGGTACGTTGATATATTTTTCAGTGTCTTATTTTTGGATGTACTTGCCCCATTTTTCAGGTGTAAATAGACTGATACACGTTCCCTCCCGCTTCCTTTGTGCTCTAGGTGCCCGCCCTTCGCTCGTCCGCAGATTTCTCACCCTGTGTGGCATTTTCATTTGACCTTTCTTAGATGAGTCTGTCAGCTGGCAAATAAAGATGGCGAGGAATCAGCAACCGCGCCATAGCTCCCGATTTTTATTAACTTCAGAAGAATCTGTTAACATTTACAGTGAGCATCGTCGTGAGCAAGCGGGTCCTTGTATTTATGAAGACTGATAGGGGCAGGGATGTGGCAGTATTACACCCTGGTTACACACGAGGCGAGGGTGCTACTGTGATACCCTCACAAGTAAGAAACTGCAACAAAAGATACTCGCAATATGTGTATTCCTATCTGTGGCATGTGAATGGCGGTCCCAGCTGCAGTGTTTGGAGAGTACGCTGCACAGGAACGACTATTCTCAAAGGTCCTATAGCAGTATCTAAAGAGACAGTGGTAGATGTGAGGTGTAGTCAGAAGTGTATAGAAGCGGTACAATATCTATACTGTGTACTTCTGTGTGTGTGTATATTATGTGTGTATAGTGTGTATATGTACTGTGTGTGTTTGTGTGTGTGTGTATATATATATATATATATTGTGCGTATACATATATAATTTACCCACACAACTTTCCAGCTTCGTGGATTTGGTCAGTGATGTATTACTAGGGCTACAGGGGATGCATCATTACATAGCCAGTAGATTTGCCATTCAGGATGCTGGTAAAGCTGAGTATGGGTCCTATGTGAACATGATTGTCCGCCAGAGTGGTTCCTACTCATCTTTCTCAGATTCCTGAATGTGCATTTTACAGTATTTGGTTAACCACCAATTGTGCAAGTTCTCCCACTTATAAAGATGAGGCCGGGCTGTAATTGTCATCATAGGTAGACCTCAACTATGAGAGACAAAATGAGAAAACTAATCCAGAAAATCACATTGTCTGATTTTTTAAGAATTTATTTGCTAATTATGGTGGAAAATAAGTATTTGGTCACCTACAAACAAGCAAGATTTCTGTCTCTCCCAGCCCTGTAACTTCTCCTTTAAGAGGCTCCTCTGTCCTCCACTCATTACCTGTAGTAATGGCTCCTGTGTGACATTGTTATCAGTATAAAAGACTCCTGTCCACAACCTCAGTCACACTCCAAACTCCACTATGGTGAAGACCAAAGAGCTGTGGAAGGACCAGAAACAAAATGGTAGCCCTGCACCAGGCTGGGAAGACTGAATCTGCAATAGGCAAGCAGCTTGGTGTGAAGAAATCACCTGTGGGAGCAATAATTAGAAAATGGAAGACATACAAGACCACTGATAATCTCCCTCCATCAGGGGCTCCACGCAAGATCTCACCCCGTGGGGTCAAAATGTTCACAAGAACGGTGAGCAAAAATCCCAGAACCCCACGGGGGGGACCTAGTGAGTGACCTGCAGAAAGCTGGGACTAACGTAACAAAGGCTACCGTCAGTAACACACTACGCCGCCAGGGACTCAGATCCTGCAGTGCCAGACGTGTCCTCCTGCTTAAGCCAGTACATATCCGGGCCCGGCTGAAGTTTGCTAGAGAGCATTTGGATGTTCCAGAAGAGTATTGGGAGAATGTCATATGGTCAGATGAAACCAAAGTAGAACTGTTTGGTAGAAACACAACTCGTGGTGTTTGGAGGAGAGTGAATGCTGAGTTGTATCCAGAGAACACCATACCTACTGTGCAGCATGGGGGGGGCAACATCATGTATGGGGCTGTTTCTCTGCAAAGGGACCAGGACGACTGATCCGTGTACATGAAAGAATGAATGGGGCCATGTATGGTGAGATTGTGAGTGCAAACCTCCTTCCATCAGCGAGGGCATTGGAGATGAAACGTGGCTGGGTCTTTCAGCATGACAATGATCCCAAGTACACCGCCAGGGCAACGAAGGAGCGGCTTCGTAAGAAGCATTTCAGGGTCCTGGAGTGGCCTAGCCAGTCTCCAGATCTCAGCCCCATAGAAAACCTTTGGAGGGAGTTGAAAGTCCGTGTTGTCCAGCGACAGCCCCAAAACATCCCTGCTCTAGAGGAGATCTGCATGGAGGAATGGGCCGACATACCAGCAACAGTGTGTGCCAACCTTGTGAAGACTTACAGGAAACGTTTCACCTCTGTCATTGCCAGCAAAGGAGATAGAACAAAGGATTGAGATGAACTTTTGTTATTGACCAAATACTTATTTTCCACCATAATTAGCAAATAAATTGTTAAAAAATCAGACAATGTGATTTTCTGGATTAGTTTTCTCATTTTGTCTCTCATAGTTGAGGTCTACCTATGATGACAATTACAGGCCGGCCTCATCTTTATAAGTGGGAGAACTTGCACAATTATGGCTGACTAAATACTATTTTTCCCCACTGTATGTAATGATATCGGATCAGGGGGTTCCTGCTGCAGATTTGCTGTCCAGGAGGAGAAGTATTGGGGGCAGAGGTAGCGGTCACACCGGGGCACTGCTGCTATGTAAGAAGACACCAGGGTTATGGGTGGGGCCCTGGTGCAGATGGTCCACGGGGCCCAAAAAACTGAATGTCAGGTAATTATATGGGGCTCCTGCAATCTGGGGTCTGAATGAGGATGAGCCCCTTGTCGTACTCAGCGGCTGCCGCGAGGGCTCCACTTATTGGGGGGGTAGTGATAAGTCACCAGCAGTTTCCATGGAGATTGCTGATCCTGAGTCTCCTTGTTATGGGAAGATTCCTGGAGGAAGCCGATAATAATAATAATGCTCTGATATCATGTCGTCATCTTCAGGGACACCCTGCAGATTGTGTGTGTATAAGGGGCTGCTCAGTGCCATGCTTTACACTGCAGCTAAGCTCCTTATATTAACAACATGTATGCCTATACACAGGAGGAGGTGAGATACAATACTGTATATATATATATATATTTATATATATAAAGCTCAGCCTCCTGCTCTGTCCCACCCCTTGCTTTACACTGCAGCTCTGGTCGGTGACTCCAGCCTATCTGCATTGTCTGTGGTAGCACACGGCTGGGCATGGGCGCTGGGGCCCCTGGGGTCTGGCCTGGTATATATTATTAATAATAATAATAATAATAGTCCTTTAATAGTCCCACAGTGGGGAAATTCAGTGTGTTACAGCAGCAAAGATAAGCAGATACAAATACAAATACAACATGTACAGGAATGTTCCAAGGTGAGAGGCATTACATTAATAGCAGACAGACAGATAGGACGTAGCAGAGGGGGGGGGGGGGGATATAACAGGCAGAGAGATATTTCAGTTCTCTGTGTGTAATGATCTCCGCTTAGGTCGGTGTTGGTTGTACAGCCTAACCGCGGTGGGGAGGAAAGACTTCCGATAGCGCTCCTTCTCACACCTAGGGTGGAGCAGTCGGTCACTGACAGTACTACCCAGCGCGATCACAGTCTCATGCATGGGATGGGACTTCTTCTTCTGCATGGAGCTCACCGTGGACAGTATCCTTCTGTCACCCACCACCTGCACTGGGTCCAGTGGGCTCCCCAGGACAGAGCTGGCCTTTCTAACCAGCTTGTCGAGTCGATTCCTATCCCTGGTTGATATACTGCTCCCCCAGCAGGCCACTCCAAAGAAGATGGCTGATGCCACTACCGAGTTGAAGAAAGTTCTAAGAAGTGCCCCCCGGATTCCAAAGGCTCTCAGCTTCCTAAGCAGGTAGAGCCTGCTGTGGCCCATCCTGTACAGGGCCTCCATATGATCTGCCCAGTCCAGCTTATTATTAAGGAGCAAACCCAGGTACTTATAGGTGCTCACAATCTCGATGCCCGTCCCCAGGATGTCCACTGGTTTAGGAGGGCTTCTGCCTTTGCGGAAGTCCACCACCATCTCCTTGGTCTTCCCCGCGTTAATCTTCAGGTGGTTCCGGTGACACCAGTCCACAAAATCCCGGTTCAGTTCTCTGTACTCCCTATCATCATCATCTGTGATGAGACCCACTATTGCAGAGTCGTCAGAATACTTCTGTAGGTAGCAGCTGGATGAGTTGCACCTAAAATCAGCAGTGTACAGTGTGAAGAGGAAAGGGGCGAGAACCGTACCCTGAGGTGCCCCCGTATTACAGATCACGGTACCTGACACACAGTCTCGGGCTCTCACGTATTGAGGTCGATTTGTGAGGTAGTCTAGGATCCAGTTGGAGAGGTGGTGGTCCACTCCAGCAAGGCCCAGCTTGTCTCTCAGTAACCTGGGCTGTATGGTGTTAAAAGCACTGGAGAAGTCAAAGAACATTATTCTCACTGTGTTCCCTGGTTTCTCCAGGTGAGACAGATCCCTGTACAGAAGATGGATGATGGCATCATCTACCCCAATGCCCGGCCGATAAGCAAACTGGAGGGGATCCATAGCGGGGCTCACTAGAGGGCGGAGATGTGTGAGAACCAATCTCTCCAAGATCTTCATCAGGTGGGATGTCAGTGCTACAGGTCTGTAGTCGTTGAGGTCCATAGGGTGGGGTTTCTTTGGAACTGGTACCACACAAGAGGATTTCCATAATTCAGGGACTATTTCCTGCCTCAGGCTCATATTATACATATATGTAATTATACCACACAGCTGGTCCCCACAAGTCTTAATTAGCCTTGCATTGATGTCATCTGGCCCTGCGGCTTTCCTCGCCTTGATCTTTTTCATCTCCTTCCTCACCTGGGCCCGTGTGAAGGTCAGACTGTGGCCAGATAAAGACGGATTTCTGGATTTACTGGGAATCTTGGGGTGATCAGCGTCGCCCTCCATCACTAGTGTTGGGGGTGTGGAGACATTGGCAGGATCCAGTGGTTGTGGCCGACAGTCTGGTCCATGAGGCTGACGCTTCCTGCACTGAGTGACGGGTGAGATGGGCGATCATCAGCCGCCCGCTGAGCCCAGGGAAAGTGAAATCTTGTAATCCCCAGCAGATGGCCAGAGCTCTGAACATAACCCCTTCATGTCTGAGGAGCAGGTGACAGCGCCCCCACCCCTATCACTGGCAGAGCGGTGTAGGGGACACAGCGGCTCTAATATGGCTGTCACGTCTGGTTATAACACAATTCCAGCCTGTCAGTGCCAGCATATGGATGTCAGGCTGTAGATACCCGCCTGTCACTGGACGCCCAGCAGTGCTAACCAATTAATATCACCACTACACATGTCACAAGAGGAGTAATACCATTGTACCCAGCAGCACAGAGTATTTCAGGAGAGGAGTGTGCTGATCTTATAGGGAGGTCACAGGGTGACAGTTACATAGTGGAGGAGCAGGGCCCCAGCAGTACAGAGTATTTCAGGAGAGGAGTGTGCTGATCTTATAGAGGAGGTCACAGGGTGAGAGTTACATAGTGGAGGAGCAGGGTCCCCAGCAGCACAGAGTATTTCAGGAGAGGAGTGTGCTGATCTTATAGGGAGGACACAGGGTGAGAGTTACATAGTGGGAGGAGCAGGTCCCCAGCAGTACAGAGGATTTCAGGAGAGGAGTGTGCTGATCTTATAGAGGAGGTCACAGGGTGAGAGTTACATAGTGGGAGGAGCAGGGTCCCCAGCAGTACAGAGTATTTCAGGAGAGGAGTGTGCTGATCTTATAGGGAGGTCACAGGGTGAGAGTTACATAGTGGAGGAGCAGGTCCCCAGCAGCACAGAGTATTTCAGGAGAGGAGTGTGCTGATCTTATAGAGGTCACAGGGTGAGAGTTACATAGTGGGAGGAGCAGGTCCCCAGCAGTACAGAGTATTTCAGGAGAGGAGTGTGCTGATCTTATAGGGAGGTCACAGGGTGAGAGTTACATAGTGGAGGAGCAGGGTCCCCAGCAGCACAGAGTATTTCAGGAGAGGAGTGTGCTGATCTTATAGGGAGGTCACAGGGTGAGAGTTACATAGTGGGAGGAGCAGGTCCCCAGCAGTACAGAGTATTTCAGGAGAGGAGTGTGCTGATCTTATAGAGGTGGTCACAGGGTGAGAGTTACATAGTGGGAGGAGCAGGTCCCCAGCAGTACAGAGTATTTCAGGAGAGGAGTGTGCTGACCTTATAGAGGAGGTCACAGTGTGAGAGTTACATAGTGGGAGGAGCCGGGTCCCCAGCAGCACAGAGTATTTCAGGAGAGGAGTGTGCTGATCTTGTAGGGGAGGTCACAGGGTGAGAGTTACATAGTGGGAGGAGCAGGGTCCCCAGCAGCACAGAGTATTTCAGGAGAGGAGTGTGCTGATCTTATAGAGGTGGTCACAGGGTGAGAGTTACATAGTGGGAGGAGCAGGTCCCCAGCAGTACAGAGTATTTCAGGAGAGGAGTGTGCTGACCTTATAGAGGAGGTCACAGTGTGAGAGTTACATAGTGGGAGGAGCCGGGTCCCCAGCAGCACAGAGTATTTCAGGAGAGGAGTGTGCTGATCTTGTAGGGGAGGTCACAGGGTGAGAGTTACATAGTGGGAGGAGCAGGGTCCCAGCAGTACAGAGTATTTCAGGAGAGGAGTGTGCTGATCTTATAGGGAGGTCACAGGGTGAGAGTTACATAGTGGGAGGAGCAGGTCCCCAGCAGTACAGAGGATTTCAGGAGAGGAGTGTGCTGATCTTATAGGGAGGTCACAGGGTGAGAGTTACATAGTGGGAGGAGCAGGGCCCCCAGCAGCACAGAGTATTTCAGGAGAGGAGTGCTGGCCTGAAGGGTGCCGCCTTCTTTGCTGGGCCTCTCAGGGGTCTGGGAAAGCTGGCTGAGAATTTGACTGATTTAGGTTTCCCCTCTCCGCTCTCTTCTATGGTGGACAGCTTTATCGGCCATGTTGTTTACTTCAGGGAGACGCTAATGATAGTGTCTGCTTATAATTACAGAGATAGCGCCTAATTACAGGGACATTTCCTCTAGGGCTGGATATGTTCTTGCAGGTCTCGGAGTTCCGGAGTACGAGACCACTGCCAATACACAGCCTGCGTTCATGTGTCTTATACATCAGTCACATCCAGAGCTGCATGCACAATTCTACACTACTTTGTCATCTGCCCACAGTTGCACTCCACTGAGCTCCCACAATGCTTTGCTCTGCTCTGGAAAGCAGCAGAATTGTGAGTGCAGCTCTGGATGTGACTGGAGCATAAGACATGATGTTAGAGGAACATGAGGAGCCCCCTTTGTAGTCAGTGTCTTTGTTGGGAAGTTTATATATATTCATCTCATTCCAGTAATGTCAGTGACGTCTCTGGGGACGAGGCGCTGAGGTTTCCCGATCATTTCCATATGTTCACCAATTACTGGTTTTCTTCTGCTGCTATAATAGCACTACTACTCCCAGCATGTTGAGCTGAGATTCTCTGTTTCTGTCCGTTGCCAGTGTTTTTATATGTACGTCCGTCTTGCATACTATGGGTGGTTACCATGGAAACCAACACCCCGATGCAGCGCTGCGCCGTATAGTGACACGGACTGCTGGCGATTACATAACCTGTGAGATTTATATTGTGATGTGTCGGACCGCAGAGAGAGGACGAGATGGAGGCGACAATATTCCTATTCACTGACAGCAAGCAGAGGGTTTGTAGAATCGACTCCTCGCTGCTCCGGGCCGCACATGTGAGACTACAGCAACATAATGTATACAGATACCTCACTACACTATACATAATATACTCCAGTCACATCCCAAGCTGCATTCAGAAATCTCTCCTCTTAGCTATTGGTTGTCACACCCAGAGCTGCAGTCACAATAATTCTCTACGTGTTCCATATTTTGGGCTTTATACGCCATGGTTGAGTCATAACCACAAGAGTAAATCTGCCCCACTATCTCCAGGATATGTCTAGTGGAAGCCACAGCACAGCCAGGAAGTGTTGTCATGGGGGCAGCAGAAGCCTCAAACCTGTAATATCAATCACTGATAACTCTGCATATAGTGAAGATCTGTATATTAACCCTTGTGGGAGATTACTGTGAGTAGTCTGTATACTGTGTATATCACGTGTCTGGTCGCCATGTGCGCCGTGTATCGCGTGTCACCTCCGCAGTCGCCTCCTATAATTGACTGGAGATGTGAAGTTTATTTAGGGCCATCCATGGGAGGAAAGACAGAAAGGTGCGAGAGATTGTGAATTATTGATGTGAGCGGAGGCCTGAGCCGCTCCGCGGGGGGAGGGGCCTTACAGACTGTCAGCTCTGAGGCGCCGCCCCCAGCCCTCATAGTAGTCAGTGACAGCTATAATGTGGAGCCATTGTGGATTCTCCAGGACTATGCCTCCTATTACCTTGTAGCTCTGATTATTCTCCTATGTTGCTGGGGGCCCGGGGCCCTTGTCTAATGCTCGGCCCTGGCATAATGCCTTATTAATGATTTCCTTCTAGTAAAGGAAATGTTTTGCTATTTCTGTCCAGGCCCAGCGCCTGATCACGGATCCAGGGTCACAAAAATATAGGAAAATCTTCATCAGCCTCAAACTTCAGCCAAGAAATAAGTGCTGGATGGAGATACAGCAGGGTGTGCCCGAGCCCTCTATACTGTCAGCAGAGTGATGTCATGTGATTGTATTGTCAGCGTAGTGATGTCATATCTCTATAGCGTGAGGCTAGTGATGTCATATCTCTATAATGTGAGGATAGTGATGGCATTTCTTCAAACGGTGAGGACTGTGATATCATCTCCTTATATTTGGTGTATTGTGATGTCATCTCCTTATATTTGGTGGATTGTGATGTCAGCTCCTCCTGCTTGATGGATTATGATGTCATCTCCTTATATTTGGTGGATGGTGATGTCATCAGTCTCCCATGGCAGATGGTTGGGGTTACAGATATTACTTGTTTGACGTGTTATGTCACTCTCCTTTTGGTTTACGAGTTGCAGTCATGCCCACCCTGAAGTTGCAGATTGCAGTTTTCCTCCTTCCTGGCACTGGATGGCAGAGCAGGTGCCTTGTAAAGGGCACCAGTATCGCCGGCGAGATGTCCTGGGAACCATGCATTTTGTCTGGGCAGAGCCCCAAATTCCTGCAGTTTGAGACACTCGACTCCTGTTGCTTGCCAAGCACTCTAGCGTATTCTCACCTCCTTCCTGACAAGTGCGGCCTTCATGTCATTAAAGCCTTTAAATAGCTGCTAAATCCTCCTCGACTCCGAGTTACACTGAGAGCCGCTCCTTGCCGTGACCGCAGCGAGGACGGGATTATCTCATCTGTGCACCGAATTATTTATCTCCAGTTCATCCTCCATAGATGACCCTGGTCTGACTAATGACCAGGAGATCACATTGATTGCTTGTCTAATTACTGGCAAGGTAGAGCGCCCCTAGTGGATGTGAGGTGTACCACCAGAGGCTGAGTGACTTGTGGCGGGTTGTGGTGTGAGCCTTTCAGTGTACGGTCATAGATCCTGCACCTCCCTGATACCCTGCGCTCTTAGCAGGTCGGCCTGTACACTGTATCCCCCGGAGTGTACCGCTCTCTGGATACATGGTAACCATGGCCCCTGATGAGATCACATTATCTGGCAGTGTGGCCCCTCCGGACAACTCATTAGCAGAGGATACAAAATAAACAGTCGCTGATTTCTCTACAGAATGAGACACAGCGATCGCAAGGGAGACATCCAGAATCTGCACATGAGATGTATACAGTATAGTGTAAAGACACTGAGGGTACTGAGACCCCCGACATCACATCTGTGCCGAGGAAAAGCAGCAAGAAAAACTCCAGAAATGGCTGATAACAGATAGTAATAGACTGTATTCCCCTGTCCTACAGTCGGCCTCTCCCCTCCTGACATGGCTGATAACAGATAGTAATAGATTGTATTCCCCTGTCCTACAGTCGGCCTCTCCCCTCCTGACATGGCTGATAACAGATAGTAATAGATTGTATTCCCCTGTCCTACAGTCGGCCTCTCCTCTCCTGACATGGCTGATAACAGATAGTAATAGATTGTATTCCCCTGTCCTACAGTCGGCCTCTCCTCTCCTGACATGGCTGATAACAGATAGTAATAGATTGTATTCCCCTGTCCTACAGTCGGCCTCTCCCCTCCTGACATGGCTGATAACAGATAGTAATAGATTGTATTCCCCTGTCCTACAGTCGGCCTCTCCCCTCCTGACATGGCTGATAACAGATAGTAATAGATTGTATTCCACTGTCCTACAGTCGGCCTCTCCTCTCCTGACATGGCTGATAACAGATAGTAATAGATTGTATTCCCCTGTCCTACAGTCGGCCTATCCTCTCCTGACGTGGCTGATAACAGATAGTAATAGATTGTATTCCCCTGTCCTACAGTCGGCCTCTCCCCTCCTGACATGGCTGATAAGAGATAGTAATAGATTGTATTCCCCTGTCCTACAGTCGGCCTCTCCCCTCCTGACATGGCTGATAACAGACAGTAATAGATTGTATTCCCCTGTCCTACAGTCGGCCTCTCCTCTCCTGACATGGCTGATAACAGATAGTAATAGATTGTATTCCCCTGTCCTACAGTCGGCCTCTCCTCTCCTGACATGGCTGATAACAGATAGTAATAGATTGTATTCCCCTGTCCTACAGTCGGCCTCTCCTCTCCTGACATGGCTGATAACAGATAGTAATAGATTGTATTCCCCTATCCTACAGTCGGCCTCTCCCCTCCTGACATGGCTGATAACAGATAGTAATAGATTGTATTCCCCTGTCCTACAGTCGGCCTCTCCCCTCCTGACATGGCTGATAACAGATAGTAATAGATTGTATTCCCCTGTCCTACAGTCGGCCTCTCCTCTCCTGACATGGCTGATAACAGATAGTAATAGATTGTATTCTCCTGTCCTACAGTCGGCCTCTCCCTCTCCTGACATGGCTGATAACAGATAGTAATAGATTGTATTCCCCTGTCCTACAGTCGGCCTCTCCTCTCCTGACATGGCTGATAACAGATAGTAATAGACTGTAGTCACCTGTCCTACAGTCGGCCTCTCCCCTCCTGACGTGGCTGATAACAGATAGTAATAGATTGTATTCCCCTGTCCTACAGTCGGCCTCTCCCCTCCTGACATAGCTGATAACAGATAGTAATAGATTGTAGTCCCCTGTCCTACAGTCGGCCTCTCCCCTCCTGACGTGGCTGATAACAGATAGTAATAGATTGTATTCCCCTGTCCTACAGTCAGCCTCTCCCCTCCTGACATGGCTGATAACAGATAGTAATAGATTGTATTCCCCTGTCCTACAGTCGGCCTCTCCCCTCCTGACGTGGCTGATAACAGATAGTAATAGATTGTATTCCCCTGTCCTACAGTCGGCCTCTCCTCTCCTGACGTGGCTGATAACAGATAGTAATAGATTGTATTCCCCTGTCCTACAGTCGGCCTCTCCCCTCCTGACGTGGCTGATAACAGATAGTAATAGATTGTATTCCCCTGTCCTACAGTCGGCCTCTCCTCTCCTGACATGGCTGATAACAGATAGTAATAGATTGTATTCCCCTGTCCTACAGTCGGCCTCTCCCCTCCTGACATGGCTGATAACAGATAGTAATAGATTGTATTCCCCTGTCCTACAGTCGGCCTCTCCCCTCCTGACGTGGCTGATAACAGATAGTAATAGATTGTATTCCCCTGTCCTACAGTCGGCCTCTCCTCTCCTGACGTGGCTGATAACAGATAGTAATAGATTGTATTCCCCTGTCCTACAGTCGGCCTCTCCCCTCCTGACGTGGCTGATAACAGATAGTAATAGATTGTATTCCCCTGTCCTACAGTCGGCCTCTCCCCTCCTGACATGGCAGATAACAGATAGTAATAGATTGTATTCCCCTGTCCTACAGTCGGCCTCTCCCCTGCTGACGTGGCTGATAACAGATAGTAATAGATTGTATTCCCTTGTCCTACAGTCGGCCTCTCCCCTCCTGACGTGGCTGATAACAGATAGTAATAGACTGTATTCTCCTGTACTACAGTCGGCCTCTCCCCTCCTGACATGGCTGATAACAGATAGTAATAGATTGTATTCCCCTGTCCTACAGTCGGCCTCTCCTCTCCTGACGTGGCTGATAACAGATAGTAATAGATTGTATTCCCCTGTCCTACAGTCGGCCTCTCCCCTCCTGACATGGCTGATAACAGATAGTAATAGATTGTATTCTCCTGTCCTACAGTCGGCCTCTTCCCTCCTGACATGGCAGATAACAGATAGTTTTTTTTTTTCCCCCCCCCCCCCCCCCCCCCCCCCCCCCCCCCCCCCGCCCCTAACCACATTTTTTTTTTTTTTTTTCCCCCCCCCCCCCCCCCCCCCCCCCCTCACCGCTCTTATCACATATTATTATTTTTTTTTCCCCTGTCCTACAGTCGCCCTCTCCCCTCCTGACATGGCTGATAACAGATAGTAATAGATTGTATTCCCCTGTCCTACAGTCGGCCTCTCCTCTCCTGACATGGCTGATAACAGATAGTAATAGATTGTATTCCCCTGTCCTACAGTCGGCCTCTTCCCTCCTGACATGGCTGATAACAGATAGTAATAGATGGCATGGACTGTTCTGTGTGTCGGTGACTTGACCCTCTTATAATACTGCAAGTGTCAGAAGACTTAATATGCTGCAGATGGCGACTCTACATAACATGTGACATCACACATACCCGCCATTGTGCCCTGCTCTCTGTGGATTCGTTCTTTGCGTCATGTTTCCTTTATGCGCTGAGTGTGCAAGAATTTGGCGCAGTATTTCCATGTGGTTATTAGTGAGACATTTTTGTGGCTGCAGTGAAAGTAACGCCGGATACAGGAGGAGGAGGATGTAGTGTACAAGATGATACATAGGAGACCTACCCTCCTGCACAACCTTACACCTCACAGCAGCACAGAGTATTTCAGGAGAGGAGTGTGCTGATCTTATAGAGGTCACAGGGTGAGTGTTACATAGTGGAGGAGCAGGTCCCCAGCAGTACAGAGTATTTCAGGAGAGGAGTGTGCTGATCTTATAGGGGAGGTCACAGGGTGAGAGTTACATAGTGGGAGGAGCAGGGTCCCCAGCAGCACAGAGTATTTCAGGAGAGGACTGTGCTGATCTTATAGAGGTGGTCACAGGGTGAGAGTTACATAGTGGGAGGAGCAGGTCCCCAGCAGCACAGAGTATTTCAGGAGAGGAGTGTGCTGATCTTGTAGGGGAGGTCACAGGGTGAGAGTTACATAGTGAGAGGAGCAGGGTCCCCAGCAGCACAGAGGATTTCAGGAGAGGAGTGTGCTGATCTTATAGGGGAGGTCTCGCATCTATATACAGGGCACTTTATGTATCTTTTCATCTGAATGATTTTTCTTATGTTCCTAATATGATGTTACAGTTTTGGTGCAGCTCTGGTTGTGAGTTGTGCAGGTCTGCTTTTATGATGGAATTGAGGATATCATTAGACCCCTGTCTAACATGTTGTGCAGCTTAACCCTTTATTGCATGGATGACTGTGCAGCCGGGTGTACTGGGGGCCACAGAGAAGGGGAATCTCTGTCCAGTTCTGTCTGCAGAGCTGCCAGGTGCAGTCAGGGGGGTGGTGGCGCTCTCTATATACCCCTCTGTCTCTCTATATACCCCTCTGTCTCTCTATATACCCCTCTGTCTCTCTATATACCCCTCTGTCTCTCTATATACCCCTCTGTCTCTCAATATTCCCCTCTGTCTCTCAATATTCCCCTCTGTCTCTCTCTATTCCCCTCTGTCTCTCTATATACCCCACTGTCTCTCTATATTCCCCTCTGTCTCTCTATATTCCCCTCTGTCTCTCTATATACCCCACTGTCTCTCTCTATTCCCCTCTGTCTCTCTATATTCCCCTCTGTCTCTCTATATACCCCTCTGTCTCTCTATTCCCCTCTGTCTCTCTATATTCCCCTCTGTCTCTCTCTATTCCCCTCTGTCTCTCAATATTCCCCTCTGTCTCTCTCTATTCCCCTCTGTCTCTCTATATACCCCACTGTCTCTCTATATTCCCCTCTGTCTCTCTATATTCCCCTCTGTCTCTCTATATACCCCTCTGTCTCTCTCTATTCCCCCCTGTCTCTCTCAGTATTCCCCTCTGTCTCTCTATATTCCCCTCTGTCTCTCTCTATTCCCCTCTGTCTCTCTATATACCCCTCTGTCTCTCTCAGTATTCCCCTCTGTCTCTCTATATACCCCTCTGTCTCTCTCAGTATTCCCCTCTGTCTCTCTCTATACCCCTCTGTCTCTCTATACCCCTCTGTCTCTCTCTATACCCCTCTGTCTCTCTATATACCCCTCTGTCTCTCTCAGTATTCCCCTCTGTCTCTCTCTATATTCCCCTCTGTCTCTCTATATACCCCTCTGTCTCTCTCTATTCCCCTCTGTCTCTCTATATACCCCACTGTCTCTCTCTATTCCCCTCTGTCTCTCTATATACCCCTCTGTCTCTCTATATACCCCACTGTCTCTCTCTATTCCCCACTGTCTCTCTCTATTCCCCTCTGTCTCTCTATATACCCCTCTGTCTCTCTCAGTATTCCCCTCTGTCTCTCTCTATTCCCCTCTGTCTCTCTATTCCCCTCTGTCTCTCTATATACCCCACTGTCTCTCTATATACCCCTCTGTCTCTCTATATACCCCACTGTCTCTCTCTATTCCCCTCTGTCTCTCTCTATTCCCCTCTGTCTCTCTCTATTCCCCTCTGTCTCTCTCTATTCCCCTCTGTCTCTCTATATACCCCACTGTCTCTCTATATTCCCCTCTGTCTCTCTATATTCCCCTCTGTCTCTCTATATACCCCACTGTCTCTCTCTATTCCCCTCTGTCTCTCTATATACCCCACTGTCTCTCTATATTCCCCTCTGTCTCTCTATTCCCCTCTGTCTCTCTATATTCCCCTCTGTCTCTCTCTATTCCCCTCTGTCTCTCTATATTCCCCTCTGTCTCTCTATATACCCCTCTGTCTCTCTCTATTCCCCTCTGTCTCTCTCAGTATTCCCCTCTGTCTCTCTATATACCCCTCTGTCTCTCTATATTCCCCTCTGTCTCTCTCAGTATACCCCTCTGTCTCTCTCAGTATTCCCCTCTGTCTCTCTATATTCCCCTCTGTCTCTCTATATACCCCTCTGTCTCTCTCAGTATTCCCCTCTGTCTCTCTCTATACCCCTCTGTCTCTCTATACCCCTCTGTCTCTCTCTATACCCCTCTGTCTCTCTCAGTATTCCCCTCTGTCTCTCTCTATACCCCTCTGTCTCTCTATACCCCTCTGTCTCTCTCTATACCCCTCTGTCTCTCTATATACCCCTCTGTCTCTCTCAGTATTCCCCTCTGTCTCTCTCTATATTCCCCTCTGTCTCTCTATATACCCCTCTGTCTCTCTCTATTCCCCTCTGTCTCTCTATATACCCCACTGTCTCTCTCTATTCCCCTCTGTCTCTCTATATACCCCTCTGTCTCTCTATATACCCCACTGTCTCTCTCTATTCCCCACTGTCTCTCTCTATTCCCCTCTGTCTCTCTATATACCCCTCTGTCTCTCTCAGTATTCCCCTCTGTCTCTCTCTATTCCCCTCTGTCTCTCTATTCCCCTCTGTCTCTCTATATACCCCACTGTCTCTCTATATACCCCTCTGTCTCTCTATATACCCCACTGTCTCTCTCTATTCCCCTCTGTCTCTCTCTATTCCCCTCTGTCTCTCTCTATTCCCCTCTGTCTCTCTATATACCCCTCTGTCTCTCTCTTGTTCTCTCTCTATTAATGAAGTCTCTTCAGTGTCTTCAGTACAAAGCCCTTTCCTTCCTCCTTCCAGCTTGCAGCCATTGACATTCACATAATGTGGCGCCCCCCTCCTCATACAGAAGCTGCTTTGTGGGGGATCTGACAGCTGTCCGGAGTCTGTACGTCTGCTCTACTCACCCCACATTGTACCAGGCCGATGGGAAGATGCTTGACCTGGTGAATAGAGGTGGAGAAGCCCCTCACCAGCGCCCCCCAACACTGACTAGGGGTTCAAGCAGCTTGTTGACTGGACAAATAGACTCAGTGACCCTCAGCTACTCACTGAGATGTAGCAGAGCTGAGTACAGATAATGTAGAAGATGTCACCTGCAGTCCTATGTAACACCACAGATAACACAGTGATAACTCTCTGAGTACAGATAATGTAGTAGATGTCACCTGCAGTCCTATGTAACACCACAGATAACACAGTGATAACTCTCTGAGTACAGATAATGTAGTAGTGTCACCTGCAGTCCTATGTAACACCACAGATAACACACAGTGATAACTCTCTGAGTACAGATAATGTAGTAGGTGTCACCTGCAGTCCTATGTAACACCACAGATAACACAGTGATAACTCTCTGAGTACAGATAATGTAGTAGGTGTCACCTGCAGTCCTATGTAACACCACAGATAACACAGTGATAACTCTCTGAGTACAGATAATGTAGTAGATGTCACCTGCAGTCCTATGTAACACCACAGATAACACAGCGATAACTCTCTGAGTACAGATAATGTAGTAGTGTCACCTGCAGTCCTATGTAACACCACAGATAACACACAGTGATAACTCTCTGAGTACAGATAATGTAGTAGTCACCTGCAGTCCTATGTAACACCACAGATAACACAGTGATAACTCTCTGAGTACAGGTAATGTAGTAGATGTCACCTGCAGTCCTATGTAACACCCCAGATAACACACAGTGATAACTCTCTGAGTACAGATAATGTAGTAGATGTCACCTGCAGTCCTATGTAACACCACAGATAACACAGTGATAACTCTCTGAGTACAGGTAATGTAGTAGGTGTCACCTGCAGTCCTATGTAACACCACAGATAATACACAGTGATAACTCTCTGAGTACAGATAATGTAGTAGTGTCACCTGCAGTCCTATGTAACACCACAGATAACACAGTGATAACTCTCTGAGTACAGATAATGTAGTAGATGTCACCTGCAGTCCTATGTAACACCACAGATAATACACAGTGATAACTCTCTGAGTACAGATAATGTAGTAGATGTCACCTGCAGTCCTATGTAACACCACAGATAACAGAGCGATAACTCTCTGAGTACAGATAATGTAGTAGATGTCACCTGCAGTCCTATGTAACACCACAGATAACACACAGTGATAACTCTCTGAGTACAGATAATGTAGTAGTGTCACCTGCAGTCCTATGTAACACCACAGATAATACACAGTGATAACTCTCTGAGTACAGATAATGTAGTAGTGTCACCTGCAGTCCTATGTAACACCACAGATAACAGAGCGATAACTCTCTGAGTACAGATAATGTAGTAGATGTCACCTGCAGTCCTATGTAACACCACAGATAACACAGTGATAACTCTGAGTACAGGTAATGTAGTAGATGTCACCTGCAGTCCTATGTAACACCACAGATAACACACAGTGATAACTCTCTGAGTACAGATAATGTAGTAGTGTCACCTGCAGTCCTATGTAACACCACAGATAACACAGTGATAACTCTGAGTACAGATAATGTAGTAGATGTCACCTGCAGTCCTATGTAACACCACAGATAACACAGTGATAACTCTCTGAGTACAGATAATGTAGTAGTGTCACCTGCAGTCCTATGTAACACCACAGATAACACAGTGATAACTCTGAGTACAGATAATGTAGTAGATGTCACCTGCAGTCCTATGTAACACCACAGATAACACAGTGATAACTCTCTGAGTACAGATAATGTAGTAGATGTCACCTGCAGTCCTATGTAACACCACAGATAACACAGTGATAACTCTCTGAGTACAGGTAATGTAGTAGTGTCACCTGCAGTCCTATGTAACACCACAGATAACACAGTGATAACTCTCTGAGTACAGATAATGTAGTAGATGTCACCTGCAGTCCTATGTAACACCACAGATAACACAGTGATAACTCTGAGTACAGATAATGTAGTAGATGTCACCTGCAGTCCTATGTAACACCACAGATAACACAGTGATAACTCTCTGAGTACAGATAATGTAGTAGTGTCACCTGCAGTCCTATGTAACACCACAGATAACACAGTGATAACTCTCTGAGTACAGATAATGTAGTAGATGTCACCTGCAGTCCTATGTAACACCACAGATAACACAGTGATAACTCTCTGAGTACAGATAATGTAGTAGTGTCACCTGCAGTCCTATGTAACACCACAGATAACACAGTGATAACTCTCTGAGTACAGATAATGTAGTAGATGTCACCTGCAGTCCTATGTAACACCACAGATAACACAGTGATAACTCTCTGAGTACAGATAATGTAGTAGATGTCACCGGCAGTCCTATGTAACACCACAGATAACACAGCGATAACTCTCTGAGTACAGATAATGTAGTAGTGTCACCTGCAGTCCTATGTAACACCACAGATAACACACAGTGATAACTCTCTGAGTACAGATAATGTAGTAGTGTCACCTGCAGTCCTATGTAACACCACAGATAACACAGTGATAACTCTCTGAGTACAGATAATGTAGTAGTGTCACCTGCAGTCCTATGTAACACCACAGATAACACAGTGATAACTCTCTGAGTACAGATAATGTAGTAGGTGTCACCTGCAGTCCTATGTAACACCACAGATAACATACAGTGATAACTCTCTGAGTACAGATAATGTAGTAGATGTCACCTGCAGTCCTATGTAACACCACAGATAACAGTGATAACTCTCTGAGTACAGATAATGTAGTAGGTGTCACCTGCAGTCCTATGTAACACCACAGATAACACAATGATAACTCTCTGAGTACAGATAATGTAGTAGTGTCACCTGCAGTCCTATGTAACACCACAGATAACACAGTGATAACTCTCTGAGTACAGATAATGTAGTAGTGTCACCTGCAGTCCTATGTAACACCACAGATAACAGTGATAACTCTCTGAGTACAGGTAATGTAGTAGATGTCACCTGCAGTCCTATGTAACACCACAGATAACACAGTGATAACTCTCTGAGTACAGATAATGTAGTAGATGTCACCTGCAGTCCTATGTAACACCACACATAACACACAGTGAGAACTCTCTGAGTACAGATAATGTAGTAGTGTCACCTGCAGTCCTATGTAACACCACAGATAACAGTGATAACTCTCTGAGTACAGATAATGTAGTAGTGTCACCTGCAGTCCTATGTAACACCACAGATAACACAATGATAACTCTCTGAGTACAGATAATGTAGTAGTGTCACCTGCAGTCCTATGTAACACCACAGATAACACAGTGATAACTCTCTGAGTACAGATAATGTAGTAGATGTCACCTGCAGTCCTATGTAACACCACAGATAACACAGTGATAACTCTCTGAGTACAGATAATGTAGTAGATGTCACCTGCAGTCCTATGTAACACCACAGATAACACAGTGATAACTCTCTGAGTACAGATAATGTAGTAGTGTCACCTGCAGTCCTATGTAACACCACAGATAACACAGTGATAACTCTCTGAGTACAGATAATGTAGTAGTGTCACCTGCAGTCCTATGTAACACCACAGATAACACAGTGATAACTCTCTGAGTACAGATAATGTAGTAGATGTCACCTGCAGTCCTATGTAACACCACAGATAACACAGTGATAACTCTCTGAGTACAGATAATGTAGTAGTGTCACCTGCAGTCCTATGTAACACCACAGATAACACAGTGATAACTCTCTGAGTACAGATAATGTAGTAGATGTCACCTGCAGTCCTATGTAACACCACAGATAACACACAGTGATAACTCTCTGAGTACAGATAATGTAGTAGATGTCACCTGCAGTCCTATGTAACACCACAGATAACACAGTGATAACTCTCTGAGTACAGATAATGTAGTAGTGTCACCTGCAGTCCTATGTAACACTACAGTGCTGTTCCTCTGGTAGTGGCAGTGCCTGGTATTGCAGCTCAGTCTCACTTGCAGTACCCAGTGCGGCCACTAGTGATATTGTAGCGCTCAGATTGATATAACAATCCTGTGATGACGTCGCTGATACATTGTAACGCTGCTACATCAGTGAGAATAGGCTGATACAATTATGATTGGTTTCTGTGTGAGCTCCTGGAGGATGATGGGAGTGATACTTGCCTTATACATTAATTGTATACAGACTGGACGCCTCTGTGGTCGCGGTTCTGGCGTCTGGGCGGGGACTTGTAATAACTCCAGTGAATATTTGGAATATTTGGAGAGCCCATAGAGCACATGGTCTGATCCGTCCTGTGTGACTGGGGGGTACGGCGGCCATTACCATGTGTAAGTAATACAGCGCCCGGCGCTCCACGTTGTGCCCACAGGGCTGGCAGGATGCCCGGACGTCTCCATGGTAACCACGCTCCGTATTCTCACCACATGTGTTCCCTGGCTTCGTGTTTTGCAGCCGCAGCGAATGATTTGAGAGGATCCAGGATTGTGTCATGTTCTCCAGATTCTCTCACCCAGCTTTCCACAGACCCTGAATGCCATATAAATTTGCAGTAGATTCCGCTGCTTCCTTTCCTCTATTTCTCTTTCATTCTGCCAGTTTTCACTGTGGTTCTGGAATTCTGTTCCAGGTGCTGGAAGCTCAGGATGAGCAGAGCCACTCCTAGATAAGAGGGAAGGGAGTCACTCAGACTGCAGGGCCGACTACACAGGAGTGGTTGTAGTCTGTAACCATGGAGACGCATAGATACTTGCTGAACAGTATTCACACCTTCAAAGATGAGAATCTCCAGCCAAGGTGGATTATAAGACAGGACTACTGCGGGGATCAGCCGCTCCCACTTATTCAGGCTCCTCCCCTGTGTATAGCCCCTCCCCTTTGTCAGATGCCTGTAGTCATCGCCTCTCCATGTCCTGTCTGCAGAGAATCTGGACAAGCAGAGCTGCAGTGTAAAGCAGCAGGCTGACTCTGCCATGTGACAGGAGGCAGACTACCTCACACTACTGCGGCAGTATAAAGCATGGGGGAAAGGATAACGCAGCACGCTGATCCTCGCTGTCCCCTTGTGATGTCGCCTGCAGCGGCTGTGTCCCTGACCTGTCCATCTATTACTAGCCATTACTAGTCACCCTAATACACCGCCCTATTATCTGCGCCCCCTTTGTAGGGCGCACACGTGACGCGCGATTATTCCAGCTTCGTCCTCGCAGGCCTCGTGTCTTCAGTACAGTACACGTGTGGGGGAGGGGCGAGGCAGGGAGACATCTTTTTTTCTTATTGTCAATTCTTAGTCCTGTATCCTAGCAACCAGCATCACGACTGTGTGCAAGATTTACCGTACCCCAACCGAGGGGGAGGGGGGATTAACCCTTCACATCCATGTTTTCATATCACTAAGCATGGCGGCGTGCCGGTGATCACATGAGCACCGTTACCCGCCATGTCTTCTTCTTGTCACATGATCCTGGGCGTTTTCTTAGGATTTGGGGGTTAATTATTGTGCCTGTGATATTGGGTTATGTGACCCCTGTGTGACCGGTATGTCGCTCCTGACCTGGTTGTGCACACAGCGGAGGGTTTGTTACAGTGGTGACATGTCTGGAGGTGAGCGGCACCAGAGCATGATGGGAGTATCTGTCCTGCTGTTCACACATCTTCCCCGGCCTCAGGCAGCGAGGGGTCAAATACGGGTTATGGCGTCCGCGGGGACCGGGAGGGATACTTCTAGTAAGAAAACAGGTGGTAGGAGGGTGGGAGTAGTCCTCTCCATCTACTAATAATATAAGACCCCCACCCTATATCTGTACACGGAGGGTGGGAGTAGTCCTCTCCATCTACTAATAATATAAGACCCCCACCCTATATCCGTACACGGAGGGTGGGAGTAGTCCTCTCCATCTACTGATAGACCCCCCCCCCCTATATCTGTACACGGAGGGTGGGAGTAGTCCTCTCCATCTACGGATAGACCCCCACCCTATATCTGTACACGGAGGGTGGGAGTAGTCCTCTCCATCTACGGATAGACCCCCACCCTATATCTGTACACGGAGGGTGGGAGTAGTCCTCTCCATCTTTGGATAATATAAGGGGTCTGGGGGGACGGTGACAGCCTGTATGGGCAGGAGCTGATGCGGGGGATGATATGTGGCAGATACCAGAATATAACATTGGGGGGTCTCTTCATTATGACAGGTGGAGACCCCAGAGGTTCTAGCTCCGCTTCTCCATTAGTAACATTGTATCCCCTCATTGATTGTTGCTAGGGACACTAGCTTACTTTGCATTATGTTCTTCACCCTCCTCATCCTCACTGTGTGGGGGTCCGGGCCCGCTCTGCCTCTTCCCTGCCTGTGACCAGGACCTGCCGGATTTTGCTTTTCCCTTCTTTCCTTGCGTGACCTGGTGAAGGAGAAGAAGTGTCCGCTGTGGATGCCGCCTGCTGCTGCCAGCCCCGGGCGCTGCCGCCCTGTCACTCAGCATTATCATGGGGAAATGCTCATGCTGCCAGGAGAAAGTGCAGCCAGGCTGTCAGTGACTGCAGAGGAGGGGGGCGCTAGCGAGGAGCTGAATTATTAATAACCCCCCCAAACCCCGGAGGATTGGAGCTTCTGCATTATCAACTAAAATGACCATTTCCGAGACTCAAAGGCTACTAAAAGTTTACCCAGTCACAGCCCCATCCCCGACCTGAAATGGCTGATAACAGAGAGCAGGAGACGCGGTACAAACACTACAAATCGTTTTCTCTCTACAGCATTGGAAGAAATGTCTGACTATAAGCCTCATCCATATACAGTGTGTGAACGCGGCCCTACAGGGGTCTCAGGATAGGTAGACATAAAAGACTTTCCAGCGTACCAGGGGTTAAATGTTCTGTTCCGCAGAGGTGGGTGACAACCAACATGGCTGCCATTGCAGCTGTCACAGAAGGGCTCACCCAGCTTTCGTCTAGGCACGTAGGCCCAGATATATACTATATATAACCCACCACATATATTACTGCGGGACTGGGCAGGAGTCTGGGAAAGCTGGGTGACCACCCTAGTAGCAGCCATATTGGTGTCCAGAAGCAGACAGAACGGATGGAGCAGAGTTTTCCCCGCCCCAGTGACGCCCCCTGCTGGGTATATCCCTATATTACACTCATGGCTGTGTGGTTTTGTGTTTTTCAGGCTGACGGAGCCCTCGGGATATCTGACAGACGGACCCATCAACTACAAGTACAAGACCAAGTGCACCTGGCTCATCGAGGGCTAGTGAGTAGTGACATGGGAGTGTCGCCACCTAGTGCCAGGGCAGGCATTGCATCCCCACAGGATATAAGCCCTCTCATCCTATGTAGGCACCACACCCGCCAGCACTGTCCCTACGAGGTTATCACCCAGCTTTCCGACATTCCTGAATGAACTATCTTCTCCGTTATAGCTGATCCTGGGAAAGCTGTGTGATCAATCTTTCTAAGTATCCATTTACATTTAATACCCTGTGTGTCATTTTCTCTGCTTGCTGCCAGTGAATGGAAAGACTCTTTTACATCCGGAGGCCTTGTCTCACAGCTGAGGGATTGTTTTAGTGTATTAGTGTAGTCAGTTCTCTCGATTCTCTCTCCTGTCCTGATAGTTTGTTACAATGTATCAGTCCAGCCTGTTTGAGTTACAGAGGATCATCTAGACTGAATACATTGGAGCAAACCCTCAGCTGTGAGAAGTCTTAGTTCAGGATGGATTGTGTGTTCTCAGTCACTGACAGTCAGCAGAGATCTTGTAAATGGTGAATATTGGGCACATGACGGACTCCTGCTGGGGCTTTATTCTCAGACTGGCCCCAGGGCCCGGTGTTTGGGCAGTGCGAGCCCTCCACGCAGGGTTAACCTTCCGTTCCTTTCCTCTTGCAGTTCGAACGCCGTCCTGAGGTTACGCTTCAATCACTTTGCCACAGAATGTAGCTGGGACCACATGTACGTGTACGACGGAGATTCCATATACTCGCCACTCATTGCCGTGCTGAGGTGAGCAGCGGAGCGCCACATCTGGTCAGCATCATGCGGTGCAGTGATCCCCGCCGCGACAACACTGTCCATGATCCAGCACAAGGTGGAAGGACATAAGTAATAAGTCACACAGGAGCAGACCCTCAGCAGATGTGTACTCCGGAGGTCGCTGCCCAGTATTCTCACATCCCAGGACTCCCGACTACTGTCACTTATCAGTCATTGTACATGGGGGGTCAGGCCCCCAGGGGACAGTCAGACCTGCCGGGGTTATTTGCTTGGGTGTTGCCTTGGTGACGGGATTGCCCTGTATTATATCAGCCTGATCCAGTGCAGCGCCCTCCGCAGGGTGACCACATACAGATACTTGTGGGGCTTCTCACAGTGAGACCAGGATGAGGTCAGTGCCCTGTAGTGTGGTGTGCTGGCGACCTCTAGTGGCCACATTTGGGTATGGTTGGTGTTTTATATTATTAGTATAGTCAGGTTCTCACACTAGCGTTCAGGTTTCCATTCTTGGATCCGCTTGGGGACCCAAAAAACGGAAACACTATCCGCTTAAAAAGCGGTTACCTGCAGACCCCATAGACTATAATGGGGTCCGCTGGGTTTCCGCCTGCTTGCAGGACTTTTCTCTCTGCATATTTTAAGTGGAATTGGGGACGGAGTCCCTGAATGGTCACTGAACGCTAGTGTGACCACAGCCTAAAGTCTACTCTATACTGGCGTGAGGTAGAGAAAAGCGAAGCGGCATTGACATTTCTCTAAAACATCTTCAGGCTTTATTAGTGGCTCATAGCAGGAAAACACAGTGTGGCAGACGCCAGTGACACCGACTATGCGGGCAACGGCGGTTTCGCGTTTCCACGCTTCTTCCGGCCCTGAGTTGTATGCAGCATGGTGCGGCCATCTTCCCTAAAATCTCTCTGGAGGAAGCGTAAAGATGTAATGACGTCATTGGGACGTGGCCGCGTCCGTGTATCCATAGTTACGTGCTGATCAGCGTATGGAGAGTAGAGCGCACCCCCGAGCGTCTAATATACACGCACTAAACTTCAGACATGTCAGACATTGCGACAATGAACCTGCTATTTAAGATACTGATTTAAAGGAAGTCACTGAGATCAGTGCGATCCTTGAGACCTGTCGGACATGGAGCATTGGTTTACATTATCCATCTAGTCTCTTTCTTTAACAATTCCTTATTCCTGCCTCCTCCTTGTTTTAAGGGATTCACTTTTTCTAACCTAAAGAATCTCAGTACATTACATCGCTATTGTGAACCCCTCCAATATGTTCTATTAATCTGGGGCAACCAATGCCTATAGAAATGGATATAAAATGTTCTTTTATCCTAATGTAGAGACAGCGTATTGTTTCCCCTATATAGAATTGTATACAGGGACAGACTAGCACGTATACCATGAGCTGTGACGTACAGTGACGTTAGTGAAGATGGCCGCGCCATGCTGTATACATCTCAGAGCCGGAGGAAACATGAATCGGCCGTTGCCCGTATAGTCGGTGTCACTGGCGTCTGCTATGCTGTGTTTTTCCTGCTATGAGCCACTAATAAAGCCTGAAGATGTTCTAGAGAAATGAGACTTTTCTTCTAGAGAAATGCCACCTCGCTTGTTTCTGCCTCCTGTCCTGGGAGACATGAAGCCAAGCGCCTCACTTCCCGTCCTCACTTCCCGTCCTCACTTCCCGTCCTCGCGTCCCGTCCCGTCCTCATGTCCCGTCCTCGCGTCCCGTCCCGTCCTCATGTCCCGTCCTCGCTTCCCGTCCTCACTTCCCGTCCTCGCGTCACGTCCCGTCCTCATGTCCCGTCCTCGCGTCCCGTCCTCGCTTCCCGTCCTCACTTCCCGTCCTCGCGTCCCGTCCTCATGTCCCGTCCTCGCTTCCCGTCCTCGCTTCCCGTCCTCGCGTCCCGTCCTCGTGTTCCGTCCTCGCGTCCCGTCCTCGCGTCCCATCCTCACGTCCCATCTTCACATCCCGTCCTCATTTCCCGTCCTCACTTCTCGTCCTCGCGTCCCATCCTTGCGTCCCGTCCTCGCGTCCCGTCCTCACATCCCGTCCTCGCTTCCCGTCCTTGCGTTCCGTCCTCGCATCCCGTGAGCACCTGCAGACCTCCTAATTCTTCTAGCAGTGCCGACCTGTCTTTTCTTCACCCTGTTTTGTGTTGTCTACTCTATACTCAGCAGCATCTCCTGTCTTGTTACAGTGTATCAGTGCAGGATCTAGACTGGATGTACGTGTAACAGACCCTCTGCTGTGAGAAGCATTAGATCAGGACCAGTTTTGCAGACTTTGAATATAAACAAGAACATTCCCAGTCACTGACGGCAAGCAGAGATCTTAGTGAGGGGCTGATACAAAGCGTCTATGAGGAGGTTACAGAACTTTCCACTTGATTGTATTTTCCTGTGGCCTTGTTACAGATTGCCTTTGGCTTCTGTAATGATCTGTTTCTGGGAAAGCTGGGTAACTATTGCTATGATAGCAGCCTCCACAGCTACGCTGTAACCCTGGACAGAATGCGGTCTCTGCTTTTCTCCCTCTTGCTCTAGTTTCGGGCTCTCCATTATCTGCTGTGTGACTCCTCGGAGCGGCGTGAGCGCGGTGCGGGGTGTCACTATTGATTAATGGAGTATTCACAGGTGTCTGGGAAGTAGGTCAGATACTGCCTGCGCTGTGCGGGGGCAGGGACACTGTTTACAGCACTGAGGGCTCGCTTTGTGGCTCTTCTCCTATCTTCTAGACTTTGTGTTTCAGGATCTCTGCTGCTGTCAGTGACTGATCCAGATACTATTCGTGGTCACAGCAGATGACTTGTTACAGTGTATCTGTGTAGGGAGGATTGTGTATGTGATAGGTCTCGCCCCCTGTAATCTCCATGTTCTCCTCTGTTCCTCTCCTTGCAGTGGTCTTATCGTTCCTGAAGCGGCTGGCAATGAGACGGTCCCGGAGGTGGTCACCACGTCAGGATACGCCCTCTTACATTTCTTCAGCGATGCTGCTTATAACCTGACCGGATTTAACATCTTCTACTCGTATGTAGGGGGAGTGGGGTCACTCACATCCTTCTCTGTGTCCTTGTGGTTATTGCTCTGGCTTCTGTAGTAATGGAATCATTGTTGCAGGTTTACACGTTTATATAATGGGGGATTACATTGTAACGCAGGTCACATGATCAGATCAGTGATTATTGGTACAATGTGACGCTCTTGTTCCAGCACATAAATAACATCTCAGAGCGCCACCCTGTGGTCATCAGGAGACTATCCCTAGTTCACCAGTGGCTCTGTGTGCTTTGCCCATTGGCTGTATATATGTGGAGGTGTTACAGTTGTCGTTACATTGTGTCAGTTTAGTTTGACCCCTCACCTGATAAATAACACTGTGTACGTTGTATCATCCGTAGAATAAATTCCTGTCCAAACAATTGTTCCGGCCACGGCAAGTGCACGACGAGCAGCTCTGCCCCCGGCCGAGTTTACTGTGAATGTGACAAGTACTGGAAAGGAGAGGCCTGCGATATCCCCTACTGCAAGAATAACTGCGGCAGCCCCGACCACGGCTACTGCGACCTGACCGGAGAGAAGCTCTGCGTGTGCAATGACAGCTGGCAAGGTGAGCAGCGACATATCTGACAACCAGATGGCTCAGTATCCTGCAATCTGCAGATTCTGTATTTATTACACAGTGTTATAGTGACATCTAGTGGCCATGTACAGTGTTATCACAGTGACATCTAGTGGCCATGTACAGTGTTATAGTGACATCTAGTGGTCATGTACAGTGTTATAGTGACATCTAGTGGTCATGTATAGTGTTATAGTGACATCTAGTGGCCATGTACAGTGTTATAGTGACATCTAGTGGCCATGTACAGTGTTATCACAGTGACATCTAGTGGCCATGTACAGTGTTATAGTGACATCTAGTGGCCATGTACAGTGTTATCACAGTGACATCTAGTGGTCATGTACAGTGTTATAGTGACATCTAGTGGTCATGTACAGTGTTATAGTGACATCTAGTGGCTATGTACAGTGTTATAGTGACATCTAGTGGCCATGTACAGTGTTATAGTGACATCTAGTGGTCATGTACAGTGTTATAGTGACATCTAGTGGTCATGTACAGTGTTATAGTGACATCTAGTGGTCATGTACAGTGTTATAGTGACATCTAGTGGTCATGTATTGTGTTATAGTGACATCTAGTGGTCATGTACAGTGTTATAGTGACATCTAGTGGTCATGTACAGTGTTATAGTGACATCTAGTGGTCATGTATTGTGTTATAGTGACATCTAGTGGTCATGTACAGTGTTATAGTGACATCTAGTGGCCATGTACAGTGTTATAGTGACATCTAGTGGCCATGTACAGTGTTATCACAGTGACATCTAGTGGCCATGTACAGTGTTATAGTGACATCTAGGGGTCATGTACAGTGTTATAGTGACATCTAGTGGCCATGTACAGTGTTATAGTGACATCTAGTGGCCATGTACAGTGTTATAGTGACATCTAGTGGCCATGTACAGTGTTATAGTGACATCTAGTGGTCATGTACAGTGTTATAGTGACATCTAGTGGTCATGTACAGTGTTATAGTGACATCTAGTGGCCATGTACAGTGTTATAGTGACATCTAGTGGTCATGTACAGTGTTATAGTGACATCTAGTGGTCATGTACAGTGTTATAGTGACATCTAGTGGCCATGTACAGTGTTATAGTGACATCTAGTGGTCATGTACAGTGTTATAGTGACATCTAGTGGCCATGTACAGTGTTATAGTGACATCTAGTGGCCATGTACAGTGTTACAGAGACATCTAGTGGCCATGTACAGTGTTATAGTGACATCTAGTGGTCATGTATAGTGTTATAGTGACATCTAGTGGTCATGTACAGTGTTATAGTGACATCTAGTGGTCATGTACAGTGTTATAGTGACATCTAGTGGCCATGTACAGTGTTACAGTGACATCTAGTGGCCATGTACAGTGTTACAGAGACATCTAGTGGCCATGTACAGTGTTATAGTGACATCTAGTGGTCATGTATAGTGTTATAGTGACATCTAGTGGTCATGTACAGTGTTATAGTGACATCTAGTGGTCATGTACAGTGTTATAGTGACATCTAGTGGCCATGTACAGTGTTATAGTGACATCTAGTGGTCACGTACAGTGTTATAGTGACATCTAGTGTTCACGTACAGTGTTATAGTGACATCTAGTGGTCATGTACAGTGTTATAGTGACATCTAGGGGTCACGTACAGTGTTATAGTGACATCTAGTGTTCACGTACAGTGTTATAGTGACATCTAGTGGTCATGTACAGTGTTATAGTGACATCTAGGGGTCATGTACAGTGTTATAGTGACATCTAGGGGTCATGTACAGTGTTATAGTGACATCTAGGGGTCATGTACAGTGTTATAGTGACATCTAGGGGTCATGTACAGTGTTATAGTGACATCTAGTGGTCATGTACAGTGTTATAGTGACATCTAGTGGTCATGTACAGTGTTATAGTGACATCTAGTGGCCATGTACAGTGTTATAGTGACATCTAGTGGCCATGTACAGTGTTATAGTGACATCTAGTGTCCATGTATAGTGTTATAGTGACATCTAGTGGCCATGTACAGTGTTATAGTGACATCTAGTGGCCATGTACAGTGTTATAGTGACATCTAGTGGCCATGTACAGTGTTATAGTGACATCTAGTGGCCATGTACAGTGTTATAGTGACATCTATTGGTCATGTATAGTGTTATAGTGACATCTAGGGGTCATGTACAGTGTTATAGTGACATCTATTGGTCATGTACAGTGTTATAGTGACATCTAGTGGTCATGTACAGTGTTATAGTGACATCTAGTGGCCATGTACAGTGTTATAGTGACATCTAGTGGTCATGTATTGTGTTATAGTGACATGTATTGGTCATGTACAGTGTTATAGTGACATCTAGGGGTCATGTACAGTTTTATAGTGACATCTAGTGGTCATGTACAGTGTTATAGTGACATCTAGTGGCCATGTACAGTGTTATAGTGACATCTAGTGGTCATGTACAGTGTTATAGTGACATCTAGTGGTCATGTACAGTGTTATAGTGACATCTAGTGGTCATGTACAGTGTTATAGTGACATCTAGTGGCCATGTACAGTGTTATAGTGACATCTAGTGGCCATGTATAGTGTTATAGTGACATCTAGTGGCCATGTATAGTGTTATAGTGACATCTAGTGGCCATGTACAGTGTTATAGTGACATCTAGTGGCCATGTACAGTGTTATAGTGACATCTAGTGGCCATGTATAGTGTTATAGTGACATCTAGTGGCCATGTACAGTGTTATAGTGACATCTAGTGGCCATGTACAGTGTTATAGTGACATCTAGTGGCCATGTACAGTGTTATAGTGACATCTAGTGGCCATGTATAGTGTTATAGTGACATCTAGGGGTCATGTACAGTGTTATAGTGACATCTATTGGTCATGTACAGTGTTATAGTGACATCTAGTGGTCATGTACAGTGTTATAGTGACATCTAGTGGCCATGTACAGTGTTATAGTGACATCTAGTGGTCATGTATAGTGTTATAGTGACATCTAGTGGTCATGTACAGTGTTATAGTGACATCTAGTGGCCATGTATAGTGTTATAGTGACATCTAGTGGTCATGTACAGTGTTACAGTGACATCTAGTGGCCATGTACAGTGTTATAGTGACATCTAGTGGCCATGTATAGTGTTATAGTGACATCTAGTGGTCATGTACAGTGTTATAGTGACATCTAGTGGTCATGTATAGTGTTATAGTGACATCTAGTGGTCATGTACAGTGTTATAGTGACATCTAGTGGTCATGTATAGTGTTATAGTGACATCTAGTGGCCATGTACAGTGTTATAGTGACATCTAGTGGTCATGTATAGTGTTATAGTGACATCTAGTGGTCATGTACAGTGTTATAGTGACATCTAGTGGTCATGTATTGTGTTATAGTGACATCTAGTGGCCATGTACAGTGTTATAGTGACATCTAGTGGCCATGTATAGTGTTATAGTGACATCTAGTGGTTATATGTAATGTTTTAGCGCCATCTAGTGTTCATGTATACTGTTACAGAGACATCTAGGGGTGGTTTCTAGTGTTTTACTGTCTGGTGTTAGATTCTCAGTGGGTTGCCTCAGTCTAGGCTGTCCAGTAAAGCAGTGGCCGGTTACTGAGTAGCTTCCTTTCCCTATCTTTAGGGCACAGGGTCACCTGACTGACCACGTCATTATCTTCTTGTTCCCAGGTCCAGACTGTTCGCTCAGTGTCCCCTCCACCGAATCTTACTGGATCCTGCCCAATGTGAAGCCGTTCAGCCCCTCGGTGGGACGCGCCTCCCACAAAGCCGTCATGCATGGGAAGTTCATGTGGGTGATCGGAGGCTATGCTTTCAATTACAGCTCCTTTCAAATGGTCCTAAAGTAAGTGAACCTCTTAAGACTGATGATGTGGGTCCAGTGAATGGAACGAGGGGTGCAGGTTGTATTTGTATGTGCCTAGAGTGGAGATGAATAGATATAAGGCAAGGTGCATCATTTACGAGGAGGACCCGCTACTCAGTACTCTAGAAAAGCTGGGTGATCATCTGTGGATGCTTTATTGGAGGTTCGTCTAAAAGTGATAAGAAAATTCCAAGAAAAAGTTCCAAGAAAATAGTTTTTGTCATTTTTTAATCTAATTCTGGGAAAGCTGAGTGATTCTAAGCTCTGAATATTATATTTACAGCTACAATGTGGAGAGCAGCATCTGGAATGTGGTCCCTGTGAACCCCCTGCATACAGCCCCCCCTCAGAGATACGGACACTCGCTGGCGCTCTACCAGGTGAGGACCTTTTCTCATATCCCAAAACATGGCGCAGATCAGTGGAACATCACAATAGCTCTGAGGGCAGACGTCACCCTACACATTTTTTGGGTCATAAGACATTACTGGCATTGGATAATGGAGTAGCAAAAGGGAAGTGACAAAGTACAGCTGGATGTATAGATCCGCCTGTCATACCTGAGCTCAGCCTCTAGATGGCAGCCGTGGTCTTCAGGACACATAGCTGAATGGAAGGGATGGAAAAGAAGGACAAGTGACTGCGGGTACATCATATAGCGGAGGATGCGGCACCGTAATATCCTCAGAGTGCATGGATTATATCAGAGCAGGAGCCGCCGGTATCAGTGCAACACCAGAAAGTGGTGGTTATGGATGGGGGGCAGGAAGGTTACTATACATCCAGCAATTGATCCCATTGAAAAGGAAATGACTGATAACAGATAGTAATAGATTGTATTCCCCTGTCCTACAGTCGGCCTCTCCTCCCTGACGTGGCTGATAACAGATAGTAATAGATTGTATTCCCCTGTCCTACAGTCGGCCTCTCCTGACGTGGCTGATAACAGATAGTAATAGATTGTATTCCCCTGTCCTACAGTCGGCCTCTTCTCTCCTGACGTGGCTGATAACAGATAGTAATAGACTGTAGTCCCCTGTCCTACAGTCGGCCTCTCCTCTCCTGACATGGCTGATAACAGATAGTAATAGATTGTATTCCCCTGTCCTACAGTCGGCCTCTCCCCTCCTGACATGGCTGATAACAGATAGTAATAGATTGTATTCCCCTGTCCTACAGTCGGCCTCTCCCCTCCTGACATGGCTGATAACAGATAGTAATAGATTGTATTCCCCTGTCCTACAGTCGGCCTCTCCTCTCCTGACATGGCTGATAACAGATAGTAATAGATTGTAGTCCCCTGTCCTACAGTCGGCCTCTCCTCTCCTGACGTGGCTGATAACAGATAGTAATAGATTGTATTCCCCTGTCCTACAGTCGGCCTCTCCTCTCCTGACATGGCTGATGACAGATAGTAATAGATTGTATTCCCCTGTCCTACAGTCGGCCTCTCCCCTCCTGACATGGCTGATAACAGATAGTAATAGATTGTATTCCCCTGTCCTACAGTCGGCCTCTCCCCTCCTGACGTGGCTGATAACAGATAGTAATAGATTGTATTCCCCTGTCCTACAGTCGGCTTCTCCTCTCCTGACATGGCTGATAACAGATAGTAATAGATTGTATTCCCCTGTCTTACAGTCGGCTTCTCCTCTCCTGACATGGCTGATAACAGATAGTAATAGATTGTATTCCCCTGTCCTACAGTCGGCCTCTCCTCTCCTGACGTGGCTGATAACAGATAGTAATAGATTGTATTCACCTGTCCTACAGTCGGCCTCTCCTCTCCTGACATGGCTGATAACAGATAGTAATAGATTGTATTCACCTGTCCTACAGTCGGCCTCTCCCCTCCTGACGGGGCTGATAACAGATAGTAATAGATTGTAGTCACCTGTCCTACAGTCGGCCTCTCCCCCCTGACATGGCTGATAACAGATAGTAATAGATTGTATTCCCCTGTCCTACAGTCGGCCTCTCCTCTCCTGACATGGCTGATAACAGATAGTAATAGATTGTAGTCACCTGTCCTACAGTCGGCCTCTCTCCTCCTGACGTGGCTGATAACAGATAGTAATAGATTGTAGTCCCCTGTCCTACAGTCGGCCTCTCCCCTCCTGACGTGGCTGATAACAGATAGTAATAGATTGTATTCCCCTGTCCTACAGTCGGCCTCTCCTCTCCTGACATGGCTGATAACAGATAGTAATAGATTGTAGTCACCTGTCCTACAGTCGGCCTCTCCCCTCCTGACATGGCTGATAACAGATAGTAATAGATTGTATTCCCCTGTCCTACAGTCGGCCTCTCCCCTCCTGACATGGCTGATAACAGATAGTAATAGATTGTATTCCCCTGTCCTACAGTCGGCCTCTCCCCTCCTGACATGGCTGATAACAGATAGTAATAGATTGTAGTCCCCTGTCCTACAGTCGGCCTCTCCCCTCCTGACGGCTGGCTGATAACAGATAGTAATAGATTGTAGTCCCCTGTCCTACAGTCGGCCTCGCCTCTCCTGACGTGGCTGATAACAGATAGTAATAGATTGTATTCCCCTGTCCTACAGTCGGCCTCTCCCCTCCTGACGTGGCTGATAACAGATAGTAATAGATTGTAGTCCCCTGTCCTACAGTCGGCCTCTCCCCTCCTGACATGGCTGATAACAGATAGTAATAGATTGTATTCCCCTGTCCTACAGTCGGCCTCTCCCCTCCTGACATGGCTGATAACAGATAGTAATAGATTGTATTCCCCTGTCCTACAGTCGGCCTCTCCCCTCCTGACGTGGCTGATAACAGATAGTAATAGATTGTAGTCACCTGTCCTACAGTCGGCCTCTCCCCTCCTGACATGGCTGATAACAGATAGTAATAGATTGTATTCCCCTGTCCTACAGTCGGCCTCTCCTCTCCTGACATGGCTGATAACAGATAGTAATAGATTGTATTCCCCTGTCCTACAGTCGGCCTCTCCCCTCCTGACGTGGCTGATAACAGATAGTAATAGATTGTATTCCCCTGTCCTACAGTCGGCCTCTCCTGACGTGGCTGATAACAGATAGTAATAGATTGTATTCCCCTGTCCTACAGTCGGCCTCTCCCCTCCTGACGTGGCTGATAACAGATAGTAATAGACTGTAGTCCCCTGTCCTACAGTCGGCCTCTCCCCCTCCTGATATGGCTGATAACAGATAGTAATAGATTGTATTCCCCTGTCCTACAGTCGGCCTCTCCCCTCCTGACGTGGCTGATAACAGATAGTAATAGATTGTATTCCCCTGTCCTACAGTCGGCCTCTCCCCTCCTGACGTGGCTGATAACAGATAGCAATAGATTGTATTCCCCTGTCCTACAGTCGGCCTCTCCCCTCCTGACATGGCTGATAACAGATAGTAATAGATTGTATTCCCCTGTCCTACAGTCGGCCTCTCCTCTCCTGACATGGCTGATAACAGATAGTAATAGATTGTATTCCCCTGTCCTACAGTCGGCCTCTCCTCTCCTGACATGGCTGATAACAGATAGTAATAGATTGTATTCCCCTGTCCTACAGTCGGCCTCTCCCCTCCTGACATGGCTGATAACAGATAGTAATAGATTGTATTCCCCTGTCCTACAGTCGGCCTCTCCCTCCTGACGTGGCTGATAACAGATAGTAATAGATTGTATTCCCCTGTCCTACAGTCGGCCTCTCCCCTCCTGACATGGCTGATAACAGATAGTAATAGATTGTATTCCCCTGTCCTACAGTCGGCCTCTCCCCTCCTGACATGGCTGATAACAGATAGTAATAGATTGTATTCCCCTGTCCTACAGTCGGCCTCTCCTCTCCTGACATGGCTGATAACAGATAGTAATAGATTGTATTCCCCTGTCCTACAGTCGGCCTCTCCTCTCCTGACATGGCTGATAACAGATAGTAATAGATTGTATTCCCCTGTCCTACAGTCGGCCTCTCCTCTCCTGACATGGCTGATAACAGATAGTAATAGATTGTATTCCCCTGTCCTACAGTCGGCCTCTCCCCTCCTGACATGGCTGATAACAGATAGTAATAGATTGTATTCCCCTGTCCTACAGTCGGCCTCTCCTCTCCTGACGTGGCTGATAACAGATAGTAATAGATTGTATTCCCCTGTCCTACAGTCGGCCTCTCTCCTCCTGACGTGGCTGATAACAGATAGTAATAGATTGTATTCCCCTGTCCTACAGTCGGCCTCTCCCCTCCTGACGTGGCTGATAACAGATAGTAATAGATTGTATTCCCCTGTCCTATAGTCGGCCTCTCCCCTCCTGACGTGGCTGATAACAGATAGTAATAGATTGTATTCCCCTGTCCTACAGTCGGCCTCTCTCCTCCTGACGTGGCTGATAACAGATAGTAATAGATTGTATTCCCCTGTCCTACAGTCGGCCTCTCCTCTCCTGACGTGGCTGATAACAGATAGTAATAGATTGTATTCCCCTGTCCTACAGTCGGCCTCTCCCCTCCTGACATGGCTGATAACAGATAGTAATAGATTGTATTCCCCTGTCCTACAGTCGGCCTCTCCTCTCCTGACATGGCTGATAACAGATAGTAATAGATTGTATTCCCCTGTCCTACAGTCGGCCTCTCCTCTCCTGACATGGCTGATAACAGATAGTAATAGATTGTATTCCCCTGTCCTACAGTCGGCCTCTCCTCTCCTGACATGGCCGATAACAGATAGTAATAGATTGTATTCCCCTGTCCTACAGTCGGCCTCTCCCCTCTGACGTGGCTGATAACAGATAGTAATAGATTGTATTCCCCTGTCCTATAGTCGGCCTCTCCCCTCCTGACGTGGCTGATAACAGATAGTAATAGATTGTATTCCCCTGTCCTACAGTCGGCCTCTCCTCTCCTGACGTGGCTGATAACAGATAGTAATAGATTGTATTCCCCTGTCCTACAGTCGGCCTCTCCTCTCCTGACGTGGCTGATAACAGATAGTAATAGATTGTATTCCCCTGTCCTACAGTCGGCCTCTCCTGACGTGGCTGATAACAGATAGTAATAGATTGTATTCCCCTGTCCTATAGTCGGCCTCTCCCCTCCTGACGTGGCTGATAACAGATAGTAATAGATTGTATTCCCCTGTCCTACAGTCGGCCTCTCCTCTCCTGACGTGGCTGATAACAGATAGTAATAGATTGTATTCCCCTGTCCTACAGTCGGCCTCTCCTCTCCTGACGTGGCTGATAACAGATAGTAATAGATTGTATTCCCCTGTCCTACAGTCGGCCTCTCCCCTCCTGACATGGCTGATAACAGATAGTAATAGATTGTATTCACTTGGAAAGCTGTGATGTGTATTGGATGTTACCCAGCTTTCCCAGACAGGGATAGTGAGTGTGGTGTGTCCCCTGCAGAGCGTCTCGCCTCCTCCGCCTGGCGCTCATGATTTATGGATGTTGCGGCTTCCTCGGGGTTTATCTATCGGAGCAGCTGCTGCTGTTTAATAAATAATCCGCTGATGTCTGTCACCTTTAGCTGCGTTTTCCCCGGAGAGCGGCGGCGCTGGCGCTGATGGTTTCTGCAGTAACGCGCCGGCGCCCCGCGGTTATGGCGGCTGCTCCCGGCCTACGTTTATTAATCCACAACCGAGCAGAGTCTTTAGGATCTGACACCCCCAGGTATAGGATCTACTCCTGGCCATGGGCAGTTGTCAGTGAACTAGTGCAGAGCTGAGAGGAGAAGAGGATGCAGATAGTGAGTCTATTCATGAACCAGATCTGTAGGTCCCTCCTATACATGGGAGCCCCTAGAGCAGGGGATTGTGGGAGGATGCAAGGATTATAATAACCCTGTGATGTCACCTGTGGCTGCAATCTATGGACGGGCGCCTGGATGGCACAGCTGTGATCCATGGGGGACCTGGAGGGATAAGGTGTGCGCTGTGACCACTAGGATTCCTGCTGGTGTGTGTGTGGGGGGGGGCGGAGCTTTCTGATCTATGGGGCTCCTGGGTGGGGGTTACTGTCATCTATGGGGGTCCTGAAGGAATAGGGTTTATGTTGTAACCTTTAGGATTACAGTGGTTTGGGGTGGTGGGGTTGTGGTTTATGGGGCTCCTGGTTGGGAGTTTCTCTGAGTTATGTTGAACAAATGGTTTACGGCAGGTAATGGCGGATCGCTGGGCGATGGTGCGGTCTTGTTGTACCATAACGTGACTGAGACGGTTGTGTCGTCCCCGATCCCTGCGAGTGTTATTTGCCTGACAAATCCGCTGGCAGAGGAGCGGCGTCCCACGAGACAGTCCCTGTCACCGACTGCCGCTGAAGTGTAAATCTAGCCCAGTCACAGATACTAATCCCGGCTGATTTATGGGCTGCGGCCTCCAGACAGTCTCGTCATATATAGATTACCCCCTTTATGAGACATGCTATAAATCTCATATACTCCTATCACATCCAGAGCTGTGTTCCCAATTCTGCTGCTTGTTATGGGAAACAGTCAGCAAGCTTCTGCACAGATGCAACCCCACACTATACATAGCTATGAGCGCAACAGCATCAGGGATCTTGTTAGCCCTGCTGAGACCTGTAGTCCATCCCAGGGGCCTTACCCAGTCTTAAAGCTTTCTGTAATGGAACGTCCTGAAACTTTTTCAGTCTGTGAATGAGAGCTTCCTAATTTACACACAGCTGAGGGTTCGTTATAATGTATCAAGTCTAGACAAATCTGTTACATTTTACCTGCACCGATACATTGTAACAAATGATCAAGATAGGGAAAAGATTTGTGCTCCTGATATGTTTAGCTCTCAGAGGGTTGTCTAGACTGAATTTAATTGTAACGAACGCTCAGCTGTAAGAAATGTAATATGTTCCATTCGCTGACAGCAAGCAGAGCCAAGTACGAGGGACTTGCAGCCAAATGCTTCTTAGGATTACACACTAATAATGCGAGTGTAACTTTTCAGACCGCGCTCAGCCGCCCCCTTGTTCTTCTGTTCGGTGGACTGCAGCGTGGCGGTATTACACGGCTGCGACATTCCGCGTCCTCATTTCGTTCTCGCCTCCATCGCTCTGGGAAATCTTCACCCTGAGCCGCCGCTCGCTGTGACATAATGTTTAATATCAGATTATGGAGGAAGAAAACCTGATAATCTGCGCGGCGCCATCTGTCTGTAATTACACTCTGCGGGGGGCTTCTATCCGGACTTATCACGCCGCCTGGAACGCCTTCAGACTGCAGCGCTGTCACTCGCAGAAGAGACGCCGCCGCCACTGACACATTGTTACAATAAACGCAGAAAACTTCAGTATGAAGAGGAGGTTGAAGAATGACGCCGGAGGGACACGGACACCTCCGAAAATTACCGCACAATGTCCGATACAAAGCAAAATGTAATAATCTGTGATGTGAACCTCGTCTCATCCTCAACCCAACCAACAAGATTAAAAACGCCACCGGTCCCCGCGGTCAAACCCAGCACTGTCGTGCACTACTACTCCTCACATCCTCCTCTCCGCTGTCACAATGTTCTGTGTGTAGTTCTAAGCATTTTTGGGAAAGTTGGATGAAAATCAATATGGCCGCCATTACCTCTCCCACTAGAGGTGTCATTCAGCTTTTCCAGGCTCCTGAATAGATCATTGAATGAAATCTCCCATACTACTGCATTACTAGAAAAAATTGTTACTTGAGAAGTTGGGTGACAGCCCCTGTGAGAAGTAGATTTAGTGGTCACCCAGCTTTCCCAGGTGCATAAATGGCTAAACAGAATTTGTATTTATCCACAGCCTCCTGGTTCATAAGTAGAATGCAAAAATTACAGTGAAGACTGACACAACAGACAGAGGGGTATACAAGAGGAAAGTAATTGTAAAGAGGAGGGCTGTGGAAAGCTGGGTGACAACCCGTGTGAAAACTATAATTAGGGGTTATCCAGCTTTTCCAGGTACAGATGTGGCTGAACTGATTTTGAGTTTATGCATTACTTCCTGGTTCGTGAGTAGAATGCAAAAATGTCAGTGTAAATGTATAGGAGAGAGCTGGATGACAACTCCTGTATGCACGGTAGTGGTTGTCAGACCCCTCCTCGCACACCCCTGACATAGTCTCTGCATCATTATATAATATAATCTCCTCCTCCCCATTTCTGCTCCTCCAGGATGAAATCTACATGTACGGGGGAAAGATTGAGACCAGCGGGGGAAACGTCACCAATGAGCTCTGGGTCTTCGATATCTCCAGCAAGTCATGGAGCACGCGGACGCCGCTCGTCCTCAATCACGGACAGCACTACGCGGTGGAGGGACACACGGCGCACATCCTGGAGCTGGACAGCCGCGACGTGGTGATGGTCGTCATATTCGGGTATTCCTCAGTCTACGGCTACATCAGCAACATCCAGGAGTATTACCTGAGTGAGTGCTGCACTGACCGGGCGATCTGGGATTATATGGGCGATTGTGTTGTGACCCCGAAATACTGGAGAAAATATCCCAATGTCCTGGGTGTTGGGTAAATCCAAGGAAAAATAGAATACTGAGGATGGGTGCAGTACAGGCAATAATACAGTGCAGGGGTGGGTGATGGAAGGAGATCATCAGTCTATCTAACCCCTGTGTTACCTGGCAGTAGTGGCTGATCCTCCGTATAGAGGCGCACTGTGGGGGCGATCGCCTCATGTCACATTCTCCCGAGCCTCAGATGTGCAGCCTGTCACCTCCGATTATCTGTGAAAAGATCAAGGTAAGAAATGATCAGAAGCCGAGTCTTGTGAGATTTACATCATTACCCGCACATAGAGGTGAAGTCCGAATCTCCAGGAGAAGCCAGAGAACAAAAGTTATATAATAATACTGAATATTATAATAGAGGAGTGGGGGGGGGGGGGGGGGGGGTCAGGAATGAGGAAGAAACCGGAAAGAAGTGTATATCCAACCTCAGATACCGCACACCGCACACCCCAACCTCTAACTCCATCATACACATTATCTTCAGATACATCCTGTATTATACTCCAGAGCTGCGCTCACTATTCTGCTGGTGCAGTCACTGTGTACATACATTACATTACTTATCCTGTACTGATCCTGAGTTACATCCTGTATTATACTCCAGAGCTGCGCTCACTATTCTGCTGGTACAGTCACTGTGTACATACATTACATTACTTATCCTGTATTATACTCCAGAGCTGCGCTCACTATTCTGCTGGTGCAGTCACTGTGTACATACATTACATTACTTATCCTGTACTGATCCTGAGTTACATCCTGTATTATACTCCAGAGCTGCACTCACTATTCTGCTGGTGCAGTCACTGTGTACATACATTACATTACTTATCCTGTATTATACTGCAGAGCTGCGCTCACTATTCTGCTGGTACAGTCACTGTGTTCATACATTACATTACTTATCCTGTATTATACTCCAGAGCTGCACTCACTATTCTGCTGGTACAGTCACTGTGTACATACATTACATTACTTATCCTGTACTGATCCTGAGTTACATCCTGTATTATACTCCAGAGCTGCACTCACTATTCTGCTGGTGCAGTCACTGTGTTCATACATTACATTACTTATCCTGTATTATACTCCAGAGCTGCGCTCACTATTCTGCTGGTACAGTCACTGTGTACATACATTACATTACTTATCCTGTAGTGATCCTGAGTTACATCCTGTATTATACTCCAGAGCTGCACTCACTATTCTGCTGGTGCAGTCACTGTGTACATACATTACATTACTTATCCTGTACTGATCCTGAGTTACATCCTGTATTATACTCCAGAGCTGCGCTCACTATTCTGCTGGTACAGTCACTGTGTACATACATTACATTACTTATCCTGTACTGATCCTGAGTTACATCCTGTATTATACTCCAGAGCTGCGCTCACTATTCTGCTGGTGCAGTCACTGTGTACATACATTACATTACTTATCCTGTATTATACTCCAGAGCTGCACTCACTATTCTGCTGGAGCAATCACTGTGTACATACATTACATTACTTATCCTGTACTGATCCTGAGTGACATCCTGTATTATACTCCAGAGCTGTGCTCACTATTCTGCTGGTACAGTCACTGTGTACATACATTACATTACTTATCCTGTATTATACTCCAGAGCTGCGCTCACTATTCTGCTGGTGCAGTCACTGTGTACGTACATTACATTACTTATCCTGTATTATACTGCAGAGCTGCGCTCACTATTCTGCTGGTACAGTCACTGTGTTCATACATTACATTACTTATCCTGTATTATACTCCAGAGCTGCACTCACTATTCTGCTGGTACAGTCACTGTGTACATACATTACATTACTTATCCTGTACTGATCCTGAGTTACATCCTGTATTATACTCCAGAGCTGCACTCACTATTCTGCTGGTGCAGTCACTGTGTACATACATTACATTACTTATCCTGTACTGATCCTGAGTTACATCCTGTATTATACTCCAGAGCTGCGCTCACTATTCTGCTGGTACAGTCACTGTGTACATACATTACATTACTTATCCTGTATTATACTCCAGAGCTGCACTCACTATTCTGCTGGTGCAGTCACTGTGTACATACATTACATTACTTATCCTGTATTATACTCCAGAGCTGCACTCACTATTCTGCTGGTACAGTCACTGTGTACATACATTACATTACTTATCCTGTAGTGATCCTGAGTTACATCCTGTATTATACTCCAGAGCTGCGCTCACTATTCTGCTGGTGCAGTCACTGTGTACATACATTACATTACTTATCCTGTACTGATCCTGAGTTACATCCTGTATTATACTCCAGAGCTGCACTCACTATTCTGCTGGTGCAGTCACTGTGTACATACATTACATTACTTATCCTGTACTGATCCTGAGTTACATCCTGTATTATACTCCAGAGCTGCACTCACTATTCTGCTGGTGCAGTCACTGTGTACATACATTACATTACTTATCCTGTATTATACTCCAGAGCTGCACTCACTATTCTGCTGGTACAGTCACTGTGTACATACATTACATTACTTATCCTGTACTGATCCTGAGTGACATCCTGTATTATACTCCAGAGCTGTGCTCACTATTCTGCTGGTACAGTCACTGTGTACATACATTACATTACTTATCCTGTACTGATCCTGAGTTACATCCTGTATTATACTCCAGAGCTGCGCTCACTATTCTGCTGGTACAGTCACTGTGTACATACATTACATTACTTATCCTGTACTGATCCTGAGTTACATCCTGTATTATACTCCAGAGCTGCGCTCACTATTCTGCTGGTACAGTCACTGTGTACATACATTACATTACTTATCCTGTACTGATCCTGAGTTACATCCTGTATTATACTCCAGAGCTGCGCTCACTATTCTGCTGGTGCAGTCACTGTGTACATACATTACATTACTTATCCTGTACTGATCCTGAGTTACATCCTGTATTATACTCCAGAGCTGCGCTCACTATTCTGCTGGTACAGTCACTGTGTACATACATTACATTACTTATCCTGTACTGATCCTGAGTTACATCCTGTATTATACTCCAGAGCTGCACTCACTATTCTGCTGGTGCAGTCACTGTGTACATACATTACATTACTTATCCTGTATTATACTCCAGAGCTGCACTCACTATTCTGCTGGTACAGTCACTGTGTACATACATTACATTACTTATCCTGTACTGATCCTGAGTTACATCCTGTATTATACTCCAGAGCTGTGCTCACTGAGTACATACTGTACATTACATCACTGATCCTGTATTATACTCCAGAGCTGCGCTCACTGTGTACATACTGTACATTACATTACTGATCCTGTATTGTACTCCAGAGCTGCGCTCACTATTCTGCTGGTACAGTCACTGTGTACATACATTACATTACTTATCCTGTATTATACTCCAGAGCTGCACTCACTATTCTGCTGGTACAGTTACTGTGTACATACATTACATTACTTATCCTGTATTATACTCCAGAGCTGCGCTCACTATTCTGCTGGTACAGTCACTGTGTACATACATTACATTACTTATCCTGTACTGATCCTGAGTTACATCCTGTATTATACCTCAGAGCTGCACTCACTATTCTGCTGGTGCAGTCACTGTGTACATACATTACATTACCTATCCTGTACTGATCCTGAGTTACATCCTGTATTATACTCCAGAGCTGCGCTCACTATTCTGCTGGTGCAGTCACTGTGTACATACATTACATTACTTATCCTGTATTATACTCCAGAGCTGCACTCACTATTCTGCTGGTGCAGTCACTGTGTACATACATTACATTACTTATCCTGTATTATACTCCAGAGCTGCACTCACTATTCTGCTGGTACAGTCACTGTGTACATACATTACATTACTTATCCTGTACTGATCCTGAGTTACATCCTGTATTATACTCCAGAGCTGTGCTCACTGAGTACATACTGTACATTACATCACTGATCCTGTATTATACTCCAGAGCTGCGCTCACTGTGTACATACTGTACATTACATTACTGATCCTGTATTGTACTCCAGAGCTGCGCTCACTACTCTGTCACTGCGGTCTCTGCGTACATACATTACTTGCCCTGTAAATCTGCCTCCTTGTGAGGGTAATAGTGCTGTTCTCTGCCTAGTGCGAGCGCTGCGGACGTCTCAGCCTTATAGATGAAGTCATTCAGTGTAAGTGCTGGAGGTTAATTGTGGGGAGGGGTCTCCCTGCAGCAGAGCGGACTCCCCCTCTCCCTGTAGATGCCCTTTCTTCCTGCGCTCCCTCTAATGGCTGCCAGTGCGGTTATAAATCTCTGGGGGCGATGATATGGCGAGTTTTACTAACTTGGATCATAAAGCTTTTCCTTTTTTTTTTCAGCTCCAGTCCAGAGGGAAATTTATTTTGGTTTCGGTTAGTAATACCTCATAAAATCCCTCCCGTTCTCAAGGTGACTCGCGCCTCTATTGTACGACCAGCGCTTTGTAGCTGAGCGTGGCCGATCCTGCGAGGGGGTTATATTCGCACTTCACAGTCTGCCATTACTCTGTTTCACTCCTTACAATGTATCCCATTATTATATATTGTATCTTCCCAGGGCAGCGCCAGCAGCGGGCACCGCACCAGGTCAATGGCCACAGCATTATAGGATAATGTACCTTGCAGGAAGTATCTCACAGGAGTATGGGGTATTATGGGGGTCAGGACTGGAACCTCGCCCCTGCTCACTGCTGATGATGTACAGACTGACCATGACAGCAGGGGCCACGTCACACCAGGCAGGTTAGGTTACTACATGGACCAGGCGGAGGCTGTATTACCTGAGACGGGATGGCAGGAGCGCCACCTACTGGACCACCAGACTGCACAGCTAATATACCCAGAGCCGAGGCAGCGCCACCTACTGGACCGCCAGACTGCACAGCTAACACACCCAGAGCCGAGGCAGCGCCACCTACTGGACTGCCAGACCGCACAGCTAATATACCCAGAGCCGAGGCAGCGCCACCTACTGGACTGCCAGACTGCACAGCTAATATACCCAGAGCTGAGGCAGCGCCACCTACTGGACTGCCAGACTGCACAGCTAATATACCCAGAGCCGAGGCAGCGCCACCTACTGGACCACCAGACTGCACAGCTAATATACCCAGAGCCGAGGCAGCGCCACCTACTGGACTGCCAGACTGCACAGCTAATATACCCAGAGCCGAGGCAGCGCCACCTACTGGACTGCCAGACTGCACAGCTAATATGCCCAGAGCCGAGGCAGCGCCACCTACTGGACTGCCAGACTGCACAGCTAATATGCCCAGAGCCGAGGCAGCGCCACCTACTGGACCGCCAGACTGCACAGCTAACACACCCAGAGCCGAGGCAGCGCCACCTACTGGACTGCCAGACTGCACAGCTAATATACCCAGAGCCGAGGCAGCGCCACCTACTGGACTGCCAGACTGCACAGCTAATATACCCAGAGCCGAGGCAGCGCCACCTACTGGACTGCCAGACTGCACAGCTAATATACCCAGAGCCGAGGCAGCGCCACCTACTGGACTGCCAGACTGCACAGCTAATATACCCAGAGCCGAGGCAGCGCCACCTACTGGACTGCCAGACTGCACAGCTAATATACCCAGAGCCGAGGCAGCGCCACCTACTGGACTGCCAGACTGCACAGCTAATATACCCAGAGCCGAGGCAGCGCCACCTACTGTACCGCCAGACTGCACAGCTAACACACCCAGAGCCGAGGCAGCGCCACCTACTGGACTGCCAGACCGCACAGCTAATATACCCAGAGCCGAGACAGCGCCACCTACTGGACTGCCAGACTGCACAGCTAATATACCCAGAGCCGAGACAGCGCCACCTACTGGACTGCCAGACTGCACAGCTAATATACCCAGAGCCGAGACAGCGCCACCTACTGGACTGCCAGACTGCACAGCTAATATACCCAGAGCCGAGGCAGCGCCACCTACTGGACTGCCAGACTGCACAGCTAATATACCCAGAGCCGAGGCAGCGCCACCTACTGGACTGCCAGACCGCACAGCTAATATACCCAGAGCCGAGGCAGCGCCACCTACTGGACTGCCAGACTGCACAGCTAACACACCCAGAGCCGAGGCAGCGCCACCTACTGGACTGCCAGACCGCACAGCTAATATACCCAGAGCCGAGGCAGCGCCACCTACTGGACTGCCAGACTGCACAGCTAATATACCCAGAGCCGAGGCAGTGCCACCTACTGGACCGCCAGACTGCACAGCTAACACACCCAGAGCCGAGGCAGCGCCACCTACTGGACTGCCAGACTGCACAGCTAATATACCCAGAGCCGAGGCAGCGCCACCTACTGGACTGCCAGACTGCACAGCTAATATACCCAGAGCCGAGGCAGCGCCACCTACTGGACTGCCAGACTGCACAGCTAATATACCCAGAGCCGAGGCAGCGCCACCTACTGGACTGCCATACTGCACATCTAATATACCCAGAGCTGAGGCAGCGCCACCTACTGGACTGCCAGACTGCACAGCTAATATACCCAGAGCCGAGGCAGCGCCACCTACTGGACTGCCAGACTGCACAGCTAATATACCCAGAGCCGAGGCAGCGCCACCTACTGGACTGCCAGACCGCACAGCTAATATACCCAGAGCCGAGGCAGCGCCACCTACTGGACTGCCAGACTGCACAGCTAATATACCCAGAGCCGAGGCAGCGCCACCTACTGGACCGCCAGACTGCACAGCTAACACACCCAGAGCCGAGGCAGCGCCACCTACTGGACTGCCAGACTGCACAGCTAACACACCCAGAGCCGAGGCAGCGCCACCTACTGGACTGCCAGACTGCACAGCTAATACACCCAGAGCCGAGGCAGCGCCACCTACTGGACTGCCAGACTGCACAGCTAACACACCCAGAGCCGAGGCAGCGCCACCTACTGGACTGCCAGACTGCACAGCTAATATACCCAGAGCCGAGGCAGCGCCACCTACTGGACTGCCAGACTGCACAGCTAATATACCCAGAGCCGAGGCAGCGCCACCTACTGGACCGCCAGACTGCACAGCTAACACACCCAGAGCCGAGGCAGCGCCACCTACTGGACTGCCAGACCGCACAGCTAATATACCCAGAGCCGAGGCAGCGCCACCTACTGGACTGCCAGACCGCACAGCTAATATACCCAGAGCCGAGGCAGCGCCACCTACTGGACTGCCAGACTGCACAGCTAACATACCCAGAGCCGAGGCAGCGCCACCTACTGGACTGCCAGACTGCACAGCTAATATACCCAGAGCCGAGGCAGCGCCACCTACTGGACTGCCAGACCGCACAGCTAATATACCCAGAGCCGAGGCAGCGCCACCTACTGGACTGCCAGACCGCACAGCTAACACACCCAGAGCCGAGGCAGCGCCACCTACTGGACTGCCATACTGCACATCTAATATACCCAGAGCCGAGGCAGCGCCACCTACTGGACCGCCAGACCGCACAGCTAATATACCCAGAGCTGAGGCAGCGCCACCTACTGGACTGCCAGACCGCACAGCGAATATACCCAGAGCCGAGGCAGCGCCACCTACTGGACTGCCAGACTGCACAGCTAACACACCCAGAGCCGAGGCAGCGCCACCTACTGGACTGCCAGACCGCACAGCTAATATACCCAGAGCCGAGGCAGCGCCACCTACTGGACTGCCATACTGCACAGCTAATATGCCCAGAGCCGAGGCAGCGCCACCTACTGGACCGCCAGACTGCACAGCTAACACACCCAGAGCCGAGGCAGCGCCACCTACTGGACCGCCAGACCGCACAGCTAATATACCCAGAGCCGAGGCAGCGCCACCTACTGGACTGCCAGACTGCACAGCTAATATACCCAGAGCCGAGGTAGCGCCACCTACTGGACCGCCAGACCGCACAGCTAATATACCCAGAGCCGAGGCAGCGCCACCTACTGGACTGCCATACTGCACAGCTAATATACCCAGAGCCGAGGCAGCGCCACCTACTGGACCGCCAGACTGCACAGCTAATATACCCAGAGCTGAGGCAGCGCCACCTACTGGACTGCCATACTGCACAGCTAATATACCCAGAGCCGAGGCAGCGCCACCTACTGGACCGCCAGACTGCACAGCTAATATACCCAGAGCTGAGGCAGCGCCACCTACTGGACCGCCAGACCGCACAGCTAATATACCCAGAGCCGAGGCAGCGCCACCTGCTGGACTGCCAGACTGCACAGCTAATATGCCCAGAGCCGAGGCAGCGCCACCTACTGGACTACCAGACTGCACAGCTAACACACCCAGAGCCGAGGCAGCGCCACCTACTGGACTGCCAGACCGCACAGCTAATATACCCAGAGCCGAGGTAGCGCCACCTTCTGGACCGCCAGACTGCACAGCTAACACACCCAGAGCCGAGGCTGACCTGCTGGCCATAGACAGGCACTGACTTATTCCCTTTTACTTTTACGTTTCGCACCTAGATCTCTGCTCGCTGTCACCGTTCACTTAGCCCTCAGGCACACACCTGTAATTTTCATACATTTGAATGTGAGTCTGGGCCAAACTGAAGAGCCACAAATTATGGAGCAGGTCCTAAATCTGTCTGTACTTGCGGCTATGTCTATTCATTTGTGAGTATGGGTCAGTGATATCCACGGATGACACACAGATAACAATCCATGTGTCCTCTGAACTGTTCCACGGTCCTGCTCAGGGTTTGTTACAATGTATCTGTAGACAGGTTGATACATTGTAACATTCAGTGGTCAGCTTAGCAGTGATGGGCTGATGTGGCCCCTGAGACCCCCAGATTACAGCTGCTTTTCCCATTATACAGTGGGGGAAAAAAGTATTTAGTCAGCCACCAATTGTGCAAGTTCTGCCACTTATAAAGATGAGGCCGGCCTGTAATTGTCATCATAGGTAGACCTCAACTATGAGAGACAAAATGAGAAAACTAATCCAGAAAATCACATTGTCTGATTTTTTAAGAATTTATTTGCAAATTATGGTGGAAAATAAGTATTTGGTCACCTACAAACAAGCAAGATTTCTGTCTCTCCCAGCCCTGTAACTTCTCCTTTAAGAGGCTCCTCTGTCCTCCACTCATTACCTGTAGTAATGGCTCCTGTGTGACATTGTTATCAGTATAAAAGACTCCTGTCCACAACCTCAGTCACACTCCAAACTCCACTATGGTGAAGACCAAAGAGCTGTGGAAGGACCAGAAACAAAATGGTAGCCCTGCACCAGGCTGGGAAGACTGAATCTGCAATAGGCAAGCAGCTTGGTGTGAAGAAATCACCTGTGGGAGCAATAATTAGAAAATGGAAGACATACAAGACCACTGATAATCTCCCTCCATCAGGGGCTCCACGCAAGATCTCACCCCGTGGGGTCAAAATGATCACAAGAACGGTGAGCAAAAATCCCAGAACCCCACGGGGGGGACCTAGTGAGTGACCTGCAGAAAGCTGGGACTAACGTAACAAAGGCTACCGTCAGTAACACACTACGCCGCCAGGGACTCAGATCCTGCAGTGCCAGACGTGGCCCCCTGCTTAAGCCAGTACATATCCGGGCCCGGCTGAAGTTTGCTAGAGAGCATTTGGATGTTCCAGAAGAGTATTGGGAGAATGTCATATGGTCAGATGAAACCAAAGTAGAACTGTTTGGTAGAAACACAACTCGTGGTGTTTGGAGGAGAGTGAATGCTGAGTTGTATCCAGAGAACACCATACCTACTGTGAAGCATGGGGGGGCAACATCATGTATGGGGCTGTTTCTCTGCAAAGGGACCAGGACGACTGATCCGTGTACATGAAAGAATGAATGGGGCCATGTATGGTGAGATTGTGAGTGCAAACCTCCTTCCATCAGCAAGGGCATTGAAGATGAAACGTGGCTGGGTCTTTCAGCATGACAATGATCCCAAGCACACCACCAGGGCAACGAAGGAGCGGCTTCGTAAGAAGCATTTCAAGGTCCTGGAGTGGCCTAGCCAGTCTCCAGATCTCAGCCCCATAGAAAACCTTGGAGGGAGGTGAAAGTCCGTGTTGCCCAGCGACAGCCCCAAAACATCCCTGCTCTAGAGGAGATCTGCATGGAGGAATGGGCCAACATACCAGCAACAGTGTGTGCCAACCTTGTGAAGACTTACAGGAAACGTTTCACCTCTGTCATTGCCAACAAAGGAGATAGAACAAAGGATTGAGATGAACTTTTGTAATTGACCAAATACTTATTTTCCACCATAATTTGTAAATAAATTCTTAAAAAAATCAGACAATGTGATTTTCTGGATTAGTTTTCTCATTTTGTCTCTCATAGTTGAGGTCTACCTATGATGACAATTACAGGCCGGCCTCATCTTTATAGGTGGGAGAACTTGCACAATTGGTGGCTGACTAAATACTTTTTTCCCCACTGTATACTATTACATTCAGCTAAATAGCGGGGACATCCTCATGTATCTTGTCTTCATGTTCTTATCCATTTTTCCAGGATTCCTGAATATCCTATAACCCTGTAATGTCATGTATTGGATTTCCCGACTCCCTGGTGTCTACCATTCCCTGCTCTTCTTGTGTGTCAGTCTTCAATGCGGTTTTGGTATTCTATTCATGAATTAGGAGGCTCAGGCTGAGCAGAGTTGCAAGTCCATACCTGATACAGGACCATTCTGTGGGATTGTAGAAATGACAGTGACTGCTATGATAGATCTGTGATGTATCTTGGGCTACCTTGGCAGATCTTGAGCTTCTTCTGATGGTTTTGCTTTCTCTGCAGTTATTCTTATATTTTAGTGTTTGCAGGTCATGGACGATTTAACAAAGAGGAGGCTGTAGGGTGACATCTTTTGGGGGGGGAGGGGGGGTAAGAGCGGCGTCTTGGGGGCTTCAATGTCCATGGTCCTCGCCGTCGTCTGATAATTCTCTTTCCACAATCCAGAGATAATTCCGCGCCGCTCTCTTCGCCGCCGCCTCTTTGTATTCGGTTCTCTTCCTCTGGATTATACAAGCTCGTAGTGACGCAGATAGAGAGTAAGCCGCCATTCACATGGAGGAGTGTGATACCTTCTGTAGTACTGAGCTGTTATATCCAGGATTACACCAAGCTGAGAGTAGACAGAACATGATCCCATTCTATAATAGACCGCCCAGGGCCCTAACAAGGCAGAATGATGGGGCCAAAAGCCAAACGAGACAGGGTAATGACAGAACAGGACAATACAGCCTGAGATATGTGAAGATTGAGAGTGACTTAGGGGTTAATAGTGATATAGCGGTACATATATATATATATATATATATAGACCTACAGCCATGAAGGAGTTAACTCTAGGGGTCTGATATTAGTAAATCAAGTGAATTAGTTGTGCGCTGCGCCTCATCATAGTTTACTGCAAAACTGTGGCAAAACAATGAAGTGTGAACACAGTCCAAGCATCTGCCTCTGCCCCTCCCCGGGTCATGCTTTCTGACGGTTTCCATATACCTGACACTTTCACTTTGCTCTGGTTATTTTCAGGATCCAACACGTGGCTGGTGCCTGAGACACGGGGGGCCATTGTGCAGGGAGGATACGGCCACACCAGTGTCTACGACCCCATCACCAAGTCTGCGTACGTGCACGGAGGATACAAAGCTCTGCCCGGTAACAAGTACGGCCTGGTGGACGACCTGTACCGATACGAAGTCAACACCAGGACCTGGTGAGTACACACGTAGAGAACAGATAGAAGCGCTTGTGTAGAGTGCAAGCTCCTGGGCCCACCCCATGTTATTATAATCTATGGGGCCGCACACTCGCAGCACAGTGTGTTACAGTGTATCAGTCTCTATATTATCCAGGACCCCATGTTATTATAATCTATGGGGCCGCACACTCGCAGCACAGTGTGTTACAGTGTATCAGTCTCTATATTATCCAGGACCCCATGTTATTATAATCTATGGGGCCGCACACTCGCAGCACAGTGTGTTACAGTGTATCAGTCTCTATATTATCCAGGACCCCATGTTATTATAATCTATGGGGCCGCACACTCGCAGCACAGTGTGTTACAGTGTATCAGTCTCTATATTATCCAGGACCCCATGTTATTATAATCTATGGGGCCGCACACTCGCAGCACAGTGTGTTACAGTGTATCAGTCTCTATATTATCCAGGACCCCATGTTATTATAATCTATGGGGCCGCACACTCGCAGCACAGTGTGTTACAGTGTATCAGTCTCTATATTATCCAGGACCCCATGTTATTATAATCGGGGCCCCACGCGCCCCGCACACCCGTGTGTTACAGTGTATCAGTCTCTATATTATCCAGGACCCCATGTTATTATAATCTATGGGGCCGCACACTCGCAGCACAGTGTGTTACAGTGTATCAGTCTCTATATTATCCAGGACCCCATGTTATTATAATCTATGGGGCCGCACACTCGCAGCACAGTGTGTTACAGTGTATCAGTCTCTATATTATCCAGGACCCCATGTTATTATAATCTATGGGGCCGCACACTCGCAGCACACTGTGTAAGGGTAACCGTCTCTATATTAACCAGGACCGGACCCCATGTTATAATCTACAGGGCCGCACACCCACAGCACGTGTGTTACAGTGTATCAGTCTCTATATTATCCAGGACCCCATGTTAATATAATCTACAGGGCCACACACTCGCAGCACACTGTGTTACAGTGTATCAGTCTCTATATTATCCAGGACCCCATGTTATTATAATCTACAGGGCCGCACACTCGCAGCACACTGTGTTACAGTGTATCAGTCTCTATATTATCCAGGACCCCATGTTATAATCTACAGGGCCGCACACTCACAGCACACTGTGTTACAGTGTATCAGTCTCTATATTATCCAGGACCCCATGTTATTATAATCTACAGGGCCGCACACTCGCAGCACAGTGTGTTACAGTGTATCAGTCTCTATATTATCCAGGACCCCATGTTATTATAATCTATGGGGCCGCACACTCGCAGCACACTGTGTTACAGTGTATCAGTCTCTATATTATCCAGGACCCCATGTTATTATAATCTACAGGGCCGCACACTCACAGCACACTGTGTTACAGTGTATCAGTCTCTATATTATCCAGGACCCCATGTTATTATAATCTACAGGGCCGCACACTCGCAGCACAGTGTGTTACAGTGTATCAGTCTCTATATTATCCAGGACCCCATGTTATTATAATCTACAGGGCCGCACACTCGCAGCACACTGTGTTACAGTGTATCAGTCTCTATATTATCCAGGACCGGACCCCATGTTATAATCTACAGGGCCGCACACTCGCAGCACAGTGTGTTACAGTGTATCAGTCTCTATATTATCCAGGACCCCATGTTATTATAATCTATGGGGCCGCACACTCACAGCACAGTGTGTTACAGTGTATCAGTCTCTATATTATCCAGGACCCCATGTTATTATAATCTATGGGGCCGCACACTCACAGCACAGTGTGTTACAGTGTATCAGTCTCTATATTATCCAGGACCCCATGTTATTATACTCTATGGGATCGCACACTAATAGCACACTGTGTGATGTCCCTGAGGGGGGCACCATAGACAGTGATTACATTATGGGGGGCTCCTGCTTCATCCTCTGCCACCTTCATGTTTTCACCATGACAATTTGAAGCACACAGTCTGTAGGAAGTTGCAGAAGAGCAGACTCCTGATCAGTATAACAATTCCTGGCTGGTAAGTCTGCTCCATTATGCAATTGCAGTGGAGCCCGGTAGATACCTCTGGGGAAAGCTGGGTGTGGGTGACAACGCCTGTGTGAGCTGCAAAGGCATCCATATTGGTAGTCACTCCTGGTACTCTTAAAGCTACCTAGTATTCAAGCCGTGCCCCAGTCCAGAAGTACAGGGGTTAACAGCAGCCCCCGCGCGGCTGGCATTGTAACACATCTGCAGTTTGCTTTGTAGAATAAATTGCGGAAATCCGGACTCTAAGCCGTTGATCCAACATGGTTCCTCTCAGGATAAGCGTCGCTTGGATCGTCCACAGCACTTGTACACGGCATACATTGACCTTTTCTTCCCGGCACCTCGGACGACTAAGCTCCATCTCTCACTCACTGGTTTAATTTGTGCCTGGAGAGGCCATGTTGCCCCCATCGGCGGCTGCTGGGGAGGGGCGCTGTGTTGGAAATGTGGTGACCGGACGGATGAAAATGTCATCAGCCAGGGGGCGAACGGGAAACGCCGAAGTTTCTGTGTGACTTCTGTTATGTGCACCGCCAGTGCTGAGGGGAAGGTGCACTTCCCCTTTAAGGTGGACACATGGCAGCGATGGTGAGGGGTCTGTGCCGGAATTCAGGGGCTGTAATTTAGCCATATTGTAGATCTGTCTAGCTATAAATTATACATTCAGACACTGAACCTACAAGGGATGTTTTGTGAGCCGTCCCTTTAAGAAGTGCCACCCATTTCCCCCTCCCCCCTCCTGGTTCAGGTTTGGGGGGTGTCAGCACCTCTAGTGGTCTATAAATTGCGCAACATCTCCGCCTGACAGATAATTAACCCTCGCTGACCGGATGCTTATTCATAAGTCTCTGTGTCATGTGTAACCACCACGGGGCAAGGATTAAGCAAATCTATTACCCCAGAAAGGGCAGCTCTGGCCCCGGGCCCCCGACCTTTACCACAGAGGCCGACTCATTTATTAAACTTGCCGTATTGATTTTTCCTCTTTATATTCTGACCTTTATCTTTCCCATTTCCAGTTTTCTTTGCTGCGACATCTTCATAAGAGACAAGTCAGAGTCCTTGTGGGGCCCCGCAGACCTCACTGATCTTCTCACCCCATGAAGCCTTCTTTATAATCTGCTTTGTCCTTTAATTCTCTAGATCTCTGCTTGCTGTCAGTTGATAGGAGAATTTCTGTGTGCATCCAAAGACTGGAAACCTTTCCTGACCTAATAAATCTCACAGCTGAGGATTTGTTCCAGTTGTATCCAGTCAATATAGTCTTATATGGATTAAGAATGTAATGTTTAAAAGTATGTTCTCCCTGATGAAGTCTGGCAGTCCAGTAGGTGGCGCTGCCTCGGCTCTGGGTATATTAGCTGTGCGGTCTGGCGGTCCAGTAGGTGGCGCTGCCTCGGCTCTGGGTATATTAGCTGTGCGGTCTGGCGGTCCAGTAGGTGGCGCTGCCTCGGCTCTGGGTATATTAGCTGTGCAGTCTGGCAGTCCAGTAGGTGGCGCTGCCTCGGCTCTGGGTATATTAGCTGTGCAGTCTGGCAGTCCAGTAGGTGGCGCTGCCTCGGCTCTGGGTATATTAGCTGTGCGGTCTGGCAGTCCAGTAGGTGGCGCTGCCTCGGCTCTGGGTATATTAGCTGTGCGGTCTGGCAGTCCAGTAGGTGGCGCTGCCTCGGCTCTGGGTATATTAGCTGTGCGGTCTGGCGGTCCAGTAGGTGGCGCTGCCTCGGCTCTGGGTATATTAGCTGTGCGGTCTGGCGGTCCAGTAGGTGGCGCTGCCTCGGCTCTGGGTATATTAGCTGTGCAGTCTGGCAGTCCAGTAGGTGGCGCTGCCTCGGCTCTGGGTATATTAGCTGTGCGGTCTGGCAGTCCAGTAGGTGGCGCTGCCTCGGCTCTGGGTATATTAGCTGTGCGGTCTGGCAGTCCAGTAGGTGGCGCTGCCTCGGCTCTGGGTATATTAGCTGTGCGGTCTGGCGGTCCAGTAGGTGGCGCTGCCTCGGCTCTGGGTATATTAGCTGTGCGGTCTGGCGGTCCAGTAGGTGGCGCTGCCTCGGCTCTGGGTATATTAGCTGTGCAGTCTGGCAGTCCAGTAGGTGGTGCTGCCTCGGCTCTGGGTGTGTTAGCGTGTGCAGTCTGGCAGTCCAGGAGGTGGCGCTGCCTCGGCTCTGGGTATATTAGCTGTGCAGTCTGGCAGTCCAGTAGGTGGCGCTGCCTCGGCTCTGGGTATATTAGCTGTGCGGTCTGGCAGTCCAGTAGGTGGCGCTGCCTCGGCTCTGGGTATATTAGCTGTGCGGTCTGGCAGTCCAGTAGGTGGCGCTGCCTCGGCTCTGGGTATATTAGCTGTGCAGTCTGGCGGTCCAGTAGGTGGCGCTGCCTCGGCTCTGGGTATATTAGCTGTGCAGTCTGGCGGTCCAGTAGGTGGCGCTGCCTCGGCTCTGGGTATATTAGCTGTGCAGTCTGGCAGTCCAGTAGGTGGCGCTGCCTCGGCTCTGGGTATATTAGCTGTGCAGTCTGGCAGTCCAGTAGGTGGCGCTGCCTCGGCTCTGGGTATATTAGCTGTGCAGTCTGGCAGTCCAGTAGGTGGCGCTGCCTCGGCTCTGGGTATGTTAGATGTGCAGTCTGGCGGTCCAGTAGGTGGTGCTGCCTCGGCTCTGGGTGTGTTAGCTGTGCAGTCTGGCGGTCCAGTAGGTGGCGCTGCCTCGGCTCTGGGTATATTAGCTGTGCGGTCTGGCAGTCCAGTAGGTGGCGCTGCCTCAGCTCTGGGTATATTAGCTGTGCAGTCTGGCAGTCCAGTAGGTGGCGCTGCCTCGGCTCTGGGTATATTAGCTGTGCAGTCTGGCAGTCCAGTAGGTGGCGCTGCCTCGGCTCTGGGTGTGTTAGCTGTGCGGTCTGGCAGTCCAGTAGGTGGCGCTGCCTCGGCTCTGGGTATATTAGCTGTGCAGTCTGGCAGTCCAGTAGGTGGTGCTGCCTCGGCTCTGGGTATATTAGCTGTGCAGTCTGGCGGTCCAGTAGGTGGCGCTGCCTCGGCTCTGGGTATATTAGCTGTGCAGTCTGGCGGTCCAGTAGGTGGCGCTGCCTCGGCTCTGGGTATATTAGCTGTGCAGTCTGGCGGTCCAGTAGGTGGCGCTGCCTCGGCTCTGGGTATATTAGCTGTGCAGTCTGGCGGTCCAGTAGGTGGCGCTGCCTCGGCTCTGGGTATATTAGCTGTGCAGTCTGGCAGTCCAGTAGGTGGCGCTGCCTCGGCTCTGGGTGTGTTAGCTGTGCAGTCTGGCGGTACAGTAGGTGGCGCTGCCTCGGCTCTGGGTATATTAGCTGTGCGGTCTGGCAGTCCAGTAGGTGGCGCTGCCTCGGCTCTGGGTGTGTTAGCTGTGCAGTCTGGCAGTCCAGTAGGTGGCGCTGCCTCGGCTCTGGGTATATTAGCTGTGCAGTCTGGCAGTCCAGTAGGTGGCGCTGCCTCGGCTCTGGGTGTGTTAGCTGTGCAGTCTGGCAGTCCAGTAGGTGGCGCTGCCTCGGCTCTGGGTATATTAGCTGTGCAGTCTGGCAGTCCAGTAGGTGGCGCTGCCTCGGCTCTGGGTATATTAGCTGTGCAGTCTGGCAGTCCAGTAGGTGGCGCTGCCTCGGCTCTGGGTATATTAGCTGTGCAGTCTGGCGGTCCAGTAGGTGGCGCTGCCTCGGCTCTGGGTATATTAGCTGTGCAGTCTGGCAGTCCAGTAGGTGGCGCTGCCTCGGCTCTGGGTGTGTTAGCTGTGCAGTCTGGCAGTCCAGTAGGTGGCGCTGCCTCGGCTCTGGGTGTGTTAGCTGTGCAGTCTGGCGGTCCAGTAGGTGGCGCTGCCTCGGCTCTGGGTATATTAGCTGTGCAGTCTAGCAGTCCAGTAGGTGGCGCTGCCTCGGCTCTGGGTATATTAGCTGTGCGGTCTGGCGGTCCAGTAGGTGGCGCTGCCTCGGCTCTGGGTATATTAGATGTGCAGTCTGGCAGTCCAGTAGGTGGCGCTGCCTCGGCTCTGGGTATATTAGCTGTGCAGTCTGGCAGTCCAGTAGGTGGCGCTGCCTCGGCTCTGGGTGTGTTAGCTGTGCAGTCTGGCAGTCCAGTAGGTGGCACTGCCTCGGCTCTGGGTATATTAGCTGTGCAGTCTGGCAGTCCAGTAGGTGGCGCTGCCTCGGCTCTGGGTATATTAGCTGTGCAGTCTAGCAGTCCAGTAGGTGGCGCTGCCTCGGCTCTGGGTATATTAGCTGTGCGGTCTGGTAGTCCAGTAGGTGGCGCTGCCTCGGCTCTGGGTATATTAGCTGTGCAGTCTGGCGGTCCAGTAGGTGGCGCTGCCTCGGCTCTGGGTGTGTTAGCTGTGCAGTCTGGCAGTCCAGTAGATGGCGCTGCCTCGGCTCTGGGTGTGTTAGCTGTGCAGTCTGGCGGTCCAGTAGGTGGCGCTGCCTCGGCTCTGGGTATATTAGCTGTGCAGTCTGGCAGTCCAGTAGGTGGCGCTGCCTCGGCTCTGGGTATATTAGCTGTGCAGTCTGGCGGTCCAGTAGGTGGCGCTGCCTCGGCTCTGGGTATATTAGCTGTGCAGTCTGGCAGTCCAGTAGGTGGCGCTGCCTCGGCTCTGGGTGTGTTAGCTGTGCAGTCTGGCAGTCCAGTAGGTGGCGCTGCCTCGGCTCTGGGTATAGTAGCTGTGCAGTCTGGCAGTCCAGTAGGTGGCGCTGCCTCGGCTCTGGGTATATTAGCTGTGCGGTCTGGCAGTCCAGTAGGTGGCGCTGCCTCGGCTCTGGGTGTGTTAGCTGTGCGGTCTGGCAGTCCAGTAGGTGGTGCTTCCTCGGCTCTGGGTATATTAGCTGTGCAGTCTGGCAGTCCAGTAGGTGGCGCTGCCTCGGCTCTGGGTATATTAGCTGTGCGGTCTGGCAGTCCAGTAGGTGGCGCTGCCTCGGCTCTGGGTATATTAGCTGTGCGGTCTGGCAGTCCAGTAGGTGGCGCTGCCTCGGCTCTGGGTGTGTTAGCTGTGCAGTCTGGCAGTCCAGTAGGTGGCGCTGCCTCGGCTCTGGGTGTGTTAGCTGTGCGGTCTGGCAGTCCAGTAGGTGGCGCTGCCTCGGCTCTGGGTGTGTTAGCTGTGCAGTCTGGCAGTCCAGTAGGTGGCGCTGCCTCGGCTCTGGGTGTGTTAGCTGTGCAGTCTGGCAGTCCAGTAGGTGGCGCTGCCTCGGCTCTGGGTATATTAGCTGTGCGGTCTGGCAGTCCAGTAGGTGGCGTTGCCTCGGCTCTGGGTGTGTTAGCTGTGCAGTCTGGCAGTCCAGTAGGTGGCGCTGCCTCGGCTCTGGGTGTGTTAGCTGTGCGGTCTGGCAGTCCAGTAGGTGGCGCTGCCTCGGCTCTGGGTATATTAGCTGTGCAGTCTGGCAGTCCAGTAGGTGGCGCTGCCTCGGCTCTGGGTATATTAGCTGTGCGGTCTGGCAGTCCAGTAGGTGGCACTGCCTCGGCTCTGGGTATATTAGCTGTGCGGTCTGGCAGTCCAGTAGGTGGCGCTGCCTCGGCTCTGGGTATATTAGCTGTGCAGTCTGGCAGTCCAGTAGGTGGCGCTGCCTCGGCTCTGGGTATATTAGCTGTGCGGTCTGGCAGTCCAGTAGGTGGCGCTGCCTCGGCTCTGGGTATATTAGCTGTGCGGTCTGGCGGTCCAGTAGGTGGTGCTGCCTCGGCTCTGGGTGTGTTAGCTGTGCAGTCTGGCAGTCCAGTAGGTGGCGCTGCCTCGGCTCTGGGTATATTAGCTGTACAGTCTGGCAGTCCAGTAGGTGGCGCTGCCTCGGCTCTGGGTGTGTTAGCTGTGCAGTCTGGCGGTCCAGTAGGTGGCGCTGCCTCGGCTCTGAGTATATTAGCTGTGCAGTCTGGCAGTCCAGTAGGTGGCGCTGCCTCGGCTCTGGGTATATTAGATGTGCAGTATGGCAGTCCAGTAGGTGGCGCTGCCTCGGCTCTGGGTATATTAGCTGTGCAGTCTGGCAGTCCAGTAGGTGGCGCTGCCTCGGCTCTGGGTATATTAGCTGTGCAGTCTGGCAGTCCAGTAGGTGGCGCTGCCTCGGCTCTGGGTATATTAGCTGTGCGGTCTGGCAGTCCAGTAGGTGGCGCTGCCTCGGCTCTGGGTGTGTTAGCTGTGCAGTCTGGCAGTCCAGTAGGTGGCGCTGCCTCGGCTCTGGGTATATTAGCTGTGCGGTCTGGCAGTCCAGTAGGTGGCGCTGCCTCGGCTCTGGGTATATTAGCTGTGCGGTCTGGCGGTCCAGTAGGTGGTGCTGCCTCGGCTCTGGGTGTGTTAGCTGTGCAGTCTGGCAGTCCAGTAGGTGGCGCTGCCTCGGCTCTGGGTATATTAGCTGTACAGTCTGGCAGTCCAGTAGGTGGCGCTGCCTCGGCTCTGGGTGTGTTAGCTGTGCAGTCTGGCGGTCCAGTAGGTGGCGCTGCCTCGGCTCTGAGTATATTAGCTGTGCAGTCTGGCAGTCCAGTAGGTGGCGCTGCCTCGGCTCTGGGTATATTAGATGTGCAGTATGGCAGTCCAGTAGGTGGCGCTGCCTCGGCTCTGGGTATATTAGCTGTGCAGTCTGGCAGTCCAGTAGGTGGCGCTGCCTCGGCTCTGGGTATATTAGCTGTGCAGTCTGGCAGTCCAGTAGGTGGCGCTGCCTCGGCTCTGGGTATATTAGCTGTGCGGTCTGGCAGTCCAGTAGGTGGCGCTGCCTCGGCTCTGGGTGTGTTAGCTGTGCAGTCTGGCAGTCCAGTAGGTGGCGCTGCCTCGGCTCTGGGTATATTAGCTGTGCAGTCTGGCAGTCCAGTAGGTGGCGCTGCCTCGGCTCTGGGTATATTAGCTGTACAGTCTGGCAGTCCAGTAGGTGGCGCTGCCTCGGCTCTGGGTGTGTTAGATGTGTGGTCTGGCAGTCCAGTAGGTGGCACTGCCTCGGCTCTGGGTATATTAGCTGTACAGTCTGGCAGTCCAGTAGGTGGCGCTGCCTCGGCTCTGGGTGTGTTAGCTGTGCAGTCTGGCAGTCCAGTAGGTGGCGCTGCCTCGGCTCTGGGTATATTAGCTGTGCAGTCTGGCAGTCCAGTAGGTGGCGCTGCCTCGGCTCTGGGTATATTAGCTGTGCGGTCTGGCGGTCCAGTAGGTGGCGCTGCCTCAGCTCTGGGTATATTAGCTGTGCAGTCTGGCAGTCCAGTAGGTGGCGCTGCCTCGGCTCTGGGTATATTAGCTGTGCGGTCTGGCGGTCCAGTAGGTGGCGCTGCCTCAGCTCTGGGTATATTAGCTGTGCAGTCTGGCAGTCCAGTAGGTGGCGCTGCCTCGGCTCTGGGTATATTAGCTGTGCGGTCTGGCAGTCCAGTAGGTGGCGCTGCCTCGGCTCTGGGTATATTAGCTGTGCGGTCTGGCAGTCCAGTAGGTGGCGCTGCCTCGGCTCTGGGTGTGTTAGCTGTGCAGTCTGGCAGTCCAGTAGGTGGCGCTGCCTCAGCTCTGGGTATATTAGCTGTGCAGTCTGGCAGTCCAGTAGGTGGTGCTGCCTCGGCTCTGGGTATATTAGCTGTGCAGTCTGGCAGTCCAGTAGGTGGCGCTGCCTCGGCTCTGGGTGTGTTAGCTGTGCGGTCTGGCAGTCCAGTAGGTGGCGCTGCCTCGGCTCTGGGTATATTAGCTGTGCAGTCTGGCAGTCCAGTAGGTGGCGCTGCCTCGGCTCTGGGTATATTAGCTGTGCAGTCTGGCAGTCCAGTAGGTGGCGCTGCCTCGGCTCTGGGTATATTAGCTGTGCAGTCTGGCAGTCCAGTAGGTGGCGCTGCCTCGGCTCTGGGTATATTAGCTGTGCAGTATGGCAGTCCAGTAGGTGGCGCTGCCTCGGCTCTGGGTATATTAGCTGTGCGGTCTGGCGGTCCAGTAGGTGGCGCTGCCTCGGCTCTGGGTATATTAGCTGTGCGGTCTGGCAGTCCAGTAGGTGGCGCTGCCTTGGCTCTGGGTATATTAGCTATGCAGTCTGGCAGTCCAGTAGGTGGCACTGCCTCGGCTCTGGGTATATTAGCTGTGCAGTCTGGCAGTCCAGTAGGTGGCGCTGCCTCGGCTCTGGGTGTGTTAGCTGTGCAGTCTGGCGGTCCAGTAGGTGGCGCTGCCTCGGCTCTGGGTATATTAGCTGTGCGGTCTGGCAGTCCAGTAGGTGGCGCTGCCTCGGCTCTGGGTATATTAGCTGTGTGGTCTGGCAGTCCAGTAGGTGGCGCTGCCTCGGCTCTGGGTATATTAGCTGTGCGGTCTGGCAGTCCAGTAGGTGGCGCTGCCTCGGCTCTGGGTATATTAGCTGTGTGGTCTGGCAGTCCAGTAGGTGGCGCTGCCTCGGCTCTGGGTATATTAGCTGTGCAGTCTGGCAGTCCAGTAGGTGGCGCTGCCTCGGCTCTATAATAATAATAATAATATTAATAGTCCTTTAATAGTCCCACAATGGGGAAATTCAGTGTGTTACAGCAGCAAAGATAAGCAGATACAACTACAAATACAACATGTACAGGAATGTTCCAAGGTGAGAGGCATTACATTAATAGCAGACAGACAGATAGGACGTAGCAGAGGGGGGGGGGGGGGGGATATAACAGGCAGAGAGATATTTCAGTTCTCTGTATGTAATGATCTCCGCTTAGATCGGTGTTGGTTGTACAGCCTAACTGCGGTGGGGAGGAAAGACGTCCGATAGCGCTCCTTCTCACACCTAGGGTGGAGCAGTCGGTCACTGACAGTACTGGCCAGGGCGATCACAGTCTCATGCATGGGATGGGACTTCTTCTTCTGCATGGAGCTCACCACGGACAGTATCCTTCTGTCACCCACCACCTGCACTGGGTCCAGTGGGCTCCCCAGGACAGAGCTGGCCTTTCTAACCAGCTTGTCGAGTCTATTCCTATCCCTGGTTGATATACTGCTCCCCCAGCAGGCCACTCCAAAGAAGATGGCTGATGCCACTACCGAGTTGAAGAAAGTTCTAAGAAGTGCCCCCCGGATTCCAAAGACTCTCAGTTTCCTAAGCAGGTAGAGCCTGCTGTGGCCCTTCCTGTACAGGGCCTCCATATGATCTGCCCAGTCCAGCTTATTATTAAGGAGCAAACCCAGGTACTTATAGGTGCTCATAATCTCGATGCCTGTCCCCAGGATGTCCACTGGTTTAGGAGGGCTTCTGCCTTTACGGAAGTCCACCACCATCTCCTTGGTCTTCCCGCGTTAATCTTCAGGTGGTTCCGGTGGCACCAGTCCACAAAATCCTGGTTCAGTTCTCTGTACTCCCTGTCATCATCGTCTGTGATGAGACCCACTATTGCAGAGTCGTCAGAATACTTCTGTAGGTAGCAGCTGGATGAGTTGCACCTAAAGTCTGCAGCGTACAGTGTGAAGAGGAAAGGGGCGAGAACCGTACCCTGAGGTGCCCCCGTATTACAGATCACGGTACCTGACACACAGTCTCGGGCTCTCACGTATTGAGGTGGATTTGTGAGGTAGTCTAGGATCCAGTTGGAGAGGTGGTGGTCCACCCCCCCCCCCCCGCCCCGCCTCTCTCTCCCAAACCCGGGGTGTTTGGTGTTAAAAGCACTGGAGAAGTCAAAGAACATTATTCTCACTGTGTTCCCTGGTTTCTCCAGGTGAGACAGAGCCCTGTGCAGAAGATGGATGATGGCATCATCTACCCCAATGCCCGGCCGATAAGCAAACTGGAGGGGGTCCATAGCGGGGCTCACTAGAGGGCGGAGATGTGTGAGAACCAATCTCTCCAAGATCTTCATCAGGTGGGATGTCAGTGCTACAGGTCTGTAGTCGTTGAGGTCCATAGGGTGGGGTTTCTTTGGAACTGGTACCACACAAGAAGATTTCCATAATTCAGGGACTATTTCCTGCCTCAGGCTCATATTATACATATATGTAATTATACCACACAGCTGGTCCCCACAAGTCTTAATTAGCCTTGCATTGATGTCATCTGGCCCTGCGGCTTTCCTTGCCTTGATCTTTTTCATCTCCTTCCTCACCTGGGCCCGTGTGAAGGTCAGACTGTGGCCAGATAAAGACGGGTATTAGCTGTGCGGTCTGGCAGTCCAGTAGGTGGCGCTGCCTCGGCTCTGGGTGTGTTAGATGTTTGGTCTGGCAGTCCAGTAGGTGGCGCTGCCTCGGCTCTGGGTATATTAGCTGTGCAGTCTGGCAGTCCAGTAGGTGGCGCTGCCTCGGCTCTGGGTGTGTTAGATGTGCAGTCTGGCGGTCCAGTAGGTGGCGCTGCCTCGGCTCTGGGTGTGTTAGATGTGTGGTCTGGCAGTCCATTAGGTGGCGCTGCCTCGGCTCTGGGTATATTAGATGTGCAGTCTGGCAGTCCAGTAGGTGGCGCTGCCTCAGTTCTGGGTGTGTTAGATGTGTGGTCTGGCAGTCCAGTAGGTGGCGCTGCCTCGGCTCTGGGTGTGTTAGCTGACAGTCTGGCAGTCCAGTAGGTGGTGCTGCCTCGGCTCTGGGTATATTAGCTGTGCAGTCTGGCGGTCCAGTAGGTGGCGCTGCCTCGGCTCTGGGTGTGTTAGCTGTGCAGTCTGGCAGTCCAGTAGGTGGCGCTGCCTCGGCTCTGGGTGTGTTAGCTGTGCAGTCTGGCAGTCCAGTAGGTGGCGCTGCCTCGGCTCTGGGTATATTAGCTGTGCGGTCTGGCAGTCCAGTAGGTGGCGCTGCCTCAGTTCTGGGTGTGTTAGATGTGCGGTCTGGCAGTCCATTAGGTGGCGCTGCCTCGGCTCTGGGTGTGTTAGATGTGTGGTCTGGCAGTCCAGTAGGTGGCGCTGCCTCAGTTCTGGGTGTGTTAGATGTGTGGTCTGGCAGTCCATTAGGTGGCGCTGCCTCGGCTCTGGGTATATTAGCTGTGCGGTCTGGCAGTCCAGTAGGTGGCGCTGCCTCGGCTCTGGGTATATTAGATGTGCGGTCTGGCAGTCCAGTAGGTGGCGCTGCCTCAGTTCTGGGTGTGTTAGATGTGTGGTCTGGCAGTCCATTAGGTGGCGCTGCCTCGGCTCTGGGTGTGTTAGATGTGTGGTCTGGCAGTCCATTAGGTGGCGCTGCCTCGGCTCTGGGTGTGTTAGATGTGTGGTCTGGCAGTCCAGTAGGTGGCGCTTGTGTGGCTCTGGCTCCTCCCATCGGTCCATCCCTGCTTACTTACCCAGGTCTAAGTAGTAACTAAATCTGCCTCTTCTAAATGTAACTCTTTCCTGTCTGGTTTTGTGTGGGCACAGGGGGTGGTGCCTGATACTGAATGTCACTGGAGGGGGCGCGGGCACCAGTGCAGAGGCTGCGCCAATTAATGGATCCACGCTGCATCAGGGAGAAGCCATTCGTAACTATTCCATTGTAGTATCTACCATCCTCTGTGCGCACTGATACACTGTATCAGAAGAGAGGTGTGTGCTGCTGCTGCGTTTACCTCACTACTACACTGTAACAAACCTTCAGCTGTGATAAGTATTAGGTCAGACAGGTATTCCGCATTTGGGTCACTGTCTGACACCTTTGTGACTTTGTGTTGCAGGATGATCCTGAAGGAGAGCGGTCTGTCGCGGTACCTGCACTCTGCTGTGCTGATCAGCGGCGCCATGCTGGTGTTTGGTGGCAACACACATAACGACACATCTCTGAGCAACGGCGCCAAGTGCTTCTCTGCAGACTTCCTGGCCTATGACATCGGTGAGTCGCTGCCAAGTATTCACAGACATAGAGGAGGACTCTAGAGTTAGTAACACTCCACCTAGGCGGCGCTGTGTCCATTCCTGTAGTTATACCAATTACAGAAAATTCCTTTAATCCGCCATTATTACAGCCTGACTGGTGCCGGATTATCAGGGGATCACGGAAAGGTGTAAGAAAGTTCACGTACAAAATCAATAGCGCAAAATTATCAGATGAAGTTTACAGAACAACTTAGTTTATGGTGATGCACATTTATTTTGTATAAGAAGTAATTGGCTCTGTAGCTTTAAGAGAGTCTGCGCTCGGACTGTTGTAACTATTCATTAATCCCTCGCGATCATGCACCGAGAACATTCTGGTAATAAGACACAGGGAACCTCTGATACATGGCACCTGGACAAATCTCCATAGAAATACCACTGAGAAGTATCTACTAGTACATATAGGTCAGGTTCTATGCTCTAGTCACTTCCAGAGCTGCTGTTACAATTCTATTTCCCTTTAGATCTGAAGATCCAGGTCCTCACGTGTCACCGCTGCCCCCTGCTGGATTATTGTCTGCACAGTCCTGCGGCCATTAATGGCAGGAGATCTAATGTTTACACCTAGCTGATGTTGTAAAAGGACTACAACTCCCAGAGTGCAATGTGCCTGACTGCAGGGTGTTATGGGGGCTCAGCCAAACTGTCAGGGGTTTGTCTGTCAGCTCACTTTTTAGGGGCCATGGAAAACCTGCACCTTTAGAAGTGATTGGAATATGACACAACATAATAGAATTATAACTGCAGCTCTGGAGGTAACTTATAGATTGAGAATGCATGAAGTGAATGAGAGCGTGTGACTGCAGCTCTGGATGTGACACGTTATGTGGGAGCGTGTGACTGCAGCTCTGGATGTGACACGTTATACGGGAGCGTGTGACTGCAGCTCTGGATGTGACACGTTATACGGGAGCGTGTGACTGCAGCTCTGGATGTGACACGTTATGTGGGAGCGTGTGACTGCAGCTCTGGATGTGACACGTTATGTGTGAGGCTTGTGTACCGTTATGGGGGGGGGTGTGGCTCCGCCTCTGGGGGTGACCCGTTTTGTGGGAGCGTGTGACTGCAGCTCTGGATGTGACACGTTATGTGGGAGCGTGTGACTGCAGCTCTGGATGTGACACGTTATGTGGGAGCGTGTGACTGCAGCTCTGGATGTGACACGTTATGTGAGACCGTGTGACTGCAGCTCTGGATGTGACACGTTATGTGAGAGCGTGTGACTGCAGCTCTGGATGTGACACGTTATGTGGGAGCGTGTGACTGCAGCTCTGGATGTGACACGTTATGTGGGAGCGTGTGACTGCAGCTCTGGATGTGACACGTTTATGGGAGCGTGTGACTGCAGCTCTGGATGTGACACGTTATGTGGGAGCGTGTGACTGCAGCTCTGGATGTGACACGTTATGTGGGAGCGTGTGACTGCAGCTCTGGATGTGACACGTTATGTGGGAGCGTGTGACTGCAGCTCTGGATGTGACAGTTTGGGGCGTGTGGGGGTGGGGGGGGGGGGGTGGGGGGTGGGGGTGTGCTGCAGCTCTGGATGTGACCGTTATGTGAGACCGTGTGACTGCAGCTCTGGATGTGACACGTTATGTGAGAGCGTGTGACTGCAGCTCTGGATGTGACACGTTATGTGGGAGCGTGTGCTGGTTGTGTGGGGGGTGTGTGGTGGTGTGTGACGTTTTGTGGGGGCGTGTGACTGCAGCTCTGGATGTGACACGTTATGTGGGAGCGTGTGACTGCAGCTCTGGATGTGACACGTTATACGGGAGCGTGTGACTGCAGCTCTGGATGTGACACGTTTCGGGGCGTGTGACTGCAGTTGGATGTGACACGTTATGTGGGAGCGTGTGACTGCAGCTCTGGATGTGACACGTTATGTGAGAGCTTGTGACTGCAGCTCTGGATGTGACACGTTATGTGGGAGCGTGTGACTGCAGCTCTGGATGTGACACGTTATGTGGGAGCGTGTGACTGCAGCTCTGGATGTGACACGTTATGTGAGAGCGTGTGACTGCAGCTCTGGATGTGACACGTTATGTGGGAGCGTGTGACTGCAGCTCTGGATGTGACACGTTATGTGGGAGCGTGTGACTGCAGCTCTGGATGTGACACGTTATGTGGGAGCGTGTGACTGCAGCTCTGGATGTGACACGTTATGTGGGAGCGTGTGACTGCAGCTCTGGATGTGACACGTTATGTGGGAGCGTGTGACTGCAGCTCTGGATGTGACACGTTATGTGGGAGCGTGTGACTGCAGCTCTGGATGTGACACGTTATGTGGGAGCGTGTGACTGCAGCTCTGGATGTGACACGTTATGTGGGAGCGTGTGACTGCAGCTCTGGATGTGACACGTTATGCTGGGAGCGTGTGACTGCAGCTCTGGATGTGACACGTTATGTGGGAGCGTGTGACTGCAGCTCTGGATGTGACACGTTATGGTGGGGGAGCGTGTGACTGCAGCTCTGGATGTGACACGTTATGTGGGAGCGTGTGACTGCAGCTCTGGATGTGACACGTTATGTGAGAGCGTGTGACTGCAGCTCTGGATGTGACACGTTATACGGGAGCGTGTGACTGCAGCTCTGGATGTGACACGTTATGTGGAGAGCGTGTGACTGCAGCTCTGGATGTGACACGTTATACGGGAGCGTGTGACTGCAGCTCTGGATGTGACACGTTATGTGAGAGCGTGTGACTGCAGCTCTGGATGTGACACGTTATGTGGGAGCGTGTGACTGCAGCTCTGGATGTGACACGTTATGTGAGACCGTGTGACTGCAGCTCTGGATGTGACACGTTATGTGAGAGCGTGTGACTGCAGCTCTGGATGTGACACGTTATGTGGGAGCGTGTGACTGCAGCTCTGGATGTGACACGTTATGTGGGCGCGTGTGACTGCAGCTCTGGATGTGACACGTTATACGGGAGCGTGTGACTGCAGCTCTGGATGTGACACGTTATACGGGAGCGTGTGACTGCAGCTCTGGATGTGACACGTTATGTGGGAGCGTGTGACTGCAGCTCTGGATGTGACACGTTATGTGAGAGCGTGTGACTGCAGCTCTGGATGTGACACGTTATGTGGGAGCGTGTGACTGCAGCTCTGGATGTGACACGTTATGTGGGAGCGTGTGACTGCAGCTCTGGATGTGACACGTTATGTGGGAGCGTGTGCTGCAGCTCTGGATGTGACACGTTATATGGGAGCGTGTGACTGCAGCTCGGGATGTGACACGTTATGTGGGAGCGTGTGACTGCAGCTCTGGATGTGACACGTTATGTGGGAGCGTGTGACTGCAGCTCTGGATGTGACACGTTATGTGGGAGCGTGTGACTGCAGCTCTGGATGTGACACGTTATGTGAGAGCTTGTGACTGCAGCTCTGGATGTGACACGTTATGTGGGAGCGTGTGACTGCAGCTCTGGATGTGACACGTTATACGGGAGCGTGTGACTGCAGCTCTGGATGTGACACGTTATACGGGAGTGTGTGACTGCAGCTCTGGATGTGACACGTTATGTGGGAGCTTGTGACTGCAGCTCTGGATGTGACACGTTATGTGGGAGCGTGTGACTGCAGCTCTGGATGTGACACGTTATACGGGAGCGTGTGACTGCAGCTCTGGATGTGACACGTTATACGGGAGCGTGTGACTGCAGCTCTGGATGTGACACGTTATACGGGAGCGTGTGACTGCAGCTCTGGATGTGACACGTTATACGGGAGCGTGTGACTGCAGCTCTGGATGTGACACGTTATACGGGAGCGTGTGACTGCAGCTCTGGATGTGACACGTTATACGGGAGCGTGTGACTGCAGCTCTGGATGTGACACGTTATACGGGAGCGTGTGACTGCAGCTCTGGATGTGACACGTTATGTGGGAGGGTGTGACTGCAGCTCTGGATGTGACACGTTATACGGGAGCGTGTGACTGCAGCTCTGGATGTGACACGTTATGTGAGAGCGTGTGACTGCAGCTCTGGATGTGACACGTTATGTGAGAGCGTGTGACTGTAGCTCTGGATGTGACACGTTATGTGGGAGCGTGTGACTGCAGCTCTGGATGTGACACGTTATGTGAGACCGTGTGACTGCAGCTCTGGATGTGACACGTTATGTGAGAGCGTGTGACTGCAGCTCTGGATGTGACACGTTATGTGGGAGCGTGTGACTGCAGCTCTGGATGTGACACGTTATGTGGGAGCGTGTGACTGCAGCTCTGGATGTGACACGTTATGTGAGAGCGTGTGACTGCAGCTCTGGATGTGACACGTTATGTGGGAGCGTGTGACTGCAGCTCTGGATGTGACACGTTATGTGGGAGCGTGTGACTGCAGCTCTGGATGTGACACGTTATACGGGAGCGTGTGACTGCAGCTCTGGATGTGACACGTTATGTGGGAGCGTGTGACTGCAGCTCTGGATGTGACACGTTATGTGGGAGCGTGTGACTGCAGCTCTGGATGTGACACGTTATGTGGGAGCGTGTGACTGCAGCTCTGGATGTGACACGTTATGTGGGAGCGTGTGACTGCAGCTCTGGATGTGACACGTTATGTGAGAGCGTGTGACTGCAGCTCTGGATGTGACACGTTATGTGGGAGCGTGTGACTGCAGCTCTGGATGTGACACGTTATATGGGAGTGTGTGACTGCAGCTCTGGATGTGACACGTTATGTGGGAGCGTGTGACTGCAGCTCTGGATGTGACACGTTATGTGGGAGCGTGTGACTGCAGCTCTGGATGTGACACGTTATGTGGGAGCGTGTGACTGCAGCTCTGGATGTGACACGTTATGTGGGAGCGTGTGACTGCAGCTCTGGATGTGACACGTTATGTGGGAGCGTGTGACTGCAGCTCTGGATGTGACACGTTATACGGGAGCGTGTGACTGCAGCTCTGGATGTGACACGTTATACGGGGAGCGTGTGACTGCAGCTCTGGATGTGACACGTTATGTGGGAGCGTGTAACTGCAGCTCTGGATGTGACACGTTATGTGGGAGCGTGTGACTGCAGCTCTGGATGTGACACGTTATGTGGGAGCGTGTGACTGCAGCTCTGGATGTGACACGTTATGTGGGAGCGTGTGACTGCAGCTCTGGATGTGACACGTTATGTGAGAGCGTGTGACTGCAGCTCTGGATGTGACACGTTATACGGGAGCGTGTGACTGCAGCTCTGGATGTGACACGTTATGTGGGAGCGTGTGACTGCAGCTCTGGATGTGACACGTTATGTGGGAGCGTGTGACTGCAGCTCTGGATGTGACACGTTATGTGAGAGCGTGTGACTGCAGCTCTGGATGTGACACGTTATGTGGGAGCGTGTGACTGCAGCTCTGGATGTGACACGTTATGTGGGAGCGTGTGACTGCAGCTCTGGATGTGACATGTTATGTGGGAGCGTGTGACTGCAGCTCTGGATGTGACACGTTATGTGAGAGCGTGTGACTGCAGCTCTGGATGTGACACGTTATGTGAGAGCTTGTGACTGCAGCTCTGGATGTGACACGTTATGTGAGAGCGTGTGACTGCAGCTCTGGATGTGACACGTTATGTGAGAGCGTGTGACTGCAGCTCTGGATGTGACACGTTATACGGGAGCGTGTGACTGCAGCTCTGGATGTGACACGTTATGTGGGAGCGCGTGACTGCAGCTCTGGATGTGACACGTTATGTGAGAGCGTGTGACTGCAGCTCTGGATGTGACTGGAGTATATCACGTGATGTCATTCAGGATGAGTCTTCAGAATCGGCCGGCTATTTTTCCACCACCATCCATAAGAACCTGCAATCAGATTGGGGCAATTAGCTCTTAATTGTCAGCTTTTTGCTGCCTTCATAGTCCACATCTCCCATAATTCCTCTTTACAATGGCGAGGGAGGGGTGGGGTAATAGATGCTCCTGAACAATAAGTTGCTTGATTCGCAGCTTTGTGCGGTTTTTTTGTTGTTGTTGTCGATACTAAATTACCCGTTACTTTCATGGCACCGTCGCACTTAAACTCAGGCAAAGTAAAAGCGTAATGCTATTTTCTTTCTGCGGCTTTACGGTTCCGGACTATTGTGTCGCTTCATTTTCTCCCTTTATTTGGATCTTTTCTGCGGCTCTGATCGGACGCTGTAATAACGGTGTTCAGCGAGCACTCTGGCGCTTTTAAAGGGTAGCTTGATTAACTGGGAATGGCGAGAAGAGCTGCCCGTGCTGCCGCTGTAGGGCTGGTGCTGGAGCGTCCACAGCAATCAGAGCGAAGCGGCTAATTCTTCTCTGGTAAAAGCCTCATTCATCCGCACCTTCTGCCGAATGAATCAAATCAATTGCAAATACTTAGATAATGGAGCCATTAACTCCGCCGGAGCGCCCACGCTGCCGCCGGCCCCTCCCTCATTTTACAAGCGCTACTTTCATACTACAGCACAAAGCAGGACGCATTGTTATGTTCACAGATGAAACCACTTACCTCCGCGCCATTGTGTCTGGGAAAGTAGGTCTTATTTACCCGCGGATTATTACAGGGACTGCGCCTGTTTACAGATGAATCTCCGATCGCCACTAGTAAGAAGAAAAATCGGGCGTTTTTTGTTGGATTTAATAAGACTTTGTCACTTCCTGTGCAAAGCAAAGCAACAAGTGCATTATATTTTGGCAAATAATAAAAAAAACCTGCAACAAAATAAAAATGTAAGATTGGAAATGTACTTGGACATTCTACACATGTCCACCAGGAGCCACCAACTACAGTAGTATAATATAATACAGGGGAGGCTATGCCTATCTATCACGGATCCTCCAGCTGAAAACTACAACTCCCAGCATCTCCTGCATCTGCGGATATCTGGGAGCTGCACACCACTGTATTATAAGTGACAGTGAGGCTAAATTCACAGGCAGGGGATTAAGTGGATTCAATGCCAAATCTGCGTCAAGTCTACAAATCTGCATGCCATGCATGTGAATGGGGTTTGCACAGTCCCGAAAACGTCCACGCCATTTATCCCCATTGGACGCTGTTCACACTGCTCATCCACAGCAGAATCCTAGTGTCAGTCTTAGGTTTCTGCTGCAGCTGTGGTAGTAAAATACAGGCCCGATGTACAATATACAAATCCGACAGGTGTGATAGTTTACGGCAGTAGTTCTATGTCCTGGCCTCCGGGTGACGCTGGATACTGAGGCGTGGAGACTTTTGCAATAGCTAAGTAATATTTAGTGCGCCACAGTCTATGCGTCCAGCATGAATGTAATCTCAGTTTAGTCGTCGCCTTGGCGCTCCGTATTACCGGTCAGGTCTGTACGTGATATACAGGGTAGAGTTGTCATCTCATTGTCCTCGCTGCCCCTTTAAGAACAATGCTCCAGTCTTGACATTAGGCGGAAGCGACGCCAGAGTGCAAGTAACCCTGAAAGTGACCGTATTGTGTGCGGTGGAATGCGGCCAGGAGGAACAACACCACAACAGATGTCGCTCTCGGGCCGACAGGTGCCGTCTGCCAGGGAGAGTTCTCATCTGCCTGTGATTGATGCACAAGGTGAAAATAAAATCGAGGTCACAGCCCCAGGTGATGGCAGCGCCAAGAACGCCACGCGTACGGCGGTGGAGGTCACAGCCAACCTCCGCCTCTGAGCAGATACAAGTGCAGAGAGTGTGGAGTAACCTTGTAACTACTTCATTGTGCTACAGGTGTGTATCACTCCAGTCACATCCAGAGCTGCAATAACTAAGCTAGTGGCTGCCTTTGTAACAGAAACACCGCTAGCAGCTTAGGTTTCGTTGTACTCCACTCACATGTAGAGCTGCATTCACAATTTTACTGATTGCTGCTTGGAAATCATGATCATTTAGCAAATACTGTACCTACCATAGCTGCTGAGTTACTGAGTACTCCATTCACATCCAGAGCTGCATTAATAATTCAGCTGTCTGTCAGTACAGATTAGCTGCACTGCATTGCAGGAGGTGTAAAGACAACATTTCCCACAATGCAGCTCACTTGAGCATGATACTGAGCCAGGACTGGAGTGTGAGGTCCTGCAGAGTGGACCCGAGAGTGTTTGCAGCTCTGGATGTGACTGGAGCTTCAGAACTGGTAGCAGGATGTGTTATTGTGTACGTGTCAGGTCACTGCCCCCTCCCCCATATTCGGCTGCCATTGATCTCTCCCCCCTGGTCTCTATCATCGATGGGTTAATTGCTGAGGCAGACGCGATGCTCCTGGATGGAGACGGCTGCGCTGATCAATGGCGCGCTCATGTTTCACTGGACACTCCAGTCAATGAAATAGATAGACTAACTAGTCACTGCCCCCCTATCCCCAGGGGGCGCTATCACCCTCCCCCCACCACCAGAAATACAGGTCATGGGGACATCACTGGATCAGGAGTCTGTGATCTGTGGTGCAGACAATAAGAACTTCCTAATTAAAGACGTTGCCTACTTTAATCTGCTTCTGGGAAAGTTGGGTGACAACCAATATGGCCACCACATGGCTAACCTCAGCATCATCAAACTGTCCTAAACTCCTGAATGGAAATTGTTGTCAGTGAGGACCCCCCCCAGAACCCCACCTGCACCTTTCAGTCTTGGCACCCATTACTCCACCCTGCGTCTGATTCCGCACTGCAGGCGATTAATATTCACGGGGCGATTGCACTGAGATATAAGCGCGGCGCTCGGATCCATCCAGCAGATTGTCAGGTGCGGAGCCATCTGCTATAGTCAGATTACCTGCGCCAGTGAATTACTCCCATGGTTGGCGCCTGTAGCTCCAGGGTACCTGCATGGGGCAACAAACAGAGGTGACACCATAGAACTGCGCTCCCCTCGCTCTGCACAGTGTCATTGTATCCTCTGTGATGCCACATCTGGTGATCTCACCTGCATGTAAGAGCAGCAGAGAAAATGGGGGAGGCCAGGGGAGCAGTATCAGCTCCGCAAGAGAGTGTGAAGTTACATCTCATAGGATACACTGGAGATTCTGCACACAGTGTACCCACATAGTATATACAGGCTGTGTGAAATTACATCTCATAGGATACACTGGAGATTGTGCACACAGTGTACCCACATAGTATACACAGGCTGTGTGAAATTACATCTCCTAGGATACACTGGAGATTCTGCACACAGTGTACCCACATAGTATAGGCAGGCTGTGTGAAGTTACATCTCATAGGATTCACTGGAGATTCTGCACACAGTGTACCCACATAGTATACATAGGCTGTGTGAAGTTGCATCTCATAGAATACACTGGAGATTCTGCACACAGTGTACCAAGAGACACACCCCACATAGTATAGACAGGCTGTGTGAAGTTGCACTCATAGAATACACTGGAGATTCTGCACACGTGTCCCACATAGTATACACAGGCTGTGTGAAGTTACATCTCATAGGATACACTGGAGATTGTGCACACAGTGTACCCACATATTATACATAGGCTGTGTGGGTTACATCTCATGGACCTGGAGATTCTGCACACAGTGTACCCACATAGTATAGACAGGCTGTGTGAAGTTACATCTCATAGGTACACTGGAAATTGTGCCACAGTCCCATAGTATACACAGGCTGTGTGAAGTTACATCTCATAGGATACACTGGAAATTGTGCACACAGTGTACCCAAATAGTATAGTCAGGCAATATGAGGGAGAGCAGTGTGATGTGTCTTACCATAGAATACATTGATGCCTATACATATAGATAGTACAGACAGAATATATGAGTTGGGAGAGCAGTGTGAATCTGCATCTGATACAATACACTGGAGATTCTGCACACAGCACACAAATAATACAGTAAAGACAAGCAGTGTGAGTCAGCAATGTGAAGCTGCATCTCAGGATACACTGGAGATTCTGCACACAGATAGTATACACAGTCCTATCTAGTACATAGTTTCATATAATCACTTGTACTATTAATGTATGACCATCTGACAGTCCGGCAGCGATCAGGTCGTGTTACTTCCGGATTACCATCATGTTGTACTTGTCTATTGTATGTGTGTAGTACAGGGAATCCCTGTAAGTGTCGCAGCGTCGTGGAGGCGGTGACGGGGAGAAGGCGTGATACAATGCGTCTGATAAGAGGCCGCGCCGCTCTCAACTTTCACTACTTGTTAATATTAATAGAGTTTTAATGAAGATAAAAAGGCTATTTATAGAAAGATTCTGACAAATAAAAGACCTTGATTTCAAAGTGGCGAGAATCGCGAGGTAAACGTCGCCAGCGCCGACCGCCGCTGAATAATGGACTTTGATGAGAGATAATTGAATCTTCAAAGCCTAGAAATCTATTGATGTCCGGGGGGACACGGGGCAGGGGCGACCGTCCGCCATGTTCTGGGCGCTGTGACCTGTGTCGGGCTCTGTACACACCTCTCAGCACACAGGCGGGTAACAGTGACAGACATGAGAGACATATAGTGGGCCGAAGTCATGTGACCTGACCGCCACTTACCGGTTAGTTACCACGGTGCAGAACATGGACGTAATTCACACTGATGAGATCAGCTCCAGAATATCATCTACCTATGTCTGATCAGTCCCTTATTGCTGTTATACCTGGTCTTATACTCCAGTCACATCCAGAGCTGCAGTCTCTTTCTTGCTGCTATACATGGTCTTATACTCCAGTCACATCCAGAGCTGCAGTCTCTTTCTTGCTGTTATACATGGTCTTATACTCCAGTCACATCCAGAGCTGCAGTCTCTTTCTTGCTGCTATACCTGGTCTTTATACTCCAGTCACATACAGAGCTGCAGTCTCTTTCTTGCTGTTATACCTGGTCTTTATACTCCAGTCACATACAGAGCTGCAGTCTCTTTATTTGTTATACATGGTCTTTATACTCCAGTCACATCCAGAGCTGCAGTCTCTTTATTTGTTATACATGGTCTTTATACTCCAGTCACATACAGAGCTGCAGTCTCTTTATTTGTTATACATGGTCTTTATACTCCAGTCACATCCAGAGCTGCAGTCTCTTTCTTGCTGCTATACCTGGTCTTTATACTCCAGTCACATCCAGAGCTGCAGTCTCTTTCTTGCTGCTATACATGGTCTTTATACTCCAGTCACATACAGAGCTGCAGTCTCTTTCTTGCTGCTATACCTGGTCTTTATACTCCAGTCACATACAGAGCTGCAGTCTCTTTCTTGCTGCTATACCTGGTCTTTATACTCCAGTCACATCCAGAGCTGCAGTCTCTTTCTTGCTGCTATACCTGGGCTTTATACTCCAGTCACATCCAGAGCTGCAGTCTCTTTCTTGCTGCTATACCTGGTCTTTATACTCCAGTCACATCCAGAGCTGCAGTCTCTTTCTTGCTGTTATACCTGGTCTTTATACTCCAGTCACATCCAGAGCTGCAGTCTCTTTATTTGTTATACATGGTATTATACTTCAATCACATCCAGAGCTGCAGTTACAATACTTTGGCGTTATCCCGACTATTACGGGGGACATTTCCCTATTTTTCGGACACCCCTCCTGCCTGCCCGGACCCCTGAGCGGTGCTGTGAGGGGGGCTGAGGAGAAAGCGCGGGAACCGTGTGCAGGATTCCAGTCAGAGCAGACGAGTGTGAGGAGACCGGCTAGGCCCGCCCCCTGTCTGTCACAGATTAGAGCACGGCGCTGATTGGTGCTCGGACCGGTAAGTATTTGTCGATGGTTGTCGAGCACCAATCAACGCCGCGCTCTAATCTGTGACAGACAGGGGGCGGGGCTTGGTCGATCTCCTCACACTCCGTTTTCGCGTTTGGCGCCTCCGTGCGGCGGGCACCGCTGACTGAAATCTTCACTGACTGGCGCTGCTTTGTGAAGATGGCGGGAGGCGGTGTAATAAGAAGCCATAAAGCCTCAGATACTGCAGGAAATCTTACATGTTACTGGGGGGGGGGGATTTGCAGCTTTTGGGTGTATTCACACTTTTTGAGTCTTTTGGATATGTCTTCTGAATCAAAACAGCACCAGAAGCAGCTTCAAAAACGCCTCAGACTTCCCCCATTGATGTAGCAGGGAGACAGCTGGCTTCTCTCCCCAGCTCTATCTACAAAAAATGCTCCAAATCCATTTGAAATTGATAGGACGCCAAAAAAGGGGGAAAAAAAAACCCTCAAAAAATGCAAAAAATTTCACAGCTGACTGACAAAAGTAACAGTGTGAACATGTCCTTAAGGTGCGGTCAAGAGGGGGTTAAATGACCGATTCCTCCAAGAAAGGCACAAAAATAGCACAAAGGTCTGTTTACGATGCCGAGAACATAAGGTTTACGTGCTGGATATTTCTGGCCTCTAATTGTTTATTACATTTTTTATACCTTAATAAGCCCCGTCTCCTCTTTGACAAACCCCACCCTGTTGTCACTTCATGTCTTGTACTCCAGTCACATCCAAATCTGCAGTTACAGTATATGTTACGTTCTTCCAGCTGCGCTGTCTGTCATGTCACCTAATATCTCAATACTAAATGTAATTGCAGCTCCAGATGTGACTAGAGTAGAACCTGATGTACTAGCAGGATTGTGACTGCAGCTCTGGATGTGACTGGAGCATACATCACAATGTTCTACAAAAGCCACAACTCAGATATATCTAAGAAATGGCCGAATGTTGGGGAGATTTATTTCTTGGATTTGGATTATAACTTATTTTGGGATGTCCTTGGTGTGCAGCATTAGTGACCCTCTACCTGCGCAGCGCCCCTCCTCTACTCCTCTGGGCAGACTAAATCTATTTCCAGTGAACTTTCCCTTCTGTCAGTTTGACAAATAACACTGAGCTGATAAGAGATGATTTCATCTCCCGTCTGTCCCGCGTCTTATCTGCAGAGCGCCGTTTAATAACGGATTTATGGCGTCGCCGCTCCCCCCTTACCCATAATTTTGTACATTGTGAGGTCTCTAAGATGTTGTGCAATATTATTTAGTACATGAACACGTTCCACACTCTATAGGCGCTGCTAGTCAGGAACCTGGGAAAGCTGAATGGTAGACCCAGCAGTAGGAATATGAAACCCTTTTTTTTCTTAGTTTTTTTTTTTCTGAATCTGGAAAAGTTGGGTTGTACGTCTGCTTTTTTTTAGTGTTTTACAGCGATACATCCATTTCTGGTTTTTCAGCATAGAAAGTTTGCTGCTCGGACACTTTGGAAGTGCAGTGACAGCGTCAGCCATATTGGTTTGTACCCAGGGGCGTAGCTATAGGGGTGTGGAGGTAGTAATTACTACCGGACCCTGGATCCTGAGGGAGACATAAGAAGGCGCCGCTATTATAGACAGCACATGGCAAGTGGGGGCCGGATACAGATTTTGCATTGGGCACAGGAGCTTTAAGTTACACCTCTGATTGTCACCCAGCTTTCCCAAAAACAAAGAGCATTTGAGTGGAGGAGGTTGATGCACAGACTTATCCTCTAGGACCGGCTTCATTAAACAGTGATATGTCCCTACTCCTAACATGTCACTTAACATGTCTTGTTAGTCATTCAGAAACATGGAAAAGCTGGGTGAAGACTCCTATATTTGCATAATGGCAGCCATATTAAAGAGGCCGACTTTCACCGAAGATTTATTGAATTTAGGGTATAAAAATATGATTTTGCATTTCTGCAGTTTAAGAGCTGAAATCATCCCAGAATTCCCTGCTTGTTCAGTTTCTGCACAGAGCTCCGATGATTTGCATTCTGGGATGTGTAGTCTTTACACCAGAGTCTGTGCAGTCATCTGATGCAGGAAAGCAAACTCCCAGGAGATGTGTGAATGCAGCTCTAGTTGTAACTAGAGTAGCATAATATATAATAATATAATAGTTTTAATTTAGGAGATTTTGGGTTCTTGCCAGTCCGTTACAGTCCACACAGGGCGACGCTCAGTAATACTATCTATGATTGTTAACATTCATCCTTTTTATTTCTTCATCAGCTTGTGACGAGTGGAAAGTTCTGCAGAAGCCGAATCTGCACCGTGACGTCAACCGGTTTGGCCACTCGGCTGTAGTCAGTAATGGGTAAGACCACGCATTTCACATGTAAATAAATCATGTGTGTTTCACATTCCTGTAAAGGCAGCAGCACTCCACCGTGTTTCACCTGTTTATCACGGTCCATGTATTAGCCAGATTTACCGGCTTGAACTTCGTGCTGGGAGGCAGGGACTCCTAGCGTCGTAGATAACTAGGATGCTAGGAGTCCCGTTTCCAGCATGAAGTTCAAGCCGGTAAATCTGGCTAACACATGGACCGTGTTTAACAAGTGAAACACGGTCGTGTGCTGCTGCCCTAAGGGTGTGTTCACACATAGTTTTTTGCCGGCGGATTTTTTTCAGCTAGAGGAAAAAAGAAGCGTCAGGACCTATCTGCAGGTGATTTTTTTCTGCCTCCCATTCATTTTAATGGGCTTTACAAGCCTAAAAATAAATCCAGAAAAAATCAACTATAGGAAAAAAATCTGCCTCACTCTCATATACTGTAAATGAATGGGAGAATTGGGAGGCGGATTCCACCTCAAAAACCCACCCGCAAAAAACTCTGTATGAACGTTACTATAGGAACGTAACCGTAAAGAATCCCTCCCTGTCAGAGTAATGTAGGTCAGTTATTTAGTAGTGGTGTTTATGAAACAGCCTGTGTATGGTACTGGAATGTATCTAGGATCCGTTAATATCTTTTAGCTGTTACCACTCTTACAGTAAAGAATCCTTTTTAGCACATTATATGCTCTGCTTAGTTACAGATAATTGTTTTTGTCACCTATAAATATTTGTGGGTTCAGCTATTTTACCCCCCCCCAAGCCTTTGTCAATCTAGAAGTTTCTATAGGGCAATGTCTTTTCTTAAATATTTCTACAGTGCCCATAAATGCAGTTTTTGTAGATTACTGCTCTTACTGGGAAGAATCCTCTTTTTCTTTGTGTCGCTAACACAGTTCTACATAGTGATGGGATTTATCTTCATCTCCACATTGTAATGGTCGTTCATCTTCACCCCTTCAGGTCCATGTTCATATTTGGCGGTTTCTCCAGTGTTCTCCTCAATGACATCTTGGTATACAAACCTCCGAGTTGCGAGGCCTTCCACACTCAGGAGCAGTGCACTAATGCTGTACAGGGTATCAGCTGTCTGTGGGACCGGGGCCATTGTGTCTCATGGGAGACCGCGCACACCAGCAGCAGCCTGTTCCGTGCTCACTGTCCCAACAAATCCGGTAAGTTTGGCACTTGTCTGAAGTTACATTATGTCTTATACGCAAGTCACTTCCAGAGCTGCAGTCACAATTTATTGGTTTAGCTCCGCCCTGTTGTCATGTGGACGCTTGTATGCCTGGCATTGTGCGATAACATGTCCTGTCTTTTGACCCCCTCCCCTGCAGCGCCAGCAGACGACAGATGCTACAAGAACACAGACTGCGCCAGCTGCACCGCCAACACCAATGGCTGCCAGTGGTGCGATGACAAGAAGTGCATGTCCCTGAGCAGCAACTGCAGCATGGTGAGGCGGGGCAAAGAAAATATATATATTTAGATATCCCACTTCAAACCTTTGTCCCATTACCTATCAGTATGGCCACAGCTTCAACTTCAGAAATGAATGTCACCCAACTTTTCCTGGAGCTTTTATCTTCTCACTGCAGACATTATTACCAGCTGGTGTAGCGGATCAGCTGTTTTCAGAACTCCCCTAGAAATGAGAGAAACTTGCAGAGAGTTGTAGTTCCAGAGCCTTTGGGGTGAACCTTGTTACATGCACTGCGATTATATACTGCCCCCTGGTGATCTGTATTCTGTATGTCCCCAATTATCGGCTTTGTGTTCTGTTTTCTAGTCTGTTAAGAATTATGTGAAATGTTACGTGAGGAACGAGCAGATCTGCAACAAACTGACCAGCTGCAAAAGCTGCTCCCTCAACCTGAACTGCCAGTGGGACCAGCGGCAGCAGGAGTGCCAGGCCCTGCCCGGTGAGTGCCCCCTCCTCAGTGACCCTGTGTGCGGCTAGACACTGGGCAGGAGGTGCTTACTTTGTTCTCTTCTCACAGCTCACCTATGTGGAGAAGGATGGAGCCACGTGGGAGACGCCTGCCTGCGCATCAACTCCAGCCGCGACAGCTACGACAACGCCAGAGTGTACTGCCACAACCTGAGCGGCAGCCTCGCCTCCCTCACCACCCCAAAAGAGGTGGACTTTGTGCTGGATGAAATGCAAAAGTATACAGTACAGGTGAGAAGGTACCACACCTCACAATATACCACCGCACGATACATCACCACACAGCACTGTACAAATCCACACAATCAACAACTACATTACCTTACTGGGCAGATGAGAAGAAGTTTATTCTGGACAAACTGCACATGAACGTACAAAAGCTGCTCCTAATCCTCCAGACTTCTCTGTTCCCCTTCTAGACTCCTCTGTCCTTCCCCAGTCCCCGCTGTCCCCACTCCAGACCCCCTCTGTCTCTTCTGACATACCCGATCCTCTTTTCGCCTGACTTCTGTCAGTGCACCCTCATGCATATTAAGTAGTCACCTGAAGTCGCTGGTTTCATCTAATGTGCATTAGTAACTATAAATGCTGTAACTTCCCGTGTTTGTCACTTTGTGCTCCGATGACAGGTAAACCGCAATGTGTAGGTTCACCACTCTGCCGAAACTCCAGTAGTCGCCAGTCGGGGACACATCACGCCTTCATGTGACAGCACTTATCATAATTTTTTTGTCGGCTGTCTGTCATTTTGGGCACTCTTTTGTGGCCATGCCGAGTGGCTCAAACCCTTGTGGTGCCCCCTGATGCTTGAAAGCCTTTTTACAACCCCAGGTGCAGCTATTTATATATAGAAAGCAGGGTTGCTGGAATTTATAGTTATATAATGGGGGGGCTCGGGGCCCTCTGACCTCCGGTCACCAGGGCGATCACCCCATGTCAGTCACCAGGACAATCACCTCAAATCCTTGTGTCTTGTAAAGGAAAAGTCATCATTCACATTGAGAAGTTTCCTAAGATCCTGGCTGCCACCGCCCCCCCCCCCCTTACTAATACAAGGGTGACTCTGGCCATCCCGATAAATGATTCATCACACTCGTCTGTCGTCTTGATCTGCTCTGATGGCGTTTTGGCTGCCGATATTTCACTGAGTGAAGAGCAGATGAAGGTTCGGGGTCGGCAGGGGACAGTCGCCGCTCAAAGTCGTAACACACTTTACAACTGAAGCAAATGGACGCCATTATCCGCAGCCTCACACTGTGACCGAGACCAATCAATAGGATTATTCCGGAAATCAGCGGCCGAGCCGTCCGTCTGGTTGTTGGCAAACGGCCCCGAGATGTGAGGAAGCAGAAGTCGTAACTTGCACATCAGATATTGTCTGAACGTGTTCTGCTCCGTGAATGTACCAGGAGATTTGGCACCATATTAGTTCTCCCATAGTGCATACATAGGCATTCTTCATTCAGGAATCAGGGAAAGCTGGGTAGCAATCAGTATGGCTGCAGCAACAACAGAAATGAATGTCACCCAACTTTTCCAGGTGCTCAGCTGCCTCTTTATACAGGGACACATCCCAAGTTCTCATATCAATACATACCTATGCATGTATCAGTCAGGGAGAGCTGGGTGTTATTCAATATGGCTGTTGTAATTCTATCAGTGAAACTCACCCAGCTTTTCCAGGTGCCCTTATACAATGGCATCCAAATTCTTGTATGCGTACATAAATATCCATGTGTCAATGAAAGTTGGGTGTCAATCAATATAGCTACAGTTCTAGTAGTGAATGTCACCCAGCTTTTCCAGGTGCCTAGTCTGCTTCCTATCCCAAATTCCCATAACCATGAATTAAGAGGTATGTGTCAGTCAGGAATCAGATAAAGCTGGGTCAGTTGCAGTGGCCTCCATATTGGTTGTCAGGTAAATGCGGTAACTGTAGGTAATCCGGGGGCCGCGCTCGCCTTCGCTCCTTTCACTGCTCGGTCATTGATCATTTTACGTTTGGCATTAAAATATCGCTCTGCAGACATTGCTACAAGGTCTTCACAACAGCAGGAATATGGCCGCTGCTGCTGCCTCCAGGCTTTACGACTAAGAAAGCAGCGGAAGAAATAAACAGGAATACAGATAAGTGAAATTCTAATAATCACTGGACAACATCAGCCTCTTTGTTATATTCTGTTTTATCACACATTAGAAAGAGTCTGGATTGGCCTGGACTTGATGCTTCAGGGCAGGGCCCCCTGACTGCTGCACATTTAGGGCCAGTTAGTCAATGGAACTGCATCATCAGTTTTGATGGACCTTTGTGCAGGTACAGTCATCACAGAGGCTCTTCCTGGTGACGCCGCCCCTTTAAGAAACTCCTTTCCCTGTATGTCTGTGATTTTACATGGAACGTTTTGTCTCGTTTTGTGAGGCGCCGCGGTCCTCAAATTTCTCAACACGAAAAGAGAAAACTGAATTTCGGGTTTATTAAGAATTTAGAAATTAAATTATCACATAAATAATACACTGAGCCTAATGAGAAGACGCACGGCGGGGAACTGATACAGCGACTCACGCCAAAAGGAATGTCAGACAGCGCGGCAGAATCACGGAATGCCGGATTATTCTCTGGATAAAATGATTCTCAGCAGGAAGTGAGATGTTCATGAAGAGCGGCTGATTAGCTGCAACCTCAACTGTGGAGATGTGTGGAGCTGTACGTTATATACCGCCTCCAATATCTGTATTACATGCTGCCCAAAGTATCCGATCACTGAAGAGTGGTGATGTCTCCTCCAGTAACTCTAGAGAGCACCGATGTCTCCTCCTGTATATCTAGAGAGCACTGATGTCTCCTCCTGTATATATAGAGAGCACTGATGTCACCTCCTGTATATCTAGAGAGCAATGATGTCACCTCCTGTATATATAGAGAGCACTGATGTCTCCTCCAGTAACTCTAGAGAGCACCGATGTCTCCTCCTGTATATCTAGAGAGCACTGATGTCTCCTCCTGTATATATAGAGAGCACTGATGTCACCTCCTGTATATCTAGAGAGCAATGATGTCACCTCCTGTATATATAGAGAGCACCGATGTCACCTCCTGTATATCTAGAGAGCAATGATGTCACCTCCTGTATATATAGAGAGCACTGATGTCACCTCCTGTATATATAGAGAGCACTGATGTCACCTCCTGTATATCTAGAGAGCAATGATGTCACCTCCTGTATATATAGAGAGCACCGATGTCACCTCCTGTATATCTAGAGAGCAATGATGTCACCTCCTGTATATATAGAGAGCACTGATGTCACCTCCTGTATATATAGAGAGCACTGATGTCACCTCCTGTATATCTAGAGAGCACCGATGTCTCCTCCTGTATATATAGAGAGCACTGATGTCACCTCCTGTATATATAGAGAGCACCGATGTCTCCTCCTGTATATATAGAGAGCACTGATGTCACCTCCTGTATATCTAGAGAGCAATGATGTCACCTCCTGTATATATAGAGAGCACTGATGTCTCCTCCTGTATATATAGAGAGCACTGATGTCACCTCCTGTATATCTAGAGAGCAATGATGTCACCTCCTGTATATATAGAGAGCACTGATGTCTCCTCCAGTAACTCTAGAGAGCACCGATGTCTCCTCCTGTATATCTAGAGAGCACTGATGTCTCCTCCTGTATATATAGAGAGCACTGATGTCACCTCCTGTATATCTAGAGAGCAATGATGTCACCTCCTGTATATATAGAGAGCACCGATGTCACCTCCTGTATATCTAGAGAGCAATGATGTCACCTCCTGTATATATAGAGAGCACTGATGTCACCTCCTGTATATATAGAGAGCACTGATGTCACCTCCTGTATATCTAGAGAGCAATGATGTCACCTCCTGTATATATAGAGAGCACCGATGTCACCTCCTGTATATCTAGAGAGCAATGATGTCACCTCCTGTATATATAGAGAGCACTGATGTCACCTCCTGTATATATAGAGAGCACTGATGTCACCTCCTGTATATCTAGAGAGCACCGATGTCTCCTCCTGTATATATAGAGAGCACTGATGTCACCTCCTGTATATATAGAGAGCACCGATGTCTCCTCCTGTATATATAGAGAGCACTGATGTCACCTCCTGTATATCTAGAGAGCAATGATGTCACCTCCTGTATATATAGAGAGCACTGATGTCACCTCCTGTATATATAGAGAGCACTGATGTCTCCTCCAGTAACTCTAGAGAGCACCAATGTCACCTCCTGTATATCTAGAGAGCACCGATGTCTCCTCCTGTATATCTAGAGAGCACTGATGTCTCCTCCTGTATATATAGAGAGCACCGATGTCTCCTCCAGTAACTCTAGAGAGCACTGATGTCTCCTCCTGTATATATAGAGAGCACTGATGTCTCCTCCAGTAACTCTAGAGAGCACTGATGTCTCCTCCTGTATATCTAGAGAGCACTGATGTCTCCTCCTGTATATCTAGAGAGCACTGATGTCTCCTTCTGTGTATATATAGAGAGCACTGATGTCTCCTTCTGTGTATATATAGAGAGCACCGATGTCTCCTCCAGTAACTCTAGAGAGCACCGATGTCTCCTCCTGTATATCTAGAGAGCACTGATGTCTCCTCCTGTATATCTAGAGAGCACTGATGTCTCCTCCTGTATATCTAGAGAGCACTGATGTCTCCTCCTGTATATATAGAGAGCACTGATGTCTCCTCCAGTAACTCTAGAGAGCACTGATGTCTCCTCCTGTATATCTAGAGAGCACTGATGTCACCTCCTGTATATATAGAGAGCACTGATGTCTCCTCCTGTATATATAGAGAGCACTGATGTCACCTCCTGTATATATAGAGAGCACTGATGTCTCCTCCTGTATATCTAGAGAGCACTGATGTCTCCTCCTGTATATATAGAGAGCACTGATGTCTCCTCCAGTAACTCTAGAGAGCACTGATGTCACCTCCTGTATATCTAGAGAGCACTGATGTCTCCTCCTGTATATATAGAGAGCACTGATGTCTCCTCCAGTAACTCTAGAGAGCACTGATGTCTCCTCCTGTATATCTAGAGAGCACTGATGTCTCCTCCTGTATATCTAGAGAGCACTGATGTCTCCTCCTGTATATATAGAGAGCACTGATGTCTCCTCCTGTATATATAGAGAGCACTGATGTCTCCTCCTGTATGAATAGAGAGCACTGATGTCTCCTCCAGTAACTCTAGAGAGCACTGATGTCTCCTCCTGTATATCTAGAGAGCACTGATGTCTCCTCCTGTATATCTAGAGAGCACTGATGTCTCCTCCTGTATATCTAGAGAGCACTGATGTCTCCTCCTGTATATATAGAGAGCACTGATGTCTCCTCCAGTAACTCTAGAGAGCACTGATGTCTCCTCCAGTAACTCTAGAGAGCACTGATGTCTCCTCCTGTATATCTAGAGAGCACTGATGTCACCTCCTGTATATCTAGAGAGCACTGATGTCTCCTCCTGTATATCTAGAGAGCAATAATGTCACCTCCTGTATAATATCACTGATATCTGGAGAGCCTTGATGTCACCTCCTGTATAATATCACTGATATCTGGAGAACTCTGATGTCATTTCCTGCATAATATAACATATATGTTGTGAGTGATGATGTAACTGGTATCACAAATTTTTTTTTTCTTCTCATTTACAGAAACTCTCTCCTTGGGTTGGATTACGGAAGATCAATGTTTCATATTGGGGCTGGGAGGACATGTGCCCGTTTACTAACACCACCCTGCAGTGGCTTCCTGGAGAGCCCAGTGACTCTGGGTTCTGTGCCTACCTGGAGAGGGCAGAGGTAGCAGGACTCAAGGCAAATCCCTGCACTGCCATGACTGACGGCCTGGTGTGTGAGAAGCCAGTAGGTAGGTGTGATACATCCATAATGGAGAGTCACAGGTGACAGATCAATAATATACAGGCGCAGAGGCACCCCCATAAATAGTGACGTGTGCAAACCCCATAGATGACACCTGTGACAAGAGAAGTGAAGAGGAGTTTGAGGTGTTTCCTCTCCATTATCCAGCCCTCTGGCTTTCCATTTTACTCTCTGATCAAATGGGGACAAATCATAATTGAGAGTATAATACAGGACTAGTAATATAATGTATGTACACAGTGACTGTACCAGCAGAATAGTGAGTGCAGCTCTGGAGTATAATACAGGATGTAACTCAGGATCAGTACAGGATAAGTAATGTAATGTATGTACACAGTGACTGTACCAGCAGAATAGTGAGCGCAGCTCTGGAGTATAATACAGGATAAGTAATGTAATGTATGTACACAGTGACTGTACCAGCAGAATAGTGAGCGCAGCTCTGGAGTATAATACAGGATGTAACTCAGGATCAGTACAGGATAAGTAATGTAATGTATGTACACAGTGACTGCACCAGCAGAATAGTGAGCGCAGCTCTGGAGTATAATACAGGATAAGTAATGTAATGTATGTACACAGTGACTGTACCAGCAGAATAGTGAGTGCAGCTCTGGAGTATAATACAGGATGTAACTCAGGATCAGTACAGGATAAGTAATGTAATGTATGTACACAGTGACTGTACCAGCAGAATAGTGAGCGCAGCTCTGGAGTATAATACAGGATGTAACTCAGGATCAGTACAGGATAAGTAATGTAATGTATGTACACAGTGACTGCACCAGCAGAATAGTGAGCGCAGCTCTGGAGTATAATACAGGATAAGTAATGTAATGTATGTACACAGTGACTGCACCAGCAGAATAGTGAGTGCAGCTCTGGGGTATAATACAGGATAAGTAATGTAATGTATGTACACAGTGACTGTACCAGCAGAATAGTGAGCGCAGCTCTGGAGTATAATACAGGATGTAACTCAGGATCAGTACAGGACTAGTAATATAATGTATGTACACAGTGACTGTACCAGCAGAATAGTGAGTGCAGCTCTGGGGTATAATACAGGATGTAACTCAGGATCAGTACAGGATAAGTAATGTAATGTATGTACACAGTGACTGTACCAGCAGAATAGTGAGTGCAGCTCTGGGGTATAATACAGGATGTAACTCAGGATCAGTACAGGATAAGTAATGTAATGTATGTACACAGTGACTGTACCAGCAGAATAGTGAGCGCAGCTCTGGAGTATAATACAGGATAAGTAATGTAATGTATGTACACAGTGACTGTACCAGCAGAATAGTGAGCGCAGCTCTGGAGTATAATACAGGATGTAACTCAGGATCAGTACAGGATAAGTAATGTAATGTATGTACACAGTGACTGTACCAGCAGAACAGTGAGCGCAGCTCTGGAGTATAATACAGGATGTAACTCAGGATCTAGTACAGGATAAGTAATGTAATGTATGTACACAGTGACTGTACCAGCAGAATAGTGAGCGCAGCTCTGGAGTATAATACAGGATGTAACTCAGGATCAGTACAGGATAAGTAATGTAATGTATGTACACAGTGACTGCACCAGCAGAATAGTGAGCGCAGCTCTGGAGTATAATACAGGATAAGTAATGTAATGTATGTACACAGTGACTGTACCAGCAGAATAGTGAGTGCAGCTCTGGAGTATAATACAGGATGTAACTCAGGATCAATACAGGATAAGTATTACAGGATATATTACTTGGGATAAGGTCTTCTTCAGAACAGCAAACAGAATATCATTTACAAGATCTCTATAATATAGTTGTACAACTTTCCATAGTAGAAGGACTAAGAACAGTAGACATCTCATGTAATGCTCCCTTTCAGTTGTTTCTGTTTTTTAACCCTGTGGTGGCTGTTACTCTCCATCTTGCTGCTGTGCACCTCTCCCCTGCTCAGGTTTCATTGTGTCGGGCTCTGGAGAGCTGTGCTGGATGTTCTTAGCAGCATCTTTGGCGCTGTGCATATAATGAGAGCTGTGGTGAGCACTTGTGCATTGTGTCTCTCGCTTCTTCATTGTCGTTATAAATGATCTTTTTGTCCCTTTTCCATGTCCCGCCTCCTACGGGGTCACTCACCTTTTGTTATATCGGTGTCCCTCTGGGCATTATTAAATCTGCTACCAGTCCATTACACACTCGGATCTCAGAGACAACTTTTAACGGCTTATGAAAGATAAAAAAGAAACTATGCTATTTTAGACCTGCACTGTTTGTGATCACAGCAGTAGAAGAGAGCGGCCCAGACCAGTCCTCAGAACTCCGGATGCAGCCAGAAATGTGACCTCGGTCCACACAGGAATCATCTCAGAAAAGCCTTGAAATAAGGATTTAGTCTGTGGGAAGCGTTTGTCAGTTCAAGTGTGTGGGGGAGGGAAGGAGAACAGCGCAGAGTTCAGGGAAGAACAGAGACACCTCAGAAATTGTGCAAGAAAGAAGAAACTAGAACGCTCGTCCCGTCACACTGGGGACCCTCCGGCAGCCATATTGTAAGGATCTGATACTGAGTTCCTTCCTTCTGTGTTCCTAATAAAACTCCAGACATGAATTCTGGTTGAATAAAGGAAAAGATCCTCACTCATCTTCTCATCATCCCGTCATCATTCTCTCGTCAACTCATTGTCTTCTCATTGTCCTCATCATCCCCTCATTAGCCTCAACACCCTGTCTTTGTTTTCTCATTGTCAACTTTTCATCCTCTCAATGTCCTCTTATTGTCCCCATTACCTGTCTTCTCTTATCTCATCATCATCCTTCCATCGTTCTCTCATCGTTCTTTTATCATCTTCTCATTGTCCTCTTATCGTCCTCTTGTCTTATCATCCTCTCATCATATTTTCTTTGTCCTATTATCATATTCTCATCTTCTACTTGTCCTCTCTCATCTTTCCATCATCCCTTCATCATTCTCTCATCTATTGTCATCCATTTCTTACCATCCTCTCATTGTTCTCTTACTGTCCCGTTACCTGTCTTGTCTTATCGATCTCATCATCCTTCCATCGTCCTCTTGTCTTCTCATTGCCCTCTCGTCTTCTCATTGCCCTCTCGTCTTCTCATCGCCCTCTCGTCTTCTCATCGCCCTCTCGTCTTCTCATCGCCCTCTCGTCTTCTCATCGCCCTCTCGTCTTCTCATCGCCCTCTCGTCTTCTCATCGCCCTCTCGTCTTCTCATCGCCCTCTCGTCTTCTCATCGCCCTCTCGTCTTCTCATAGCCCTCTCGTCTTCTCATCGCCCTCTCGTCTTCTCATTGCCCTCTCGTCTTCTCATCGCCCTCTCGTCTTCTCATCGCCCTCTCGTCTTCTCATCGCCCTCTCGTCTTCTCATCGCCCTCTCGTCTTCTCATCGTCCTCTCGTCTTCTCATCGCCCTCTCGTCTTCTCATCGCCCTCTCGTCTTCTCATCGCCCTCTCGTCTTCTCATCGCCCTCTCGTCTTCTCATCGTCCTCTCGTCTTCTCATCGTCCTCTCGTCTTCTCATTGTCCTTTCATAATCTTCTCATTGTCCTCTCGTCGTTCTCTCATCGTCCTCTCATTGTCTTCTGAACGTCTTCTCATCTTACTTCCATCGTCCTCTCATTGTCTTCTGAACGTCTTCTCATCTTACTTCCATCGTCCTCTCATTGTCTTCTGAACGTCTTCTCATCTTACTTCCATCGTCCTCTCATTGTCTTCTGAACGTCTTCTCATCTTACTTCCATCGTCCTCTCATTGTCTTCTGAACGTCTTCTCATCTTACTTCCATCGTCCTCTCATTGTCTTCTAATCTTACTTCCATCGTCTTCGCTTTGTCTTATCATACTTCCATCGTCCTCTCATGGTCTTCTCATGATACGTTCGTCATATTTTCATTGTCCCATCTTCTTTTCATCATCTTCTGATTGTCATCTTATCATTTTCTGATTCACCTGACATCATCAACTTTATGCTCTCATCATCTTTTCTACTTCTCATCGTCCTCTTAACATCTACTCTTGGTTCCCTTTTTGTCTCTTCGTTGCCTTCTTAATGTCTTTTCACTGTCCACTCATCATCCTTGCACTGCAGCCTCACATACAATAGAGGAGTTTCTTAGCCCACAATTATTATGCCAGGTTCTGACTCTGAGGACAGGAACCTGTTTCCATGACCCTTGGGCTCATTATCCCTCCCCAGTTGCTAATGATTTAGAGTTCTGCCCATGTTTTGACCACCCAGTAGAAGTAGTGGGAACAACCAAGAGCCCCATACATCTAGCTGCCACATGGTCTGCCCATATAGTACCTCACATCACTAGGATATCAGCACTAGGTTCTCCTGTGTTAAGGTGTGACTGACTGATATTTCTATATGTGCCTGGCGATTCCATAGTGGCAGGCGTGCCGGATGATTGGAGTTTATAATATTATTATCCCCCCCCCCTCGTGCACTCCCCACATGGGTTTCCATAGATATTCATCTAACGTGCATTTATTGTGCGGTTTTCTTCTATAATTGATGCAGAGGATCTTATTACTAATAATAATAATTCAGCGGGTGACCTGATATCCGAGTGACTGTGCTGTGGATTCCAGAAGATCACACGCCGCTCTTACCGAGCCATTAGCTAATGAAAAGAGCTCTTGTGAAGGTCACCCCCTCCCCCAGCCCTCTGTGATATAGTAATGCCTCGCTAATATGAAGGTACATAAGTGAATTATCCAGGCTGGAGGTCTGCTGCGTTCTCACCCCTAATTGTGCTGGGGGAGGGGGGGGCTGGTTAGGCCTCAGGGAGTCCCCACTTATATGGCTGACCCCCAGCTGTGACAGCCGCTCTTACCTTGATGACTATGTACACATGTATATCTCTGATACAATGTGGCTCTCTCTTTCTTTCTCTTTATTTTTAGTAGATACATTGGTTGTTTTCTGCTTCTTATTTTGAGCGTGTCACTGGTGATTATAAGTGTCACCCTCTTCTGTGTTTAGGAGCTGGAAATAAATATTAATCACTGTGTAATGGAAAGTTCTGCAACTTTCTCCTAGACTTGTCTCACCAGTTTTATGATGCCTTATTGCTTTCGCTGAACGGTAACAGCCGTTATTTATCTATAGTGTTGAAAAACTATCCTAACCTAGTCCTGCTCACACAGTTGAGGGTTTGTTACAATGTATCCAGTGTAAGCAGTGTTCCATTCTGATTGTACCCTTTACTTCAGATCCATCTATAACAGCAGGGAGGAGAATGCAGTAATCAAGATGGGAATGGCTGAAGCTGAGTGGAATATCCAGTCATTTATGGAGTGCACTGTGTATAGAGGACCCTGCACTGTCTGACACTCTCTCTTCTTATCTCTGTAGTCAGTCCCAACCAGAATGCCCGGCCGTGTAAGGTGCCATGCTCCCTGCGTACTTCATGCTCCAACTGCACCAGTAATGGAATGGAGTGCATGTGGTGCAGCAACACCAAGCGATGTGTGGACTCCAACGCCTACATCATCTCCTTCCCCTATGGACAGTGCCTGGAGTGGCAGACCAACACCTGCTCACGTGAGTAGCCATGACATGTGGCCCTATCTATCTATCTATCTATCTATCTATCTATCTATCTATCTATCTATCTATGCATGCCATACATTGGAATTAAGAATGCAGGTTTGGATGTGACTAGAGTATAAGACATGATGTAACTCAGGACCAGTATTTATACACTACTTGTACATGGTTTCTGACCCTGGCATCACGCTGAAGGTCTGAGATGGGCTGTAAGTCATGAGCGCCAGCCCCTACATTACCCGCTACTGGCCGGATCCACCGCCAGTCCCATCGCACTCATGACTGAAGTGATTGGAGACAGATGGGAAATTGATATAAAAGAGGCTGCAAACAAATGGGAACAAACTGTCTGCTGGCAAGTGCAGGGCTGACATTTGGTGGCAGGAAATAAATGAAATTAGAAGCAAATGAAAAAGACGTATAATCTGCTTTATGTAAAATGGTTGAGGTAGAGGACGACGGCGGTGATGGGAGGGGGCACTGTGGTGGGGGAGGGGGCGATTTTGCTGCAGACCCTGGGACAGGTGCATAGAGGAGACAGGCAGCAAGTACTTACAGATAACCCTGCACCTCATCTTACCCAGAGCCGCCATGTGTCTGATGCAGGTTAATAGCCGGGTCTTTCCATTGTACAAGCTGCGTATATATTCGCACAATGTGAGGTCACCATGATGCTGACACACGGCGATTAATTCACTTCTCATTCTGCGATGTCTTATAAAAAATGTATATTTTTATTAAATAAACCTAATAGAATTTTCCGGCTGTCCGACCGTCTTTACATAGACGCGGCACATTGCAAGATTGTAGGTTTTTTTTTTTTTTCCCATTGTCCGGATACGAAACAATTTCCATAAGTTTAAGGACAGAGAAACAAAGAAAGAGAAAGAGCGCGGCGGAGAGTAATGAGATTACGCTGCACTCCACGCTCCTCAGCGAAGAATTCAATATTACATGCAGCATTGAGATTTACTGGCTTTTATGGACAGTAATTATGTGCATTGTAAAATTAAAGACGTTCGGCCCAGCAGACCTTGGTGCTGTGGCCCGCGCTATTGTCACATCCCAGTGAGAAGGGAGAGGAGGGGAGAGCGCTGCCCTGATTCTACAATAATAACCGTAATATTGGACCTATAAAGCACCTAATGTTTCACGAGCAGGTTGTGTTGCATAGAGGAGGAACACACAAGCTGTTCTCACACCACCATGAGGTCGCTGTGACCTTGCCGTAAGTTTATAAGCCTGAACTGGGATGTTCATCATAGATTGGACCCAGCTACAGCAGTACTGCAAATATAAGAGGGAAACTAATATAATAATATTCCTGTGTGCAAGAATATATAACTACTATAATACTGCTCCTATGTACAATAATATAACTACTATAATACTGCTCCTATGTACAAGAATATAACTACTATAATACTACTCCTATGTACAAGAATATAACTACTATAATGCTACTCCTATATACAAGAATATAACTACTATAATACTACTCCTATGTACAAGAATATAACTACTATAATACTGCTCCTATGTACAAGAATATAACTACTATAATACTACCTCCTATGTACAAGAATATAACTACTATAATACTGCTCCTATGTACAAGAATATAACTACTATAATACTACCTCCTATGTACAAGAATATAACTACTATAATACTGCTCCTATGTACAAGAATATAACTACTATAATACTACCTCCTATGTACAATAATATAACTACTATAATACTGCTCCTATGTACAAGAATATAACTACTATAATACTACTCCTATGTACAAGAATATAACTACTATAATGCTACTCCTATATACAAGAATATAACTACTATAATACTACTCCTATGTACAAGAATATAACTACTATAATACTGCTCCTATGTACAAGAATATAACTACTATAATACTACCTCCTATGTACAAGAATATAACTACTATAATACTGCTCCTATGTACAAGAATATAACTACTATAATACTACCTCCTATGTACAAGAATATAACTACTATAATACTACCTCCTATGTACAAGAATATAACTACTATAATACTGCTCCTATGTACAAGAATATAACTACTATAATACTACCTCCTATGTACAAGAATATAACTACTATAATACTGCCCCCTATGTACAAGAATATAACTACTATAATACTACTCCTATGTACAAGAATATAACTACTATAATACTACCTCCTATGTACAAGAATATAACTACTATAATACTGCTCCTATGTACAAGAATATAACTACTATAATACTACTCCTATGTACAAGAATATAACTACTATAATACTACCTCCTATGTACAAAAATATAACTACTATAATACTGCTCCTATGTACAAGAATATAACTACTATAATACTGCTCCTATGTACAAGAATATAACTACTATAATACTGCTCCTATGTACAAGAATATAACTACTATAATACTACTCCTATGTACAAGAATATAACTACTATAATACTGCTCCTATGTACATGAATATAACTACTATAATACTACCTCCTATGTACAAGAATATAACTACTATAATACTGCTCCTATGTACAAGAATATAACTACTATAATACTACTCCTATGTACAAGAATATAACTACTATAATAGTGCCCCCTATGTACAAGAATATAACTACTATAATAGTGCTCCCTATGTACAAGAATATAACTACTATAATACTGCTCCTATGTACAAGAATATAACTACTATAATACTACTCCTATGTACAAGAATATAACTACTATAATACTGCTCCTATGTACATGAATATAACTACTATAATACTACCTCCTATGTACAAGAATATAACTACTATAATACTGCTCCTATGTACAAGAATATAACTACTATAATACTGCTCCTATGTACAAGAATATAACTACTATAATACTGCTCCTATGTACAAGAATATAACTACTATAATACTGCTCCTATGTACAAGAATATAACTACTATAATACTACTCCTATGTACAAGAATATAACTACTATAATACTGCTCCTATGTACATGAATATAACTACTATAATACTACCTCCTATGTACAAGAATATAACTACTATAATACTGCTCCTATGTACAAGAATATAACTACTATAATACTACTCCTATGTACAAGAATATAACTACTATAATAGTGCCCCCTATGTACAAGAATATAACTACTATAATAGTGCCCCCTATGTACAAGAATATAACTACTATAATACTGCTCCTATGTACAAGAATATAACTACTATAATACTGCTCCTATGTACATGAATATAACTACTATAATACTACCTCCTATGTACAAGAATATAACTACTATAATACTACTCCTATGTACAAGAATATAACTACTATAATACTGCCTCCTATGTACAAGAATATAACTACTATAATACTGCTCCTATGTACAAGAATATAACTACTATAATACTGCCTCCTATGTACAAGAATATAACTACTATAATACTGCTCCTATGTACAAGAATATAACTACTATAATACTACCTCCTATGTACAAGAATATAACTACTATAATACTACCTCCTATGTACAAGAATATAACTACTATAATACTGCTCCTATGTACAAGAATATAACTACTATAATACAGCTCCTATGTACAAGAATATAACTACTATAATACTACTCCTATGTACAAGAATATAACTACTATAATACTGCTCCTATGTACAAGAATATAACTACTATAATACTGCTCCTATGTACAAGAATATAACTACTATAATACTGCTCCTATGTACAAGAATATAACTACTATAATACTACCTCCTATGTACAAGAATATAACTACTATAATACTGCTCCTATGTACAAGACTATAACTACTATAATACTGCTCCTATGTACAAGAATATAACTACTATAATACTGCTCCTATGTACAAGAATATAACTACTATAATACTACCTATGTACAAGAATATAACTACTATAATACTGCTCCTATGTACAAGAATATAACTACTATAATACAGCTCCTATGTACAAGAATATAACTACTATAATACTGCTCCTATGTACAAGAATATAACTACTATAATACTACCTCCTATGTACAAGAATATAACTACTATAATACTGCTCCTATGTACAAGAATATAACTACTATAATACTACCTCCTATGTACAAGACTATAACTACTATAATACTGCTCCTATGTACAAGAATATAGCTACTATAATACTGCTCCTATGTACAAGAATATAACTACTATAATACTACCTATGTACAAGAATATAACTACTATAATACTGCTCCTATGTACAAGAATATAACTACTATAATACTGCTCCTATGTACAAGAATATAGCTACTATAATACTGCTCCTATGTACAAGAATATAACTACTATAATACTGCTCCTATGTACAAGAATATAACTACTATAATACTGCTCCTATGTACAAGAATATAACTAGTATAATACTACCTCCTATGTACAAGAATATAACTACTATAATACTGCTCCTATGTACAAGAATATAACTACTATAATACTACTCCTATGTACAAGAATATAACTACTATAATACTACCTCCTATATACAAGAATATAACTACTATAATACTACTCCTATGTACAAGAATATAACTACTATAATACTGCCCTATGTACAAGAATATAACTACTATAATACTACTCCTATGTACAAGAATATAACTACTATAATACTACCTCCTATGTACAAGAATATAACTACTATAATACTACCTCCTATGTACAAGAATATAACTACTATAATACTGCTCCTATGTACAAGAATATAACTACTATAATACTACCTCCTATGTACAAGAATATAACTATTATAATACTACTCCTATGTACAAGAATATAACTACTATAATACTACCTCCTATGTAAAAGAATATAACTACTATAATACTACCTCCTATGTACAAGAATATAACTACTATAATACTGCTCCTATGTACAAGAATATAACTACTATAATACTGCTCCTATGTACAAGAATATAACTACTATAATACTGCTCCTATGTACAAGAATATAACTACTATAATACTACCTATGTAGACACAAGAATATAACTACTATAATACTGCCTCCTATGTACAAGAATATAACTACTATAATACTGCCCCCTGGGTGATGTAACTGTTATGATTGTCCTATTGTTTATACTCTATTATCCCCCCCCTTCAGAATATCACTACTATTATCCCCCCCCTGTGGGGTGCTGTACTGTTTGTTGTCCTTTGTTTTGTGTGATATTGTCTTTTTTTCATTTCCCCAGATTCTTTCCCCTCCCCCCACCCCACAAATCCCCCCCCCCCCCCCCCCCCCCCCCCTGTTTTGGGCGCCCCCCCGTGGTTGGTGGAAAAAACCCCCCAAAAACCGGGGGGGGGGGATTTTAAAAAGGGCCCCCCCCGGGGCCCAAAAAAAAACCCGGCCAAAACACCAAAGGAAATGGTTCTAGATTCCAGCTTGTGCCCCCCCCCCCCCCCCCACCCCCCCCCCCCCCCCCCCCCCCCCTGCGCGCCCCCCCCGCGTGGCGGAAAAACCCCCCAAACCCGGGGGGGGGGGGGGGTAGAGAGGACCCCCCCCGGGCCCCCAAAAAAACCACGGCCAAACCCCAAGGGAAAGGGTTCAGTCCCGCCTGCCCCCGGGACAAGAACTACGAGTGGTCATTTATCCACTGTCCAGGTGAGGGGGATGATGATGTCTATTATCCGATGTATGATATATAAATATATAAGTCTATATGTACACACACACACACACACAGTGGATTGCAAAATTATTGATACCACTTTGTCACATTTTGTCACAACCACAAACTTAAATGTATTTTCTTGAGATTTTCAGTGATAACCAACACAAAATAGCAGCTAATTTTGAAGTGGGAGGATAATGATACAAGGTTTTAAAAATTTTAATCAAATAAAAATCTAAAAAGTGTGACGTGCAAAAGTCTTCAGCCCCCTGTACTCTGATTCCCCTAAATGGGCAGCACGGTGGCTCAGTGATTAGCACTGTAGCTTTGCAACTCTGTAGTCTTGGGTTCAAATCCTGCCAAGGACAACATCTGCAAGGAGTTTGTATGTTCTCCCTGTGTTTGGTGGGTTTCCTCCCACACTCCAAAGACATCCAAAGAGATAGGGAATGTACAGGGTGGGCCATAAGTATGGATACACCCAGATGAACATTTGAGGCCGGGTGATGCCCATGGTGTCCATCTGCAAAGCCGCCGTTTTGGATTCAACTTTACTTTTTTCAATGGGAAGGGGGTCATGTGACACATCAAACACATGGAGAATTGCACAAGAAAAACAATGGTATCTGGGTGTATCCATACTTATAGCCCACTCAGGTGCATTCATACTTATGGCCCACTCAGGTGCATTCATACTTATGGCCCACCCAGGTGTATTCATACTTATGGCCCACCCTGTAGATTGTGAGCCTTAAATGGGACAGTGACCACAATGTCTGTAAAAGCGCTGCGGAATATGATGACGCTGTACAAATAAACTTAATAATAATAATAAATCCAGTGCACACAATTGCCTTCAGAAGTCACTTAGTTAATATAGTCCGGCTGTGTGTAATGTAGTCTCAGTATAAATACACCTCTTCTGTGAAGCCCTCAGTGGTTTGTTAGAGAACAAGTGAACAAACAGCATCATGAAGACCAAGGAACACACCAGACAGGTCAGAGATAAAGTTGTGGAGAAGTGTAAAGCAGGGTTAGGTTATATATATCCCAAGCTTTGAGCGTCCCAAGTAGCACTTCTCAATCCATCATCCAAAAATGGAAAAAGTATTCTACAAGTGCAAACCTACCAAGACATGGCCGTCCACCTAAACTACCAGATCACTGAGCAAGGAGAGCGCTGGTCAGAGAAGCAGCCAAGAGGTCCCTGGTCACTGTGGAGGAGCTGCAGAAATCCTCAGGTACAGCGAGAATCTGTCCACAGGACAACTAGAAGTCACTGCGCACCCCACAAATCTGCCAGTCTATATGGAGGAGCGGCGAGAAGGAAACCATTGTTGTAAGAAAGACATAAGAAGTGGCGTCTGCAGTTTATGGCCACAAGTCATATAGGGGACACCGCAAACATGTGGGAGAAGGTGCTCTGCTCAGAGGAGACCAGAGGGGAACGTCATGGCCTAAATACAAAGTAACCCTGCTCATCCCCCTGAGCACCCCGTCATCCCCACTGTGACACATGGGGGCAGCATCATGCTGGGGGGACAGGGAAACTGCTCAGAGGGGATGGCAAGATGGAGGGAGCTAAATACAGGCCAATCCTGGAAGAAAACCTGTTGCAGGCTTTATATGGCGATGTTATCATCATCTCTGTACTCCTCTTCTTTATATGGTGGTTTTACCATCATCTCTGTACTCCTCTTCTTTATATGGTGGTCTTATCATCATCTCTGTACTCCTCTTCTTTATATGGCGGTCTTACCATCATCTCTGTACTCCTCTTCTTTATATGGCGGTCTTACCATCATCTCTGTACTCCTCTTCTTTATATGGCGGTCTTACCATCATCCCTGTACTCCTCTTCTTTATATGGCGGTCTTACCATCATCTCTGTACTCCTCTTCTTTATATGGTGGTCTTATCTTCATCTCTGTACTCCTCTTCTTTATATGGCGGTCTTACCATCATCCCTGTACTCCTCTTCTTTATATGGTGGTCTTACCATCATCCCTGTACTCTTCTTTATATGGTGGTCTTATCATCATCTCTGTACTCCTCTTCTTTATATGGCGGTCTTACTATCATCTCTGTACTCCTCTTCTTTATATGGCGGTTTTACCATCATCCCTGTACTCCTCTTCTTTATATGGCGGTTTTATCATCATCTCTGTACTCCTCTTCTTTATATGGCGGTTTTATCATCATCTCTGTACTCCTCTTCTTTATATGGCGGTTTTATCATCATCTCTGTACTCCTCTTCTTTATATGGCGGTTTTATCATCATCTCTGTACTCCTCTTCTTTATATGGCGGTTTTACCATCATCCCTGTACTCTTCTTTATATGGCGGTCTTACCATCATCTCTGTACTCCTCTTCTTTATATGGCGGTCTTACTATCATCTCTGTACTCCTCTTCTTTATATGGTGGTCTTATCATCATCTCTGTACTCCTCTTCTTTATATGGCGGTCTTACTATCATCTCTGTACTCCTCTTCTTTATATGGCGGTCTTACCATCATCTCTGTACTCCTCTTCTTTATATGGCGGTCTTACCATCATCTCTGTACTCCTCTTCTTTATATGGCGGTTTTACCATCATCCCTGTACTCTTCTTTATATGGCGGTCTTACCATCATCTCTGTACTCCTCTTCTTTATATGGCGGTCTTACCATCATCCCTGTACTCCTCTTCTTTATATGGCGGTCTTACTATCATCTCTGTACTCCTCTTCTTTATATGGCGGTCTTACTATCATCTCTGTACTCCTCTTCTTTATATGGCGGTCTTACTATCATCTCTGTACTCCTCTTCTTTATATGGCGGTCTTACTATCATCCCTGTACTCCTCTTCTTTATATGGCGGTCTTACTATCTTCTCTGTACTCCTCTTCTTTATATGGTGGTTTTACCATCATCTCTGTACTCCTCTTCTTTATATGGCGGTCTTACTATCATCTCTGTACTCCTCTTCTTTATATGGCGGTCTTACGTACATCTTATCTGTTTCCACCTCTTTTTGTGTTTCTATATAGAGTTATTACGCCTTCTGTTGGCTGCGTTATTCACAGGCTGATTACGCACAGCGGCAGCATTGCGCCTCTTCTCGCAGGACATGGTATCGCTGGCAGTGCTGTCACTTTGCAGTAGCTGCTGTCGCTCAGGTTCACCGTGTGCTTATCACCAGTTTTGCAGCTTATCAGTGTAACAGCAAATAACAGGATCCTCTATCCCTGTACTTTTATATTTGTTTGTGTTTCTGCTCCTTGTGCTGCTACCTGCGGATATGACGAGATGATGGGAGTTATAGTGGATACATTGTTGAACAGTGAATAGAGAATCCAGCAGTTTTATATTCAGGAACACTGATGTGTATAGAGGTTAATTGAATCATGTGAACAGAGGTGAAACGTGTCACCTCTCCCTGTTACCAATGTCTGAAGCTGTACATTATAATATTCCCATATATAATATGCAATATTTATTATAATTTCTCTCTATGATATACACTGTGTATTACATTACTATGGAATAGTGTACACAAGTATTGTATAATGTACACTGTGTATTATAATATTATGGTATAGTGTACACCAGTGTTATACTGTATAATGTACACTATTTATTGTAATATGGTATAATGTACACCAGTATTATACTATATAGTGTGCGATGTGTTATAATATTATGGTATAGTGTACACCAGTGTTATACTGTATAATGTACACTATTTATTGTAATATGGTATAATGTACACCAGTATTATACTATATAGTGTGCGATGTGTTATAATATTATGGTATAGTGTACACCAGTATTATACTGTATAATGTACACTATTAGAGTACTATGGTATAATGTACATTATAACTTATATTACTGTATATTATAAACTGTCATAACATTGTGCTTGTTGTTGCAGCGTGCCAATGTAACGGTCACAGCACCTGTATCAACAACAACGTTTGTGAACAGTGTAAGAACCTGACTACAGGGAAACATTGTGAGACCTGCATGCCCGGCTACCACGGGAATCCCACCAATGGAGGAGAGTGTGAAGGTAAGTGATACTGGTGGATACACTACTATATGTATACAGTGCACTCAACCCCTGGGACCATGCTGCCCAGATATACCATACACCCTTCTCTCTACATACACCACATATCCTTCAGTACTCTGTATATACTGTACCATGTATCTTTCTCTTATCTTTTCTTTATGTACTTTGTATCCTCCTCTGCTCTGTATATACCATATATCCTCTTCTGCTCTCTATATAACATGTATCCTTCTTTATTCTTTATATACCATGTCATTTCTACTTCTTCTCTGTGTATGTCATGTGTCATCCTTATATATACCATGTGTTGCTATTAGGCAGATGTAGGCTGAAGCATTTGCTGTGAATTGTTTCCTATTTCCATACTGTTGTTTCCTGCCACATAATACAGATTGTCTATGACCCTGGACACCACATAATGGAACCTGCTGACCCTGCGCCGCCATCCTGCCCTGATCCCCCTGCTACTCATTGATACAAGATCACAGGGAACAGAAGCTTCATATTTCTTCCTATAGACAGATGAACAACTTCTGCCACTTTATGGCGCTCTAAATAATTCCTGAGTGTGGCGGTATTCTGTGAAGTTGGCAGAACGTTGTTGTGCGCTGTGCGGCCGCGCTCTGTCAGAGTGATCTATGGCTCTGGTTGTTATTCTGTAGGGAAACATTACAGAAGTCAGCGAATAAGCTCTCCTGTCACCTTTACTAAATTATGTGCGGAGCAGTAATGGCCTGAATCAATCCCCACGCCCTGTGAATACACACACACATATATATATATATATATATATATATATATATACACATATTATATATACAGTACACACACACACATATATACTGGCCCCAGATGCAGCAGAATTTCTGGGTCACTCCTATCTGCTGCAGTATACTGGCATCGTGTGAATAGGTGTTAATATCACTAGAAATGAGAAGCTCTACAACAAACTCAGTATTGTAGTTTTTCCCCGTTTTTAAGACCTCTGCTTGCTGTCAGTGAGAAAACTGTTTACACTCAGAGGCAGTTCTTTAAATACGACACCATTTATAACCGCCGGGTCTCTGCTGTTTTATACGGCGGTATGGCCTGCGATCAGAGTCTACTCTGATAGTGGATTTTAACCCATTGTGCACTTGCCGATTTTCCATTCCTCCCCCTCCAGGTGCTATCGTCTGTTCGTGCTTTCACTTTCTGTTTGCGGTACATCTCCATGACAGCGGGTAACCGTATGAAGGCTCCCGGGCCTGTTATAGTAATGTATGTATTGAGGCTGGTCTGTGGCCGTCCTTAATAGATCCCTAGGCATTTTCCCATACTGCTATACAGTTGTATTGCAGTTTATGAAACCAGTGGTTGGATGGTCGCAGGTTTAAGCCAACTAGGGAGTCTAAAAAAATAATATATAAAAATATTATAAAAATTATACAATTTTAATTCACCCCCTTCTCTAGAATCCAAATAAGAGTAAATAAAGACAAACACATACACATTTGGTGTCCTCGTGAGTGTCTGGAAATGTCCAAACTACAAACATATAAAATATTCTTCTAATACAGAGAAAGCCGTAACGGGGAAGAAAAAATCTAAATGTCCAAACTGCTGGTTTTTTTTTGCTTTTCTTAAACAAATCTGAACAAAAAACAGTCAAAATGTCAGATATTCCCCAAAATGTTATTACTAAAACATACATCTGGCCACCCATATATGGAAATCTAAACAAGTGATGGGTGTCAGAATATGGCAAAGTTGTGGATTTTTGTTTAAGTGTTAAAAAAAACAAACAAAAAAAAAAAAACTATACATTTGGTATTTCAGTAATTGATAGAGAAATAAAAAAGCTTTGGGATTTACACAGTAAGCGTAATTCCACAAAAAGTATTCCCCTTCTATCCATAGAGAAGAGGGTAGATGGCCGGTGAGGGGGGGTGGGGGTGTGAGCGCTGAGAGCCCCACCGATCCTGAGAACGCGGCCAGGCTGGGTATAGACGTGTCGCTTGGTGGACGCCGCGCCCATATTCACTTCAGGGGGTGCTGATGATAGCTGACTGCTGTATTTCGCCTTTCTATGGCGTTTCCATTTGAAGTGAATGGGAGCGCAGGTTCATCTGTCCTCCTATGTTCAGCCTCACTGCGGTCAGGATGAATTTGTAATTGTGGGGAAAACACCCCCCATTCTTGGGATATGCGAGCTGAAGACATCATTGACTACAACACCCATCATTAGATTGCTCGCTCAGTGTCTGAGGTTTCTGTGATACTTTAAAGACCACTTATCTGAGATTTGGGCTCACTCCTATATTTTGACTGAATTTAAGGCATGCTATGGTTTTCTTATAAATCTTACAAATCTGTGTTCGGATATCGTAAGAATAGAAAGGTTCCAAATCTGTCCAGCAGTGCCCATTGGCCCTCACCGATTTATATTGGGGTCCACTGAGCTTTCTCTGTCCATCATATTGTCATATTTGTCCAGCATTTTGGCACAATCTGCGAGGGAGCCCACAACACACATTTGAACAGAGTCTAACATATAGACATCTCACTGTTGTCAGAGTAGCGCCACAGTCACATGACATATTGTCCGTACAGTCACACACACTATGATGTCATAGCATCCAGCTCTTTGATATTGTCTCAACTGGATCCACACTATGTGAAAACTTTGGTCAAATTTGCTTTTCAGGGTTCTGGGAAAGTAGTGGTTCATTTGCGTTCCTTGAATTAAGTAGTGCAGTAAATTTCTGAACATAGTAATGTTTCTGTCCATCCTACAGGTCATGAAGTGACAGTATATATTCACTGCTCTAATCTATAGAACACTCAGGAAATGCTCCTTGGAGGGATATAGAGTTATTGGCATCTGTTCCTGCTGTAATCAACTTTGCAGATGTCGATGCTGGTGATGTGCAGTGTGTACATTGTTACGACCACAGCAGCTCTAATTGACTGTGTACATAGCAGTGTGCAATATTGGTTTATTGGGATTTCCCACCTTGTACTTATCAATATCCGGGGATCAACGCGGCACTTTCTACATGTTTACTACTTAGGAAAACCTCTCAAGACATTTGTCTCTGGCAGCAGAATCCAAGGAATCAGCACATTCTCTTTGTATTGACTTCTGTGCATTAGTTACATGACGCAAACAATCTGCAGGGGGAAGGGGGCAAGAGGGGACTTCAGGGTAGTACTGCTCCTATGTACAAGAATATAACTACTATAATACTACCTCCTATGTACAAGAATATAACTACTATAATACTACCTCCTATGTACAAGAATATAACTACTATAATACTGCTCCTATGTACAAGAATATAACTACTATAATACTGCCCTCTATGTACAAGAATATAACTACTATAATACTGCTCCTATGTACAAGAATATAACTACTATAATACTGCTCCTATGTACAAGAATATAACTACTATAATACTGCTCCTATGTACAAGAATATAACTACTATAATACTGCTCCTATGTACAAGAATATAACTACTATAATACTACCTCCTATGTACAAGAATATAACTACTATAATACTGCTCCTATGTACAAGAATATAACTACTATAATACTGCTCCTATGTACAAGAATATAACTACTATAATACTGCTCCTATGTACAAGAATATAACTACTATAATACTGCTCCTATGTACAAGAATATAACTACTATAATACCTCCTATGTACAAGAATATAACTACTATAATACTGCTCCTATGTACAAGAATATAACTACTATAATACTGCCCTCTATGTACAAGAATATAACTACTATAATACTGCTCCTATGTCCAAGAATATAACTACTATAATACTGCTCCTATGTACAAGAATATAACTACTATAATACTGCCCTCTATGTACAAGAATATAACTACTATAATACTGCTCCTATGTACAAGAATATAACTACTATAATACTGCTCCTATGTACAAGACTATAACTACTATAATACTGCTCCTATGTACAAGAATATAACTACTATAATACTACTCCTATGTACAAGAATATAACTACTATACTACTGCTCCTATGTACAAGAATATAACTACTATAATACTGCTCCTATGTACAAGAATATAACTACTATAATACTGCTCCTATGTACAAGAATATAACTACTATAATACTGCTCCTATGTACAAGAATATAACTACTATAATACTGCTCCTATGTACAAGAATATAACTACTATAATACAGCTCCTATGTACAAGAATATAACTACTATAATACTGCTCCTATGTACAAGAATATAACTACTATAATACTACCACCTATGTACAAGAATATAACTACTATAATACTACCACCTATGTACAAGAATATAACTACTATAATACTGCACCTATGTACAAGAATATAACTACTATAATACTACCTCCTATGTACAAGAATATAACTACTATAATACTACTCCTATGTACAAGAATATAACTACTATAAAACTGCTCCTATGTACAAGAATATAACTACTATAATACTGCTCCCTATGTACAAGAATATAACTACTATAATACTACCTTCTATGTACAAGAATATAACTACTATAATACTGCTCCTATGTACAAGAATATAACTACTATAATACTACCTCCTATGTACAAGAATATAACTACTATAATACTACTCCTATGTACAAGAATATAACTACTATAATACTACCTCCTATGTACAAGAGTATAACTACTATAATACTACTCCTATGTACAAGAATATAACTACTATAATACTACCTCCTATGTACAAGAATATAACTACTATAATACTGCCCCCTATGTACAAGAATATAACTACTATAATACTACCTCCTATGTACAAGAATATAACTACTATAAAACTACCTCCTATGTACAAGAGTATAACTACTATAATACTACTCCTATGTACAAGAATATAACTACTATAATACTACCTCCTATGTACAAGAATATAACTACTATAATACTACCTCCTATGTACAAGAATATAACTACTATAATACTGCTCCTATGTACAAGAATATAACTACTATAATACTGCTCCCTATGTACAAGAATATAACTACTATAATACTGCCTCCTATGTACAAGAATATAACTACTATAATACTGCTCCCTATGTACAAGAATATAACTACTATAATACTGCTCCTATGTACAAGAATATAACTACTATAATACTGCTCCTATGTACAAGAATATAACTACTATAATACTGCTCCCTATGTACAAGAATATAACTACTATAATACTGCTCCTATGTACAAGAATATAACTACTATAATACTACTCCTATGTACAAGAATATAACTGCTATAATACTACCTCCTATGGACAAGAATATAACTACTATAATACTACTCCTATGTACAAGAATATAACTACTATAATACTACCTCCTATGTACAAGAATATAACTACTGTAATACTGCTCCTATGTACAAGAATATAACTACTATAATACTGCTCCTATGTACAAGAATATCACTACTATAATACTGCTCCTATGTACAAGAATATAACTACTATAATACTACCTCCTATGTACAAGAATATAACTACTATAATACTACTCCTATGTACAAGAATATAACTACTATAATACTGCTCCTATGTACAAGAATGTAACTACTATAATACTGCTCCTATGTACAAGAATATAACTACTATAATACTGATCCTATGTACAAGAATATAACTACTATAATACTACCTCCTATGTACAAGAATATAACTACTATAATACTGCCTCCTATGTACAAGAATATAACTACTATAATACTACCTCCTATGTACAAGAATATAACTACTATAATACTGCTCCTATGTACAAGAATATAACTACTATAATACTGCTCCTATGTACAAGAATATAACTACTATAATACTGCTCCTATGTACAAGAATATAACTACTATAATACTGCTCCTATGTACAAGAATATAACTACTATAATACTGCTCCTATGTACAAGAATATAACTACTATAATACTACCTCCTATGTACAAGAATATAACTACTATAATACTGCTCCTATGTACAAGAATATAACTACTATAATACTGCTCCTATGTACAAGAATATAATTACTATAATAGGTGAATACATGTAATTTTTGGATCATATAAAGGGTGTAAGGGTGTAGTATTTGCGGTCATATAGGGTGTGTATAGGTGTAATATTTAGGGTAATATATTATGCGTATAGGTTTAGTATCTGGGGTCATACAGGTTGTGTATAGGTTAGTATTAGGGCCATATAGGTTGTGTACAGGTGTAGTATTAGGGTCATACAGGTTGTGTATAGGTGTAGTATTAGGGTCATACAGGTTGTGTACAGGTGTAGTATTAGGGTCATATAGGTTGTGTACAGGTGTAGTATTAGGGTCATATAGGTTGTGTACAGGTGTAGTATTAGGGTCATACAGGTTGTGTACAGGTGTAGTATTAGGGTCATACAGGTTGTGTACAGGTGTAGTATTAGGGTCATACAGGTTGTGTATAGGTGTAGTATTAGGGTCATACAGGTTGTGTATAGGTGTAGTATTAGGGCCACACAGGTTGTGTACAGGTGTAGTATTAGGGTCATACAGGTTGTGTACAGGTGTAGTATTAGGGTCATATAGGTTGTGTACAGGTGTAGTATTAGGGTCATACAGGTTGTGTATAGGTGTAGTATTAGGGTCATATAGGTTGTGTACAGGTGTAGTATTAGGGTCATACAGGTTGTGTATAGGTGCAGTATTAGGGTCATACAGGTTGTGTATAGGTGTAGTATTTGGGTCATATAGGTTGTGTATAGGTTAGTATTAGGGTCATATAGGTTGTGTACAGGTGTAGTATTAGGGTCATACAGGTTGTGTATAGGTGTAGTATTAGGGTCATACAGGTTGTGTATAGGTGTAGTATTAGGGTCATACAGGTTGTGTATAGGTGTAGTATTTGGGTCATATAGGTTGTGTATAGGTTAGTATTAGGGTCATACAGGTTGTGTATAGGTGTAGTATTAGGGTCATACAGGTTGTGTATAGGTGTAGTATTTGGGTCATATAGGTTGTGTATAGGTTAGTATTAGGGTCATATAGGTTGTGTATAGGTGTAGTATTAGGGCCATATAGGTTGTGTACAGCTGTAGTATTAGGGTCATACAGGTTGTGTATTGTTGTAGTATTAGGGTCATACAGGTTGTGTATAGGTGTAGTATTTGGGTCATACAGGTTGTGTATAGGTGTAGTATTAGGGTCATACAGGTTGTGTACAGGTGTATTAGGGTCATACAGTTTGTGTATAGGTGTAGTATTAGGGCCATATAGGTTGTGTACAGGTGTAGTATTAGGGTCATACAGGTTGTGTATAGGTGTAGTATTAGGGTCATACAGGTTGTGTATAGGTGTAGTATTAGGGTCATACAGGTTGTGTATAGGTGTAGTATTAGGGTCATACAGGTTGTGTATAGGTGTAGTATTAGGGTCATACAGGTTGTGTATAGGTGTAGTATTTGGGTCATATAGGTTGTGTACAGGTGTAGTATTAGGGTCATATAGGTTGTGTACAGGTGTAGTATTAGGGTCATATAGGTTGTGTATAGGTGTAGTATTTGGGTCATATAGGTTGTGTATAGGTTAGGGTATTAGGGTTTTTTTGTGGTCATATAGGTTGTGTATAGGTGCAGTATTAGGGTCATATAGGTTGTGTATAGGTGTAGTATTAGGGTCATATAGGTTGTGTACAGGTGTAGTTTTGCACTGTTACATTGTGACTTTGCCTCTTGTGCGGCTCAGGATCTTGTTCTTCAGTTGTTCGCTGATTTCCGCTTTCGCCTGTGAAGCGTGAGGTGATGTGTGACAGGTGCTTCTTGTTCACGCCTCGATACATCCCCTGATCTTGTAGGAGCCATTAACAAGCCCCCTCCCTCTCTTTTCTGGATTCACGCCGTGTAAACAAGGCTCTTATATAGAAGACATCAGCGCGCGGCAGCCTGGAGAGATGGCGCTTCTACCTGACTGGCCCCTGGTGACCGCCGCGCCGCCGCTCAAAGCCAATTAGCCGTAAAGAAGCGACATCAAGAGAGTTGTTAGAAAAGCTAATTAACTGCGATGGTCACTTTAATTGTACATGGTGGATCCATCGAGGAGACGTGTCCGTTATGGTTGACGGGCGATAAATGGCGGTCAGCGCGCCGCTGCCTTTGTCTTTATCCGCTGCCTGCTCTGTTTATTTACAGCGTTGGTGTCATACACGTTTTATTCTACGACGTGTTTTTGTTCTTCACCATTTTCTATATCTCTGTTTGCTGTCAGTGACTGTCAGTCATATTTACATCCTCAGGCTCAAATTCTGTCCTGGTTGAATTTGGTTCACAGCTGAAGGTTTGTTTCTGTGTATTCAAGAGCTAAACCCAGGAGAACACTGAGGACTGGAAAGCCTGTAATATCATATAATACAGTATACATATATACAACTGCTTGCAGTGAATGGAGGTGTTCCTTTTTACACATCTGAGGTTCTGTTACAGTGTGTTTATCATGATTATCAGGACTTAACCCATAAGAGCCAGTTGTGACCTATAAGTAGGATTTCTTAGATTTTTTTGGGTCCCCGTGTGCCCCGCTCCTTCTAATCTTTTATACTGGGGATTCGGCTGAGTCCACAGGGTTTATTGGGTCCTATGGGGTGATTTGCTCACGTTGTCACTGTGTTGGGGGTTCTCTGGGGACGCTGTGCGGTGATGATCCCCCCTGGGGGCCGCGGCTCTAATGTCGATGCATCTTAATAGATTTCAGGATCTCACCTGCGGCTTCACAGATGCTTCATATCCCATAAAATGTAATGTGCGCGCCGCTCCCCACCATCACCGCGGCCGACGGGATGAGCTGCAAAACAAAATGTGTCGTCTCCGTGCAAGGTGACACTGGCGGCTGATGGGGACATTTCCATAACGACACCTTGACAGACGAGACGCCGGCGGCAGATTTACCGTCACTGCCGACCTGGTGGAAAAGGTTTCTGTGCAGATGATCGATATGTTGTTCCAGAAGTCACTGACTCCACAATGCTCCAGATATCTGATAATCCATCCTCAGTGCTCCAGAAATCTGATAATCTGACCCCAGTGCTCCAGAAATCTGATCGGTGACTCCACAATACTCCATAAATCTGATAAAACAACCCCACAATGCTCCAGAAATCTGGTCACTGACCCCAGAATACTCCAGAAATCTGATAATATAACCACTCAATTCTCCAGAATTCTGATAACCTGGCCCCAGTGCTTCAGAGATTTTATCGCTGACATCACAATGCTCCAGAAAATGTGATAATCACCCCCCCATTCCCCAGAAGTCTTGATTGCTGACCTCACAGTGCTCCAGAAATTTTATAATCTGTCGTCCATTTATCTAGAAATATGATAACATGGCCCCAGTACTCCATACATTTTAGGATCTGACCCCCACAGGATTCCAGAAATGTTATAATTGTATCCCTTGTGCTAGAGAAGTGAATCTGAGAATCTTGCCCCGTATTCCAGACATCTGAGAATTTGACCCCATTGATCATTTTACCTTAAAGGGGTATTCCCATGATCATAACCATATCTATATTTGTAGATAATTCAAATTTAAACATTTTTGCAAATATAAGTAGTTAAAAATTCTGCAGTTTTAAAGATTTTCTCTAACTATCTTAGTGGTGACATTTGTTGTCTTGATCGGTTGCCAGTCGATACGACCACAAATGCAGAAACTTTCTATGGTCTGGGAAGTGTCAAAAATCAGCCATGATGTCCTTATTGTAGCCGGGTTATCAGGCAGGGACACTACATGTATGAGAAGATATCCCGGCCACGATAAGGAAACCATTGCTGGTTATCAGGAGGGGACACTACATGTATGAGAAGATAACCCGTCCACAATAAGGACATCATGGCTGGTTATCAGGAGGACACTACATGTATGAGAAGATAACCCGACCACAATAAGGACATCATGGCTGGTTATCAGGAGGACACTACATGTATGAGAAGATAACCCGACCACAATAAGGACATCATGGCTGGTTATCAGGAGGACACTACATGTATGAGAAGATAACCTGACCACAATAAGGACATCATGGCTGGTTATCAGGAGGACACTACATGTATGAGAAGATAACCCGACCACAATAAGGACATCATGGCTGGTTATCAGGAGGGGACACTACATGTATGAGAAGATAACCCGACCACAATAAGGACATGGCTGGTTATCAGGAGGGGACTACATGTATGAGAAGATAACCTGACCACAATAAGGACATGGCTGGTTATCAGGAGGACACTACATGTATGAGAAGATAACCCGACCACAATAAGGACATCATGGCTGGTTATCAGGAGGGGACACTACATGTATGAGAAGATAACCCGACCACAATAAGGACATGGCTGGTTATCAGGAGGACACTACATGTATGAGAAGATAACCCGACCACAATAAGGACATCATGGCTGGTTATCAGGAGGGGACACTACATGTATGAGAAGATAACCGACCACAATAAGGACATCATGGCTGGTTATCAGGAGGACACTACATGTATGAGAAGATAACCCGACCACAATAAGGACATCATGGCTGGTTATCAGGAGGGGACACTACATGTATGAGAAGATAACCCGACCACAATAAGGACATCATGGCTGGTTATCAGGAGGGGACACTACATGTATGAGAAGATAACCCGGCCACGATAAGGACATCATGGCTGGTTATCAGGAGGACACTACATGTATGAGAAGATAACCCGACCACAATAAGGACATCATGGCTGGTTATCAGGAGGGGACACTACATGTATGAGAAGATAACCTGACCACAATAAGGACATCATGGCTGGTTATCAAGAGGAGACACTACATGTATGAGAAGATAACCCGACCACAATAAGGACATCATGGCTGGTTATCAGGAGGACACTACATGTATGAGAAGATAACCTGACCACAATAAGGACATCATGGCTGGTTATCAGGCGGACACTACATGTATGAGAAGATAACCCGACCACAATAAGGACATCATGGCTGGTTATCAGGAGGACACTACATGTATGAGAAGATAACCTGACCACAATAAGGGCATCATGGCTGGTTATCAGGAGGACACTACATGTATGAGAAGATAACCTGACCACAATAAGGACATCATGGCTGGTTATCAGGAGGACACTACATGTATGAGAAGATAACCTGACCACAATAAGGACATCATGGCTGGTTATCAGGAGGACACTACATGTATGAGAAGATAACCCGACCACAATAAGGACATCATGGCTGGTTATCAGGAGGACACTACATGTATGAGAAGATAACCCGACCACAATAAGGACTTCATGGCTGGTTATCAGGAGGGGACACTACATGTATGAGGAGATAACCCGACCACAATAAGGACATCATGGCTGGTTATCAGGAGGGACACTACATGTATGAGAAGATAACCCGACCACAATAAGGACATCATGGCTGGTTATCAGGAGGACACTACATGTATGAGAAGATAACCCGACCACAATAAGGACATCATGGCTGGTTATCAGGAGAGGACACTACATGTATGAGAAAATAACCCGACCACAATAAGGACATCATGGCTGGTTATCAAGAGGACACTACCTGTATGAGAAGATAACCTGACCACAATAAGGACATCATGGCTGGTTATCAGGAGGACACTACATGTATGAGAAGATAAACCCGACCACAATAAGGACATCATGGCTGGTTATCAAGAGGAGACACTACATGTATGAGAAGATAACCCGACCACAATAAGGACATCATGACTGGTTATCAGGAGGACACTACATGTATGAGAAGATAACCTGACCACAATTAGGACATCATGGCTGGTTATCAGGAGGACACTACATGTATCAGAAGATATCCCAGCCACAATAAGGAAACCATTGCTGATTTTCTGACCTTAGAAAGTTCCTGCATTCATGGTCGTATCCACTGGCAACCGATCAAGACAACAACTCGTGACCACGAGATATTTAGAGAAAATCATTAAAACTCTGCAAAATATTTAATTACTTATACTTGCAAAAACGTTTAACTTTTAATTATCTACAAATTTAAAAATGGTTATCTTGGTGGGAATACCCCTTTAATAATGATTATTGTAGGATTGTAGATTTTTGGCTTTGCTTATTGACCTATCGGCGATCCTGATTGGACAGTGAACAGTGAGTGACAGATCCGGTGGCCAATGGCAGTGTCAGACAGGATGGGGACAAAATAATTATAATAACCCATCAATAATTTGATCCCCCCCAGTGCACCAGAAGTGTGATAATCCGGATTGTGACGAGTGTGTCCCCAGTGTTGTAGTGTCAGGTGTGTCTCATACTCCGGCACTCCCCGTGTTCCCCCATCACATCCTGCTCTGCTGGAGCTGAGGATGTTAAATGCTGGTTGACCTGTAATGGGCCCCTGCAGATATTAGGGATGTAATTAAAGGGTCCGTGCACCACCCCTGTATATCCTGCTGCATGTATGTAAATCTCTGAATATTGTGACTTTCTCTCTGTTTCCATTCTTTCTTGTTTTCCAGGTCTCGGCTGCTGTCAGTGCCTGGTTACATTCAGAGGCTGTAATCCCGTAGATAGCTTGTCCTGCTCTCAGCTGAGGCTTTGTTACAGTTACTCTGCTGCACATATGTCTCTGCTAGTTTGCTACAATGTGTCAGAGTTGTAGAACTTCTCTTTCCCCTGCTGAGGCAGTACAGTCAGATACTGTATGTAATCTCTGCTGATGACTGTATCACTGGAGTGGCAGCTCTGATACAGCAGGTTATCGTCTGCTCGGTGCACGCTCTGCCCTGTCTGTAGACCTCTTCTTCCTCCTCCTCCTCCTCCATGTAATAGACCGTCAGGTGCTTCTCTCTCTCTCTCTGGATGCTGCGTTGCTTTCACTCTTGTTTATCATCAATAATTAAGCTCATTTTCCGCCGTTCTCCTCGCAGAGTTTGTTTTTTTTGTTCCTTCTCTTCGTCTGCTCTTCAGCGCTCCTCGGTGACACCAAGATTGGATTGAGCGGAAGGTCCGCACACAAAATGTCATCTCCTCATTGGGACGCTTGCTCATGCCGCACAATAAACCGCTCTCTGCTTGTGTGAATTTTACTGTGCCGCTGATCAGGTCGCGGTAGCATCGCGGTCCTCGAGTGTGGTACTGAGGCGAACAAAGCGCACACAGACCGACCCCTCCCGATATTTACCAATGCGGGCCAATAGTTTCCTGAGTGATTTTCTAAATAGTTCCCCGCCCATCACCACTGATAATGTAGACAAGTCCTAATAATACATGGCACGCTGCTGCACTGCACTGTGGGAGACGTAGTGTGGTCTGTGTCAGAATGCTGCACCACATCACCCACAATGCACCGCAGGTAAGCATGCGCTGTATGACACTGAACAAGCAGGGGGAAGCAGAATGGTTTGAAGTCTTGTACTCTGGGATCAAACAGGAAAACAGACAGTGCTTGCAGCTCTAGATGTGATCGGAGAATTAGACATGGTTAAAAAGTGCGACTGCAGCTCTCACTATAAGTGGAGTATTAGAGATGGAGGACACTTGGTGTCCTCTGTGTTTCGGCTCTTCTGCGGTGCAGTCCATACGTTCCTGGCTGCCGGTAGACGTGAGATGATGGGAGTTTATAGAGCGCTCTGTGCCGGTCCTGGCACACGCGGCAGATTACAGCCTGCCGCTGCCTGCCGCTCCTCCTAGTATTACCCGCAGATTCGCGCTTCAGTTACGACTCCCAACCTGTAAAAAGAAATTAGTTTGTTACCGGTTTAATTGCGGCTGTATCACATTTACGTCGTCTCGGCTCTTCCTGATGAATTTTACTAAATGAGACTAATAGTTCAAACCGCGCTTTATATGGAAATGCAGTAAACACGTGTCACATGATGTAATAACACCGCAGCCGGCACTGCCACCTAGTTGTCCATATTGACCAATCACAACGCAGCTTTCATGTGTCAGGAACAGAATAAGCAATGAAAGCTGTGTTGTGTTTGGCTGCTAAGAGCGACTAAGATAGATTTGCAACTAAAATTTTATAAAGTTTTATAAACGGAGACCACCCACCTGACTCCTTATAGACAGGGATCCACCCACCTGACTCCTTAGAGAGAAGGACACACCTGTCTCCTTATAGACAGGGATCCACCCACCTGACTCCTTATAGACAGGGATCCACCCACCTGACTCCTTAGAGAGAGGGATACACCCACCTGACTCCTTAGAGAGAGGGAGACACCTGACTCCTTATAGACAGGGATCCACCCACCTGACTCTTTGTAGATATGGATCCACCCACCTGACTTCTTGTAGATATGGCTCCTCCCACCTGACTCCCTATAAATTACAGATTCAGTTTCACTTCTATCGCGATATTTCACTGATGTCGCCACGATATATGATCAGGATATGTTTCTCATTTCTACATGTGCCACATTTGTTAAAAGGTGACCGTCAGATAACAGTTTCACCATTTTCTGCTCCGTCTTGGTCCGATCGTATAAATAGCGTGTTTTTTTTTTTTTTTTTAATGATCCGTGTCGTTTTTGCATCTGCGTTAGAAGACTCTGAGATCTGATGATCCCATATCAGTCTGGTGACGTCCGGTGATCGGCAGACGATGACACTGGGATAATGCCGCTATGATGGCCGCGGGGTGGCGGTGATCGGGGAGATATGTGATGGTTGGCGGGGGATGGGATGTGTGTTTATTCCTCATTTAGATGCCAATCAATCACTTGGTCGGATCCGGGGCGCAGTCTTGGCGGTTTGTTTGTGAGCGCCGCCGCTGCCAGTACCCAATATTGAGCCAATCTGACAGACGGAACGCACCGCTCGCTACTTAATGACTTCTCGGCTGTTTCCTTCTCATTCTACAAACATAATTAAGCGACTCAATAACAAACAGCCGCTAATTCAGAGAGACAAGGGACCGCGAGCGGCCCGCCAATTGTCAGGCACCAGGGGGCTCCCTGCTTAACTCTTGTATACCCAGACAGCCGAGTGGTGCTGGGCTTTGTGGTGATTCTAATAACATGATGCTTCTACTCCAGTCACAGCCAAAGCTGCTCTTACAAGTCTGTTTCCTGTAAGCTCTCAGTACATTAGTGCTGTGCAGCCTGGCTGAAGTGCATTGTGGGAGATGTGGTGTTTACATGGGACGTGGGATAATAACCTAATAGAGAATCTCTGCGCTGGAGAAGCTTAGGGCTCAAAGGAGCAGCCTGCAA